>OY998178.1:103435932-104035932 GCA_963921935.1 Galeruca laticollis | reverse complement strand
TGGCTACCACGACCAATCCAGCGTTCAGGAAATTTGTTATTTAAATATGTTTTGACTGCCCTCGTATAATGCGGCGGTGCACCATCTTGCATGAACCGCATATTTTTTCTTATATACAGTGGCAATTCTTCCAATAGATTAATGAAATCATTTTGCAAAAAATGTAAATAGTTCTCACCATACAAATTACAAGGTAGCTCGTATGATCCTAAGAAATTTTTACCAATGATACCACACCATACGTTTATTTTGAATTCATATTGGAAATGGCTTACTCGTTTATCATGGGGATTTTCAATAGCCCAAACATGATTGTTCCTTAAATTAAAAATATCAAAGAGGGTGAAAGTAGCTTCGTCGGTAAATAATATTCTGAGGATGAAGGTGTGATCAAGTTTTGCACGATAGATCTGCTGGCAATAAATTTTGTACCAGAGTAAAATGGTATGTGTGATACTTCTCGAGGTGTAGTCTTTTTAAAATAGAAGTTTCACTCATTTTAAAGCAGCAGATAAACGCCGTGTACTAACTTGAGAATCATCTTCAATGCGAACCATTATTTCGTCATCTTTATCAGGCGTAATTATTGTTGGTCGGCCTAAGTTATCACATTTAGGACGAAACGAACCACTTTCGCCTAAATTCCTAAATAGAGTTTTGAATGTTTGATGATTAGGTTGCTGCCTATTTGGATATCTTCTAAAATATTCTCGTTTCGCAGCACCCCCATTAAAATTTTGCTGACAGTAAATAGCAACCATATCTCTCATATCTGTACTAGAATAATTATTATGCCTCGGCATTTTCCGCTTGTTTTAAATTAACCAATAAAATACATACTAAACATTAAAAGACTGACATAATATTGAAACAAATCGAATGCTTTGCTGTCAAAATCATTCGTGACGTCAGCATACTACGTTAATAGTTTTCAGTAGTAATATAACAAGAGAGTGAGAATAAATTGAAAATAATTTGACAGATTTTTTGAAAACTTGTTGCCAGGCAACAAGTTTGAACAAAATCTGTCTAATTATTTTCTAATTTATGGAACTCTCGAGTTATATTTGACTAGATTATGTTTTGATTCACAAATTGGTGAAGGTCTTAAATTGTCTCCATATAGACTGATTACTTATTAGAATATTTTTCGAAGTAGTTTCTATAATCTTATTCGTTATTTCTTCATCAGAAAAGGTACTAAACCGATGATGTTCACTCATTTTATATATAACGTTGACACAATTAGATAATTATTTTGACAACTATCTGACACTTGCTAGACAAATAAAAGCAACAGTGATTATTCCCGAGAATAATCACAAGAGCTTTATTCCCACTATAATAATGACATGATTGGTTGAAACTTACCCTTGTGTCAAATAAAGAAGCATTTCATTGGTTTTAAGAAACGTCAAAAAATAATCTAAATGAATAATTATTACTTTGGGAAGAAATAAATAGAGCAGCGGGTTTTCTTGATCCAATGATGTTGTTTAATATGAGAGGAGCTTTTATGGATCGTGTAGATAAATGCGTCGACGAGAATGGAGGACATATCGAACACTTAATGTGACACAATTGAAGTTATAATGTTATTTAGCTTAGTTTTTTTTAATTTGTTTTCTAAATGTTTTCAATAATAATCATGCAGCTGATCCCTAAAATGCGATTATATCGTAAACTGTTAAGTTTCAAGGTTAATAACAAGTATACTTTTTTTCTATTAAAATAACGTGACTTTAATATTATTTTTTAAAAATACCGCTAACTTGAACAGCAAAAAAATTTAGCGCACATTGATGCCACAAATGTGGCCTATGTAGCGCCCTCTACAAATTACATAGAAGTCGGTACCATATTATGATTTTTCGTTCCCAAAAACCTCTATTTCCAAATTTTCATGTATTCATATCCAAAAACGTTGAAGTTATTGCAAAAAAGAAATTTTAAAACTTAACCTTTAACATCCTGTATATTTCCTATTAGCAATATTCTATTAAAGCAAGTTGGTTTAAATCGTAATATTTTAAAGTCAGGAATCTACCATACTTCTATGTACAATTACTTAAGGACCACCATGTATATAACATATAGGGACCGAGAAAGATGACGCTTACGCCATCTGCCGTGAAAAAACACAAACAAAGTGATGTAAACACTATTAGTTTTGTATGGTTTTGTATAATCAGCGTTTTTAAATGTTCATTTTTTTAAACTGATATTAAATGTTTGTGATGTCTTCATCAAAAGTATCTTACTGTATTCATGGCTGTTCAAATATGCCGTATAAAAATACTACGCAGTTGAAATATTAAAGTTTTCCCGAAAGTTCATTGAACACTGCGTGGACAACCTTAAAACGTCAAAAATGGATAAATGCAGTGAAAAACCATATGTAAGTGAAATGTTCTAATTAAAAGTATATTACGTAACGTGTGTTGTAAGAAGCATTTTACGCACGAACGGAAAAGTTAATTCCGTGAGTGCGTAAAATGCGTTACAACACGAGTTACATACTATACTTTACCTACGACCCACTTGTACTTGTATTTCTAATCTTATTAAGGTATTTAAAGTACAAGTAAAAACGTACATCCTCGATGCCCAGCCAAGCATCTTAGAAGTTCACCCTCGATGCCCAGCCAAGTTTCGTAAAAGTCAGTCCTAAGTAGTATTTATTTTTAATAAAAATGTATGTAGAATTACCGGAATTGCATAAAATAGCGTATACACCTCTCGACTAAAGTGACATTAATCCCTTAGGTGGATTACTTCCCTCAGGAATCAAACACCACCCGCGGGATTAAATGGGCCACTTTAGTCGCTTGGTGTATAATATACTGTAATGTTTTTGTTATTTATTTAAACAATAAACGGGTGGGATAAATTTTTAACACACGGTATGGCTACTTGCTAATTTATTTAAACACTAACTCACTAACACTTAATTTATATGTACTCAACTAATCACTTAAATTTAATTTATATGCACACAAACTTAATTATTAATTTATATCAACACTTTTATATTCACTTATTTACTGTTTATTTGTCAAGATCACTTTATCAACTGCTCTGGTCCGCTGATCGGTCCTTTTTATATACTAGTGCCTTTTTTACTAGAGAATTCTGGACTGCGGCTTACGCAAAACAAATGCCTTTCGCGATATTTCTCGATTGCCGACTCAATCCTTAAAAGACCTTCCCAGAACATGTCTATACAAACTGTCACAATAAATCCCAATAGACCTTTTCAGAATTCGGCGCGCTCGCCATTGTTTTAACTCCGTTAACATAAGGTTACAGGACCGTACTTAGTATCTGCTTCGGTGTGCGAGTTCGTAACAATACTATTGTTTACTAATATGAGATACATTCAGACAGCTAAAAGATGCGGATTGAATGAAACGGAACCAATTATCATATAATTCCAAATAACTCTTAGTATTAAATGCAATCTCATATCTTATAAATGTTATCCACCATTTATATATATATATATATATATATATATATATATATATATATATATATATATATATATATATATATATATATAGAATAAAATTCAACGTCAAATATCTAAGTAATACATTTTGAATAAAATGGCTACGTCTATTGACAGTTGCTAAGTGGTTGCTATGGAAGCCGTGCGATTTACTTTACAGTCGAGCGTTTTGTTTTACCGTACGTAATAGACGTCTTACATTGATTGCCGACTTTGTGTTTTTGACTACTTACAGGGGTGGTCGTAGGTAAAATTTTTTATTAACTTATTAACTACAATTCGCAGCTATTAGAAAAGTTCAAATTTTCTTTCCATAAATAAAAGTTATTATCGAGAGAATAAAACGTTTTCTATACGATTTCATTGATTATAGAAAATAAATTTTTTTTATGTGTTTGCTGATTTTAATTTTATAAAATAAGTTTAAATAATTGAATACTATTAAGAGAAAGAAAGTAAACATTTGTACAAAACGAATCACTCCAAGTTTTTTAATTACATTTCAGAAAATATCGGAAGGATTGGGAACCAAATAAAAATACTAGAATTTGCAGTGCTCATTTTGTCAATAATCAAAAATCAGATAATCCCCTACACCCATCTTACATACAGTTTTTCATGGCAAAGAAAATAAAAAGATCTATTCATTTTTTGCATTTTGTATGTTATTTATTACACTGTTTACATCACAATGTTTTTCTTATCTAACACCAGGGCGCTCTACTTTCGGCAGAAGTGCTGCCTCTATAGTTCGGTCTCGATCCCTATTGGGTAGTTTCTGTGGATTATTTTCGAGATAACGTATACATAACCTCAAAACGAGAAGTATTTTCCATTTTTTTTAGGTGAAGCAAGAAAAACTCCAATGCATATCTCAAGAAAGAGTCTCTTTGCAGAATAAACTGCGTGGTGCTAAAGATATATCTCACTTTTTGTCAGATCTATTGGCCGATGGAACGGATGCGGAAATTTTGACTTTCATCCATCCGGTTTTGAAAAGAGTCGAAAAATGTGGAAATTTCGAACCTACCACGGAAATAAAACTATCTGGGTCATTGCAGTTTTTAAAAGAGGAAACAGTGAAATGCCCCAATAATTTTTTTACCATATATGGTGTCTTGACAACCCAAAATGTTTCTCCGGAAAATTCCGTACTTAACACAGCAGGTACGTTCCTGTTATTAATCTAGCGGGTTGGTAGCTGAGTGGATAGAGCTTCGACTCTACACCGAAAAGTTCCAGGTTATATTCACACTTACAGCGAAAATATTTTTTACTGTTAATTTAATCATAAATTATTTTCATAATTTTCTAGGTTTTGATTATAAAAATCTATGATTTATTTTCAAAATCGATTAATTTTTCAGTTCTACAGAATTTGCGAGTGGGTAAAAAAGTAGAAATACTGTTAGAAACGAGAGACAACGACGGGTTGCCTATAGAAAGGGGCGGAGACGAAGTCGTAGCCGATATACGTCACAGAGAAGCGGAAGTTTCAAAATCCTTAGTCGTAAATGTTAAAGATAAGAAAAACGGAAATTATATTATTTCATTTATACCCGACGTTCCTGGAAAATTAATTTTGAATGTTAATATCAATAAAAAACCCGTTAAGGTATGTAACGAAAGGTGTAACTTTTAGGTTAGGATTACTCAAAAATTTGACGTGGTAGAGCAATTCTAGGATTGTATATGGATTATGCGCAGTAAATACTTCAAAAACGACTACGACATCTTTTTACATACTCATCTTTTTAACGACTATTTTGATTCAGATTCTTTTTGGGGCTGATTAGGACTTTTCAACTGCTAATTATACTGGTGGGGATTTTCACGATTGACTAATTCACCGGGATCGTACCAACGTTGCCAAATGTTCGTTGCAGCGGGAAAATTTAAAACGCTACCATGAACATCGGACGCAAGACGTATTATATTGAAATGAAATTATTTTTGAAAAATCATTAGTGTAGTTGTAAGTCGATATATCTGAATGGAATCACCGAACGATCAAACTCACCGTTTGAAATTATTTATTCAAAAAGTTATTAAAAAGTAATTAGTTATTTTATTTTGCAAATGAAAGTGTAGAGACAGTGATTTTTATTTAGACTTCGAGCTCGACTCGATATGTTATGTGATAATAAATAATACACGTTTGATATTGCATTTTTACTAATGAAGGTAAACGTGCGAGTTTTGCAATATATATCAGCACTACAGGCCTATCTAGCCCTCGGCTTCGAGATCTCTCACTCTCTCTCTCCATTTTTCTCTATTCCTCGCCTCGTTTTGCCAGTCCCTTACTCCCACTGATGTCAGGTCTCTCCTCTCTCCTAATCTCCTCCAACCATTTCTTCCTTGGTCTTCCTCTTTTTACCACCTTCTCCCCCTTTCAGCACTCGTTTTACCCATCTATCTTCTGCCATTCTACCTATATGCCCTAACCATCTCGCTCTCTGTGCTTTAATTATATGGGTTATACATGGGTGATTATACAAATCTGATAATTCCCTGTTTGTTCTTCTTCTGTACATTCCATTTTCTTTTATTCCACCATAAATCTTTCTGAGCATTTTACGTTTCCATATCTCTAGTTTATTCTGCTCTTTTTTGTTCATTGTCCAGGTTTCACAAGCGTAGGTAACTGACGGTCTTATTATTGTTTGGTACATTCTTATTTTAGCTGTTCGTGATATGTCCTTTGAGTTAAACATCTGTGATACCATTCCTGCTGCTTTACTGCCTTTTGTTAACCTTTTTCTATTTCCCTTTCTTCGTCTCCTTTATTTGCGATAGTGACTCCCAAATATTCGATTTGTTCCACTTTTTCTATTTTGTAGCTTTTGTTTCCATTACAGTTTATAATAATATCGGTTTTTTCATTATCTTTCATTACCATGTATTTTGTTTTTTTCTCGTTGATCACCAGACCATATTCTCTTGTCTTCTCTTCCAGTAGCTTAAATACGCTTAGCAGTTCTTTCCTCGATCTTGCCATAAGTACTATGTCGTCCGCATATGCTAGACACTGATGTTTATTCCCATAAATTAAACCTCGGTTTTTTATACCACTTTCTCTTAGTATAATTTCCTGAACTAGGTTAGAGAGGGTTGTGGATAATGGGTCTCCTTGTCTCAGACCTTTCTCTATCTTGAATTCGTTAGAAGTACTGCCCTCCAAAATTACTTTGCTCTCGGTTTTTCGTATGGTCATTTCTACCAGTCTTCTCCTCAATTTAACTGGTATTTTTAACTTTCTCATTGCCTCATACATTTTTCATAGGCCTGTCTGTAATAGATGAATAGCATATGCAGACTTAAATTTTGTTCGTAAGCATTCTCCTGAAGTTGTTTCATAATGAAAATTTGGACTATTGTCGATCTACCTGCTTTAAAACCTCCTTGGTATTCTCCTACATTTTCATTGTGGTATTTGTCTAATCGATTTTTAAGTATTTTTGCCAGAGCTTTGTATGTTACATCTAAAAGTCTTATTCCGCGGTAGTTATCGCATTCTTCCTTGGGATCTTTTTTGTGTATTGGAATGATTAATGCTTTGTTCCAATTTTTAGGGATTTTTTCTTCTCGCCATACTTGTTTCAACAACTGCCATATTCTCTCCGTTAATTGTTCGCCTCCATATTTTAAAATTTCTATTGGAATATTGTTTTCTCCTGCACTCTCATTATTCTTCATATGTTTTAAGCATTCTGTCACCTCCAGTTTTTTTGGGACCGTTATGGCGAGATCTTCCTCATCACAATTTTCTTCCTCCGATTCATTATCATTTTCGTCTAGTTCTTCCTCACCATCATTTAGTAATTCCTCAAAATACTGTGCAAATCTATTTTTTCCCTATCCCCTATTAGATATCCCTCTTTGCTTTTCAAAAAATAAGCTGCTTTCCGGTTGTGGCCTTTCCCTTCTCTTATTTCCTGATAAAAATTTCTCACTTCTTTATTTTTATAAGCTTCTTCAATTTTTAATAATTCCCTTTCAAAGTAATTTCTTTTGTTCTTTCTGCATATTTGTTTAACTTCTTTCCTTGCTTTTTTATACTCTAGTCTATTTTCTTCACTGTTTTCTTTTAATAGTCTTTGTCTGATTTTATTTCTTTTTTCCAACGCCTGTTTACATTGTTCATCAAACCACTTATTATCTTTTTTTCTTCCCTTGGGGCTCCCTAGTATCCTATTTGTTACATCTCTCATTACAGTTTCTATCTGTGACCATTCTTCTTCTAGTTGCTCGACGCAAGGTCTCAAATTTAATTCTCTATTGATTTCTTGTTGGAAGTGATCTACTTTGGTCTCGTCCTTCAATTTTTCTAAATCGTATTTTTTCCGTTTTTTATTATCTTGTTCAATTCTAGGTGGCTTATCTTGTTTCAGTTTTGTAATTACTAAAAAGTGGTCACTATCCGCATCAGCTCCTCTATAACTTCGCACATCTGTTGCCTTTTTTAAGTGCTTCGTGATCTATTTGGTTTTTTGTTATGTCATTTGGTGATAACCAGGTTTCCTTGTGGATGTTCTTATGGTCAAATGACGTGCTTACGATTTTCACTTTATTTTCTAAAGCAAACTCTATGAGTCACTTGCCATTATCATTACTAAGTGCGTGTCTACTTTTTCCTCCCGTTACTTTTATATACTCTTCTTCTTGTCCGACTTTTGCATTCATATCCCCTATTACACATTTAACATCAAATTTCGGTATTTTATTGACTGCTTGTTCCAGTTCTTCATAGAACTTTGCTTTCATGTTTTCATCTTTGTCCTCAGAAGGGGCATGCGCATTAACTAATGTCGTTTTCCTGTGTTTTCCTTTGATTCTTATTCTACATAGTCTATCTGATACTCCCTCAAAATCTATAATATTTGCTTTAAGTTGACTGCTTACTATAAACCCTGTACCCAGCATTCTATTATCTACTCCACTATTAAAGAACATATAATCGCCTTTATCTGTAATTACTTTCCCTTTTTGTTTAGTTTCTTGTATTGCTAACACATCTAATTTGTATTTTCGCATTTCATTGATTAAGTGTTTTATGGCCCTCTCCTCAAATGTACCCCTCTCGTTCCATGTTCCTATTCTCATTCCATATTGTTTTTCTTTTTGTTTTCGTTTAACGCCGGAGTTTACCTTAAGTTGTTGCTTTTCTGTAATCATTTTATTTGTACTATTCTTCATCCTTTGTATTTCCTTGTCCATTTCCATTGCCTGGTCTACTTTATTTTCCTCTGCTCTGCTCTGAACTTATGCTTGTCGCCACTGGTTTTTTGTCGATATGTTCAGTTTTATTTTTTCCAACTTCTCTTCCTCCGTATTCCATCTCCATTCCTCTGTTTCTATGTACATTTTTCTGAGCCCAATTTTCACTCGTTTTCCTTTATCCCTTTCTTCTATAGCTTTCATTCTGATCTTTTTTTGAATTTCTCTATCCTTCTTCGACAAGTCATCCTGGATGAACGATCTCTCTTCAGTTTTAAATCTCAATTTTTGTTTATTGAGCATCACCTACCTTTTCTCTTCTTGGTTTGCCAGTCTTACTAAGCATGTTTTTTCTCCTAACTTTACTGAGCTTTCTACCGCTGTCTTTATTTGTAATTCTTTTTCTAGGAATTTCTTCATTTTATTTCGTAGTTCTTCTGGATTATTTGTCTCTATTCCTACTCCCTGAACCACTATATTGTTTTTTCTTTTTTCGCTTTCCAGTCGTTCCAATCTGTGGTCCATATTGGTTATTGTTTTCTTCATTTCTTCATTTTCTTTCATCAGTTTTTCATTTTCTTCCCTCAGTTGTTCCATTTCTTCTCTGTACTCCTTTTGCTTCTCTCGTGTTTTTTTAATCTCCATGCTCATATCCTCCATTTTGTCTCCTATTTTTTCCATCATATTCATCATTTTTTCTATATCACTTCCTACTTTTGTCGGCGATCTCCCCAATTTCTTACTTTTTTTGGAAATATCTTCATCCGTATCATAATAGTTTTCCTCTCTGTTGCTCTTCCTCTTTGTGCCATATTCATTATCAATCATTTCTTTCTATTTTGAATTTAATCGTCCCTGTCTTAAGTATATCGTTCGACACAAGGAGATTCCAGTTGTTGGATTTTATCAATAAACTTGTTCTTATCGCTATCACACCGCGCAAAAAGCTCTAAGGCCAGTCAACCTGTCGGACCTTGAACTTTTATCAGTGATATTTAGCTTGGTTAATTGTTATTTATGTTAGGTAATATTTTTGACAAACTATTCTTAAACTTAAACTTATATTAAAACTTCATACACTGTTTTGCTCATTATATTACTCGTAATTCCCGTGTAAAAAACGAAGTTTATTACGGAGCAGAAATCAACACAACTTTCCAGTCCATTCCCGTACTATTATTCTTTTGCAATAGTTTTATAAATAAATATGAAAACTATAAAAGGACTTTTAATCCACCATCACTGAAAATGAACAAAAAAGGTTAACTCAGTTTCTGAATGAAGAGTTACCGACGTTCCAAAAACTGACAGGAACGATAACTATAGTTGAGCATGTTATTCGCCTATCGCATACTGAACCGATCAAGCAAATATACCGAGCGCAAAATCCAAAGATGCAGGAAATAATCAATTTAGAAGTTAATGAAATGCTTGACGCAGAAATTATAGAATACTCCAGTAGTCCATGGAGTTCTCCGATTGCCATAGTTCGACAGAAAGATGGACGTCTCCGTTTTTGTAACGAGCTTAGGAAAGTTAACGAGGTAACTATGAAAGACGCCTTTCCATTACCATTCATAAATGCTATCCTAGATAAGTATCGGAAAACTAAATTGTCCAGTTTGGATCTCAAAATTGGTTAAAAGAAAGTAAGCCACTAACCTCTTTCACTGTTCCAGGAAGAGGATTATTCCAATTTACCGATATGTTTTCACTTACACTCTGCTCCAGCTACTTTTCAGAGATTAGTTAAACGAATTCTTGAACAAGAACTCGATGAAGTTGCATTCGCATATTTGGATGATCTCATTCTTCTTGGTGAAACATTTGAGGAGCATATGAAAATTTTAACTGTTCAGAAACTTGCGAGCAACAAACTTGCAACTTAACCCGGAAAAATGTCACTTCTGTTTACATTCTATGAAATACCTTGGACATGTGGTTATCAGAGGTGGTATTTGTTCCGATTCCGATAAAGTGGAAGCAATCGTAAAATTTACCGCTCCGCAGAATCTTAGAAAACTGCGACGTTTTCTAGGAGTAACCTCTTGGTGCCAGAGATTTGTTCCGAATTTTTCAAAAATTGTTACTCTAACGAAGTTGGTAAAGAAAAATGTTCGATGAAAATGGACCGAAGAACAGGAAGTGGCTTTTACCAATATCAAAACACATTTGTCCGATAGTCCAGTTTTAAGTTGCCAATATTTTAATCTGCCCTCTGTCCTACAAACTGATGCTTCTGAAGCAGGACTAGGCATTGCCTTGACTCAGGAGAAGGATGAAGAAGAGCATGTTATTGCTTATGCCAGCTGAACATTCAGCTCTGCCGAGAAAATGTCTCATTTACTGAAAAATAATGCTCAGATATTGTATGGGGTATTGAAAATTTGCGCCCTTTTATGGAAGGGTACCATTTCCACGTTCTCACGAACCATCAATCACTCTGGTGGCTGAATTCTATTTCAAGTCCGTCTGGCAAGATGGAGTGTTTACTTGCAACAGTTTGATTTTGAGATAAAATATCGAAAAGGAACTTTACACCGAATTGCCGATGCCTTATCGAGAAACTTGTTACCAGAAATACAGGACGAAAACGAGGACTCTGAATTATTTTGTCAAAGCATTGAGCTGAGTCTTTTACTAACTTTATTACCTCATCTTCAATAGTTCCACAAGCATTTCTGATGCTTGGTTCTAAGCAATGATGACTAACTCCAAATTCAATTGATGTGATGCACAGTGTATGTATAAATCAAGATTTCAAGTGATTAATTCTCGCTTGAACACCTTGAAAATAGCCTGCCATTTTTGAGCTCCCATCATACTCTTAGCCTCTCGAATTAGAAATATTGAGCCCCAGTTCTTGAAGTATTCCTAGTATAAGTGCTGACAGCTTTTCTTCAGTAAGGTCATCTTTGGCTTCAACACACACCCAACTAACTTTCCTTAATTTGGCCCAAATCAATATCTAAATATCTAAGGCATATAATCATCTGCTCAGTAGAGCTTGCATCAGTAATCAACGAAAATACAATTTTTAATCTTATGAAAAATAGTTTTGCAAGGCATTCCTATTATAATTTAACATAATCACAACGCAAAAGTCTAGGGATATTTTTGTAAAATCCTAAAACCAATGAAAGAAATTTTCGTGTTCATATAAACTTGCTTCGACTGTAACAGTTGGTCTAAATACTTACTTTTTTATATAATAAAAATTGCAAAATAGATAACAATACGTGTTTTAGTACGTTTTTCACAAAGGACGAAAAAACTGTAATTTTAATGTTTTGTTTAATTCCGATTTTTAGCAATTTCATACTGTTCTTGCTTAGTAGGTGTGTTAAAGATAGTGTGTTTTACCATGGAATGACCATATTTAACGTTGGATTAGATGAATAGGGCGGTGGGCCACCCTCAAGCTGGTGTGCGACAAACCCGAACAGTTGGGAGTTTCGCAAAGGGTCATAAGTCGGTTAAGAGACTCTGTGAGTCCAACCGAGCAACATCCAGGACGTGCTCGTTCTATAACCGTCGCTTAAAACCGGTATTTAGTTTTAACCGCTAGAAGGCAACCGACAATCACAGCACCTGAGTTGGTTAATGAATTACAGCGTGCATATAACGTGACAATTAGCAGTAATACGGTGAGGAATCGTCTATATGAAGCCAATCTTCGTAGTCGGCAACCACTGAGATGTCAACCTCTATCTAGAGGCAATCGCGCTGCACGATTAACCTGGTGTCAAGAGTTTCTGAATTGGGCTGACAATGACTGGGCTACAGTTTTATTCACCGTTGAGTCTAGATTTGGATTTCATCCAGATTCTCGTCAGACGAGAGTGTGGAAGCAGCGCGGAAATTTGGAACGCTTGCGACATGTGCAGGAAGTGTACACATACAGAGGTGGCACATTATTGGTATGGGGCGGAATCATTATTGACGGAAGAACTCAGCTCATTTTCCCACGCGGCTTTCTCACAAGTCAGCAGTATTTGGATACTATTCTCCAACCCGTCGTTCGTCCATTTGCTGGTGCTCTTGGCGATAACTTTTATTTAATGCATGAAGACGCTCGACCACATGTTGCCCGTATTGTAGTAAACTGGTTGGATAACGAGGGTATTGATGTATTGCCATGGCCAACACAGTCACCGGAATTGAACCCCATTGAGTACGTATGGGACATGCTCCAATGACGAATTACTCCACTTATGGGCTACATTCACACTGAGTTTCAATTTCGAGAGCTTCTGAGAGTACAATGAACACAAATACCTCAAGCAGACATTTGCAATGTAATTTTGAGCATGAATGCTAGATGTAGGGCTGTGATAAATCAACGTTTAATTTAAATGTAATTTTGTGTATTTTTTGACATTTGAAGAAACAGTGGTTTTTAGATTTTTTTTGGTTCAGTTTTCTGTTATTTATTGCAAAAAAGTTAATGTTTTTGACATATTAATCAACCATCTAAACTATAAATTTTGTATTACCTTTTCACGTTGATTACAGGTAAAAACACGAATACTTATAAATATATCCCTAGACTTTTGCGTGGTGTGTAATAAATATTTTGCTTAAAATTTACATTCTTACAAACATTTTTTGGGGAGGACTTTAGATCCGCCACTGCTGAAGTCGATCCAAAATTATTTAATATAATTACGTTTATTAATATTACTACTATATAATTCAATGCGTCCGATGTTCAGGATAGCATTTTGAATTTTCCCGCGGCAACGAACATTTGGCAACGTTGGCACGGTCTCGGCCAATTAGTCAATTGTGGGACTTTCCTGTCGTCTGGTTATTCACTGCCTGCAGAGATCACGTCTAGTTTTCTGAGTTTTTGTAGATGGCTGATCTATTTCTGGGTTTTAATTTTCGGTAGCCAACGAACCATTGTCGCCATATCATTACACGTTTTTCGTCGTGATTCTGCAAGTTTAGGATGTGCTAAAACCAGAGAATTTTTTTCTTTTTTATGGTCTAGTATCCAGTTCGACGAAGATAGACAGCAGCCTTCTTTTAAAATGATTGAATGCATTTATGGTAATCTTTTGTATGAAATATATTTTGGAATTATGTCATATTTTAAAGCCAACACTGTATATTTTAGGGAAGTCCATTTCCGGTGAATGTTCGAACTATAAAACAGCACATAGGAATTTTCCACTGCTGTACATTTTGTTCTAGTAAAGGCAACAAGGATTCTGTTTGTGGTTGTCCGGGTACAATGCCAGGAGGGTAAGTAACTGTTAAGATTTTTTAGGCTTATTTGTGTTATAACCACGGACTTAGGTTCCATGGACTACTAATCGGATATTCGGTTTGACTCCTTTACTGTGATCGCCATATTGTACTAATTTTAAGTTGGCCGGCCTCAGTCACGTGATTTGTACAGGACCGGTTTAAACAATAAAGCAGAAATCATTTGTGTTACACTTTATAAGATAGGAAAATATGAAACGGTGAGAGAAAAAAGTATACTTTATTAGTTACACTAGTTACTGCATATTATTTACGTATCTACCTAAGTTGGGATTATGGAAAACCAAATACATATATTTTTTTTAAATCGTGTACGAGGATTTTAAAAAAATATGAATTGTTTGCAAGAATAAAGTGCTTTTATTTTTGAAAATATCAGTAAAATTCTTATTCAAATTTAATTATTCAGGAAATAAATAAAAGAACAGTTAATTTTAATTTAATTACGGGCAAGTCCAATTCACATAAATACAATATGGAAATATAAAAAATATGCTACAATAACAAAAAGAGAAAAACATGTAAAACTAGAACAGGATAGAACAATTGACACATGCATTAAACTTATGTATAAAACAAAAGGAAAAACCTAAAGTATAGTAGAAATCACAAGAAAAAAGCAAATAGAGTAAGAGGAGTGATAACACATCAAACCAGCAATAAAAATGTACGTTCTTAAGTGGAAGCTCCAGCAAATGTTTTTTAAACTTGAAAGTGGACAAATCAAAAATTAAAATTCCATCTACAGATTTTGCTAATCTAAGTGTCCTAGGTACAAAAGTATTCATTGCATAGTTGTACCTATGAAATGCGACATGAAACGTTTGTAGCTGCCTAGAAAGACGAGGAGGGACAACTAAATATATTTTAGAGAGACGCTTGGGACTATCACAAATACCATTTACTATGTTGAACAGTTGTATCCCTTTCCTTCTGCAAACCTCCAGAGTAGGAATATTTAAAAAACGTTCTAAGAAATCATAATAAAGGTAGATGTGCGTCTCAAAGGCAATATATCTTAAAAACTTGTGCTGAACAGCTTCAAGATTCGCTTTATATGTAATATAATGAGGAGACCATACTGGTGAACAATAATCAAGGTAAGTTCTGACCAGTGAGCAATATAGAGATATAATAGCAGTGATGTCAGTAAAATCAGAAGTGGTTCTCTTTATAAAACCCAACAACTTCATAGATTTTTGAACAACAGCGGTAATATGTGGAGTCCATTATAACACCCAAGTCCTCAGTTTGAGAAGCACATTTTAGAGTTTCATTATTAATATTATAATCAAAAGCTATTGGGTGGTGTATTTCATGAAAACGCATTACATGATATTTGGATGCATTTAGATTCATACCATTAAATGTACACCAATTTGATAGACTATCTAAATCAGATTTTAATATAAGAGGATACCTGCCACCAATCACCCTAAAACATTTCAGGTTATCAGCAAATAACAAGGCTTGGCTACCTTCAAAACAATGCATTATATCATTAATAAATATGTTAAATAATAATGGTCCTAGATGAGACCCCTGGGGAACTCCAGAGGTTACTGAAAAAGTATGAGAATATTAATGAGTAACTCTGACCATTTGTAAACTATTCGTAAGATAATCGCTTAGCCATTGTAATACACGACCGTCAACACCACAAAGAAAAAGTTTATGTAGCAAGAGCTCATGATTAACCCTGTCAAAAGCTTTAGAGAAGTCAGTGTACACAGAATCAATCTGCAGACCCCCTTCCAAACCATCAGACAAAAAGTCAACATATGTGAGTAAACCCAATTCTGCAGACCTTTTAGAAGTGAAGCCAAATTGTTGTGATGTCATAATACTCGATCAGTCATACGTGAGATAATCTAAAATAATACTCTCAAAGACTTTGGGAATTATGCTAAGGATTGATATAGGACGATAGTTTGAGGTCTCTGATTTTCCACCCAATTTATACACTGGAGTGACGTATGAAGTTTTCCAATGATCTGGAAATTCGCCTGTAACAAGAGACTTATTAAATATATGAAAGAGCGGACGAGATGAAAGGAAGCCCTTTGCCATTGAAGAAACCTGAACACCCCGCATAGCCAGAGGTTGATTTGAATAAACTGATGAGAAATGTTTAGCAAATAGATTTGCAATATCATTCCCGTTATCAGCAGTAAGGTCCCCAAGAGTCATTTCAGAAGGTACACTGAAAGAAATTTCCATTAACCTTTAGCAAAAATTGAATAACAGTTATTAGAAACTTGCATGAAATAGACATCAAATAAGTTCATGATTATGGTTATTAAAGTCACTTTGTTGGACGCCACTGAATAACTGTTAATAGATATAATTTTTAAGAATTTCGTATAACCGTTATCGAGTGCTCTTAATAAGTATTATAAGATATTCTAATAGCAATCATACTGTCCTATAGTAAACGTTACTAGATGTTCAAATAAAAAACAGAATATCGTCCAACTGTTATCGAGTGAGCTTAATAGATATTAGAGGATTTTCTAATAGCAACCATATTGTCATATAGTGAAGGTTACTAGATTTTCAAATAAAAAACATAATTTCATATAATTGTTATTGAGTGCACTTAATAAATATTATCGGCTTTTCTAGTAGCAATTGTACTGTCATATAGTAAAGGTTATTAGATTTTCAAATAACAAACGGAATTTTGTACAATCGGAATCGAGGGCACTTAATTTAGATTATGGGATTTTCTAGAAAAAATTATACTGGTAAAAAGTCAACGTTATTAGATTTTTTTAAGAATATGATATGTCATATAACCGATATCGAGTGCACTTTTATAAGTATTATAAACTTTTCTAATAGCGGTTAGACTATAATACAATAAAGATTACTATATTTTCGAATAATTATCTGATATTTTTAAATAAAACTAAATTTGCTATAAAACATTTATATTAACAAAATATAACAAAATATTTAAATTAATGGAACTAACTATAGATAACTACAAAAATACAACATGATAGATATAAAATCAAATAAACATATTTTCCAGTTAAGTTTAGATATCAAAGCCCTCAAAAATTCTTAGATTGAAGAAGCTTATAACAAAAATACAACAATTCAAATAAAAATGTTTTCTACAAAATAAACTTAAAGAAGGATGAGATACGTAATTTTTACATACTTATAAATGTTTTAGTATTTCGATTGATTGGTGTATAAGAGACGTGAACATAGTCAGATATATAGTCACTTAATCGCCACTGTATTAATAGGTTTTTGAACGCCATTTATATACTCAACCCAATTTAACACTGTTGGCGTATTCAACCTAACCTCACAGTTAATTGCAAAAACTGCAAATAATCACCTACACCGCACACAAACTTTCAACACTCAACACTCCTAAACCAAATGTGAAAGTGAAATTCGCGGCGCGCGGGTGTTCCAAGGTTCCAACCACAAATAACCAATAAGACGAGATCGAAAATCACATCGGTAATGTTCGGACCAGAAAAAACTGCATTTCGATGCTAAACAGCCGTTTCTTTCAAAAAAATTATTCGATATCTTAATAACCGTTATACGAGGACTGCATAATTGTAAGTAGGTGATCTATTTTGTTGGGACTGAATAGTGTTAAGTGGATACCTAATTAGGACTAGTAGGTGCTGAATTGAAACAATTCAATGAGGTCTATAACGAAATGACTATAATAACAGCAATTCGATTTCCAGTTAACTACATCATTTTATCGAATAACTGTTATAAAAATGTTTCAACAAAGTCAACATACTTGTGATAATTATGCACATGCTAGTAATCACTTGAATTATTTTAACCACTATTTGATTTTTTGTACCAGTTATTAAGGGCATCTTAAGAAAGAAATCTAATTAGGGCATTTTGCTCAGTGTATAGTGTTATCCACCCTCCTACTGTTTACAAACTTCCAAAACAACTAACATTATCTGTAACACGATTTTCAGTATATAAAGAAAATTTATGTTTTAGTTCGGTTAATAATCAGTTCAAGGATTTTATTTTTAGTTTTCGCCTCCCGCTTGATTTTCTGCAAATTTTTAGTTTGTTTCTGCATACTCTTAATTGCCTCTTCAAAAACTGAATCTTCTCTCTCAATTTTATATTGGTATCTTCAGTGGAAGGTTTGCTGAAAATAGAACATTTCTTTAGACTAGTTAAACTTCGGTACTAAGGCATTATATAAATGCTACGTAAAATTTATATAAATAAAATACATATTACATTTTGATTTTTAAGAAAATTTGATATTTAACTTACCTATACGGATGAAAGAATTGTACCATCCGTACTATATTAGAAGAATGAGCAGATTGGAGAAAGTTTTGTCTGAGATTTTGGTGAACTACTTTGAGGTGAATCAACACTTTCCAGCTTGCTGCTACAATTACAAAAAGATTTTTTGATTCTTTGTGAGTACTAAGTTAAAATTAACATACCATGTAGGTGGAAGTGAGCTAGGTAAATAACTTTTCTCCAGGTGATCTACTTCAAAACATTGTGAGGTAGTTTTAGGGTTGAAATTGTCCCTATTCTTAAACGTTTCCGTTCGCCTGCCACTTCAAAATTGGTTTGTCCAAAATGTTCGGAGCACACCCTTTCAAAGGCAATATTATAAGCTGGATCTTTTCCCAGTGCTACCAACCAGGACCTTTTAAGCGTATTGTCACTGAGGAATCTACAAATTGGAGAAAAACGCAAATGTAAATTAACTTACATATAAAAAAAATTATATAACTTACTTATGAAATGTTACACCGTCTTTCAAACGAGAAACGTAAGTAGCGTTAGAGCAACCTCGTACAAAACAGGAAGGTATTTTAGGACAGTTTGTACCGAGTCTCCTAGAGTTCTAGATCTTACAAATAACACTATACTATTAACTACATTACTAAAATAACACTACTTATAAAATGTAATTAACCACTATTAATATGTAAAAACCGCGAATATAAAATATAATCCAAAAGTTAACACACAAATATCAAACTTGCGCTTAACTCAATAAACTAAAATACAATGCGAAAATTGCGATATGTGACCTGATGCCACTCCTGACGCTGTCACAAATCAGTCAAATCACACTGCAACAACAGGACAAAGGAAACAGAAATTGACAGAACGAAAATGTCGCGTCAGTTCATCCAGCTAAATTCTAATTGTTTAATCAATTCTATTATGCTGTCAATTATTTCGCGCAACCAACCAACGTTCAATCCTCAATATCAAGAAAACGCATATGAACTGTAGCTTCTTAATAGCAACTTAAAATTAGCACAGCATGGCGGCCATGTGTAGGCAAAATGAGGAGTCATTTCGGATATATGGAAAACATATACTATTAGAAGTCCATGGATCCCAAGTCCGTGGTTATAACAGAATTTGTAAGCACGATAGAGAGCGCATTTTTTGAAGGATCGAAACCAAACTCGCTACAAAAATTGGTTCGGTCAAAATCTTGGACGAGTTCGTTAACGGGCCAAGTCGGCCCAGTAGAAATAAAATGGCGGCCTGTCAAAATTGAAAAACAATCGTATTTCTTTTGTTTTTGATCTGACGCAAAAAAGTTACTGAGATTTTTTTTAGAACTTAACACGTTCTACAACTTTTGCACGAAACACTTTTTTCTAAAACGTACATGGAAACATTTATTTAAGAAAATTTAAATTTTGTTTTGAATCTTATGCAAAAACTTTACTGAAATAAGCCGTCCAATTGGTCTTGTGCCATTGGGATTTTTTTATTATATAAATTTTAAAATTTTCAAAATAAATTTCGAACACATTCGGAATATAAAAATATTATTAAAACTTTCGGTACCCACAGTTGCGCTTTAAACAGTATACATTTCGAACTGTTAATTGTTAGTTAAATTTGCCATGTTATTTTAGTTACAGAGGATGCGGGCATGGTCATGAAGGACATCCGGGACGACGACATTGGTCTTGCTGCGGAATAATTCTGGAATATTCAGAATGTACCAGAACTAAACAACCTATCTATGATCTTAGTTTTAATACGAAATGAATTTCGTAGCGAATCAATAAAATTGCGAATTTTAATTAAATAATGTTAAATAAAATATATGTAAATGTAAAGAGAGGATGTACTTGAATAAAATTTAAATTTAATTAGTGTATTATTGCTGAACTGTTTGTTCGTCTTTTCCTTTGCACAAATGTCTTCCCTACAAACTAAAAATGCACATAATCTATTTTTTGAAATCGTACCTTCCCAACATCACTTTCAAGTTGTAAATTGACCTACACACTATTACCTACTACAGATCACCTGTTACGCACCACGAATTATAAACATACGCGCACTATAGCTGTTTTTAGGCGGTGAACCGGTAATAACTTTCGTAGTCCTTAGGTTATTCCTTGGTTTTAGCCCTATCCATGTGAACTGTCAAATTTTAACATAAAACGGTAATCTATAGGTACTTGATAAAAAAAAACTGCTGCTCGAATAATATTAAAACAGAATAGTCAAAAAAGGTTTTAAAAAGAATTCCTTTTGAGATAATACTGCACGAATTGGTCGATTGTGAATTTAATTAAGTTTACTAAGTTTAGTTAGCTTTATTTTTAGTGACGATTCATTGGTTTTTTAGTTAAGTGACATTATATTGACTGCACTTCAGTGATTTGTGAGTAATTCTCCGTAAATTAACTCAATTTTTTTTGCCACGTGCTCTACAAAAAACGCTTTAGTCTAAGTTTCCACCATCAAGATGGGGGATGTGGCTCCCAATAACTCTTCCTCAGATTCCTCACATAATGCTTTATCACCATCTTCCAAAAACTTAATAAATTCTTTGCACCAACTCTCTCCTCTATTAGAAAAAGACATTAAAAACTTGGAAGATGAACTCGCTTCCACTAAAATCTGTTTTCAAAACGATCCCGAAGTCATAAAGGAAATTTTAATATTGGAACAACGCGTTAAGGCTTCTAAAGGGAGAAGATTGAAGTACTCTGATATCGATTTTGGGCCCCATTTAGTTATAGTAGAACCCATCAAAAGTAGCGGCACTCCCCCTAGTATTCATCCTATGGATGTTGGAAAAATTATACGAAAACTGAACATTCAAAACATTAAAAATATCCAAAAGAAAGGTTCCAGCAAAATAGGAATTACCTTCAAAACTTCTCGTGATGCTAATTCTTTCCTAATGAACCAAGCTTTCAGAAGGGAAGGATATTGTGCTTACATACCACAAACATAGATAAAGGATAGGTTAGGTTGATTTTCAATAGATAGATAAGCAACTCAGTATTAAGATTTTGGTTCACTAATTATCGCGCCCTCTGGCGAGTGTAGTCAGAAATAAAGCAAAAGCGGGAACCGTACATATAAAATTAAAATTTTTTTTCTGGAACTGGAAGATTGTTTAACAATTCATGAAGAAAAAAACTGTTTCACTACATACGTTTATTTACAAGTTAGATAATAATTAATATAATATACAATATACAAATATGGCCTTCTCAACCGAAGTATATATAGTATTTTTTTCACTACTAATGGCCGAACTAATACCGAAAGACCTTATTTTTACTTTAAAATTAGTCATTTCCCCAATTATTCAAGGATATCGAAATATCAGCTCGGAATACTTGTCAAAGCATTGAATAAAATCATTGAAACTGAGGGCATTCAATAAACGTCATTTCTACTATTATTTTAAATAATTTTCATATTTTCTGATCATTTTCATTGTCTTAGGACATTGCTAGAGTTTATTTTTCATGTTCATTTCATTAAATAAATAATGTTTTAGGGAAATATTGAGCTACTTCTCATTAGACAAATGAGGTAAATAATAAGGTTTTCTCATGTCAGTAGTGAAATAAATAACATAAAACAGATTTTGTTAATATAATTATCACAGTTTTAATATTGAAAGTAACGCTGGTACTCACATTTTCATAGTTTTTGGAAAATCGATGCATTTTCACAGTGTCATCTCGTCTTCTGCATGTTGGCACACAACAAGAAAACACCATATTGGACTGGTTTGGTTAAATCAGTTTAATAAACACACACAAAAATTAAAATTCAACTTAGTCTCAATACAACACTAATTGGAATAATGATAATGAGTTGGACAATTGGTGTTGATAAAAATAAATCAACCTAACCTAACCTATCCTTTATCTATGGATAAACATTTATTGGGCGAGAAAACGATGCGCTTGCGTATTGTGTTCTTGTAAAGCCGCTGTGATGTTGCCATGTCTCAAAATTATCATTAAAAACTTATGATTTTTATTTTAATTAAAAAATACAACTTGAATAGCTTCTGTAGTGTAGGGTATTGAAAGATAAGTTAAAATTCAAATCCAAACTAACATCCAAGTTTTATGTTATGATAATGAAAAAATATGTTTATACCTATTACATATTAGTAACTTTAATCAATGGATCAGATGATTGACGAAAAACTGAGAAATTTTTCTTTACAGATTTGGCAACGTTCAAATTTAAGGTGATTACAGCGCCTCTGGCGAGTGTAGTCGCAAACAGCTCTTATGGGACAAGCTGGTTCATAAGAGTTACCTATGCATGACCACAACGCCTTCTCACCTCGAGAAGCATTGTCAAAAACGTAGGACTCTCTATTACCCCAGATGATATTATTCAAGAAGCTTATTTGCAAAATAAAAAAGTGATTGGTGCTAGAAGACTAAACCGCAGAATAACCAAAGATGACGGATCTTATGAATATGTTCCATCCACAACAATTCTTGTAACCTTTGAGGGACGTCCATGCCCCAAGGATCTAGAAATTTTTGCAGTTCCAGTCCAGGTTGATAAATATATTGCTCCTGTTACTCAATGCAAAAATTGCCTTAGATTCGGACACTCTGCCAACTCTTGCCGCAGTGCCAAAAGGTGTAGTAGATGTAGAACAATCCATTCTGACCCATGTTCAAATTCCTTAGACTGTTTTTATTGCTCTGGACAGCATCTAGCTTTTGACCGCTCTTGCAAAGAATTTAATAGGCTAAAAAACATTAATGAAGCAATGGCATACCATGACTATTCTTACTTCGAAGCCTCTCAACTTTTCCCTCCTCTTAAATCTTCTGTTAAAAACTCCTCTTTTGATAGATCAATCACATCCTTTCCTCAATTACAGACTTCTTCCCTTTTTCGAATCTCTTATGCTCAAAAAATGACACAAAGTCCCCCTAGTAACAAATTCACTACTCATAAACGCAGACGTCCCACCATCTTAGAAAAAAGAACTGGATTTGATAAAGATACACATAATGCAGCTCTATTTTCCTCCTCATGCAATGAACTCTGTCAGTCTCCGATAACAAATAAATCTGCACTTCAAAACAATGCTTCATGTCCTTCTTGCTCTCACATTGAAAGAATTGATATGAACTTCACCCCTTCTGATACTCCGTTTTTGTCTGATTACTCCCTTTCTATCCCTAGCTCTCAAACTTTCGCAACTTCTCAGCTTACCTCTCCTCAAGAGGTGAGCAATCATAATATAACTTGAATTTCTCCCTCTAAGTACCTCCCCCCCCTTTTTTTATTATTTCGTTTTTTACACTATTGCTTAAAATTCAATCGTATTCAGGATAATACCTTTAAATATAACATACTCCAATGGAATATTCGCAGTTTTAATGTTAACAAAGAGGTACTTATTCCTATTATTAGAGATGAGAGTATTAACATTATATTACTAAATGAAACTTGGTTGACTCCAGGTGGATCTGCACATATTAAAAAGTTTAGCTATTTTAGACATGATCGACAGGATGGCTACGGAGGTGTAGCCACTATCATCAACAACTCGATTCCTTGCAAAAATTTTGAACACAAAGTTCCAGTTCCTCCAAAAATACACTTGCTGGTAGTAGAACTCCAAGATCTATTCATTATTAATAGCTATATTCCTCCCGACCCCAACATTCCCTTCCCTCACAGAATGTTTAATCAACTCCTACAACAAATAAAACATAAGAATTGTATCTTAATGGCTGATTTAAATGGCCAAAATCAAATTTGGGGCTCTGCCATTAATAACCCTAAAGGAACTGCAAACTGGGACTTCATCTCGCATAATGATCTCACCATCCTTAATGACGGATCTCCAACCCGTATTCCCAACCCCAATGTCAATAAAAGCTGCCCGGATATTACAATTACTTCCTCAGCCATAGCTCTAGATTGCTCCTGGAGAACGATCCAAGAATCAGGCTTCAGCGATCATTTTCCTACCCTTTGTTCCTACAAAAAACAAAATACTGTGCCCATCCATATGAATTCCACACACGTCAAATATAACACAAATAAAGCCAACTGGGATGCATTTCAAGCATATATTGAAAATAATATATATCATAATAATATGGAATATCCCTTGTTCATGGAGGTGTTAAAAAGAGCCATATCTTTATTTATCCCACTTAAGAAATCTTTCACTCCTTCTAAACCTTATCTTCATGGTGGGAGAAAGAGTGCTCCCAGATGGTACAAAAGAAAAAAGAGGCTTTTAAACTATATCTAAGAACTCTCTCCATGGAAAATTTAATTAATTTCAAGAAAATAAGAGCTAAAACTCGACTTTTTCTGAAAACAAAAAGATCAGAAGGCTTTCGTTAATTCACGGAAGAACTGAACCCCGGAACACCTGTTAGAAGATTTGGCAATCAAAAAAAAATTTCTTTAGATCTATTGAAAATCGTAATTTAATTAACACCCCTCCCCTAGACAGTTCCATATTCCAAAGTCTCTTAAACAAGTTAGCTCAAATCCCTTTTCAAGACCTCAACACTATTCCCCAAGCCATTAACGACTCCTTTACTCACCCTTTTACAATAGAAGAATTGAATTTCAGCTTACTAAACAAAAATGATTCAAGTCCTGGATTGGATTCCATCACATATTCAATGATCAATCATCTTCCCAAAATAGCCCTAGAAACTCTTCTCTCTATTTTCAATAAAATACTCAATAAATATCATCCTATCCCTTCAGATTGGAAAAATCATCTAATAATTCCTATTCTTAAAAAAAACAGGATCCTAACGATGCCTCCAGCTGGAGACCCATAGCCTTATCCAGCACAATAGGAAAAGTTTTCGAAAGCATGATCAAAAATCGCCTTGACTGGTCTCTTGAAAACTCCCTAAAAATTCACCCCTCACAACAAGGTTTCAGGAAAGGCAGAAGTATATCTGATAACCACATTTTCATCTATTCCGAAATATCATGTGCATTGTCTGCCAATAAAAACCCAATTGTTGTTTTTCTCGACATTAAAGGTGCATATGATAATCTTATTTTATCCTCTATTTATTCATCTCTAAATTCCCTTAATTTACCTCATGACATTTGTGAACTCATTTTATCCTTTCTTTCAGATCGAAATCTATTCATTAAATCCACCCTCAAGGTTCTCCACTCAGTCCACTGTTATTCAATATATCGTGCAACTCTCTTCAGAACATACTTCCACCCTCCATAAAAATTAGTGGTTATGCAGATGATCTTGCTGTGATATGCGCCGAAAACACCATCCAGGAGTCTATAACATCCCTCAACACCTTCCTTTCTAATCTCAATCTTCATTTATTGTCTATGGGTTTGACACTGGCCCCTCAAAAATGTGCCGCCATGATTTTTCAGAAAAACCATAAGCTTAGTCCAGTCCATTCCATAGTCATTAATGGTCAACCTATCCCTTGGAAATCTCAAGTCAAGTACTTAGGAGCTATATTTGACGACCAACTTAACTGGAAACCACATATTGAATTTATTTCCTGCAAAGTTTCAAAAGCTATTAATTTAATTAGATCTCTATGTGGTAAATGGTGGGGTAGCCATCAAATCTCTTTTTTAAACATATACAAAGCGACCATACTTCCATTATTTGATAATGCGTGCATGCTATATGGTGGCTGTTCTAAATACCTACTTAAAAAATTAGATCGTTTACAATATCAAGCCCTAAGGGTTATAGTAGGCTATCTAAAATCTACTCCTATCAACATCATGTTATCTGAATGTGGGCAGACCCCCCTGGAGGTACGTAGAGAAATCTTGTCAGTTAAATATGTATCTAAAGCAGTTGCATATAAAGACCTAATAAAAACCTCACTTATAGAATTATTCACAGAATGGGCTGTCGATCCCATATACTGGAGACTGAGAAATACTCCTCCTATTATATTTGCCTGTCAATCAGTATCTAAATTCCTTCCCTTCATTGAATCGTTCAACAAATTTCTTTGTCATCTCTTCTCGCTCGAATCTCAAATTAGTCAAACTAACACGATAGATCTGGAAATTAAAAAAGATTCGGACTGTAATCAAGTCTTTCTGGCCAAAATGAATTCTATCAACTTTTCTGGCCCCGTTTTCTTCACTGATGCCTCTAAGACTGACAGTAATGTAGGATACGGAATTTGTTCTCCTAACCTCTTATCATTATGTGACAAACTCCCCTCTCATTTTTCCATCTTTTCAGCAGAATGTTACGCTATACTAATTGCGATCCAAAAAATTTCAAAACTTGTCCTTTCCAAAGCTATAATTTTTTCTGACTCCCAAAGTGCCATAAAATGCATTTCTAAAAAATCCTTCTCCTCATCTTCTAATCCATTTGTCCTAAAAATAAAGGAGCTACTACACAAGTTGAATCAGCAAGGGAAAGACATACGAATTGGCTGGATTCCCGGACACAGTCTTATACAAGGAAATGTTAGAGCCGATGATCTTGCAAATCTTGGGAGAACTATCAATCGTGCCACCCTCCCAACTGGTCCCCATTCGGATGTGGTGCATTCTATTAAGAAATCAATCTTAGATAAGTGGAATTCTACTTTCTCTACATTCAGCTTGACAAAAGGAAATCTATACTCTCAATTCATAAAATATCCAAGAAAAAATCCATGGTTTTCTTCACTTTCTAATTTGTCCAGAAGAGATATCTGCATTTCTTCAAGAATTCGATCCAACCATTGTGCCACTTTGTCATATCTACACAAATTCAACTTAGTACCTTCGGATTCATGCCCTTGTGGTGAAAAACAAGATCTCGCACACATCTTTATCAACTGTTCCCTAACTAGTGTTAATACAGATTTTCTACATAAATCTTTTAAGGTTCCTAATAATGTTTATGGCCCCTACACACTGCAAGACATAGGGCTGAAATTCCCAAACAGTGAAAACATTAAACTCATCTCCAAATTTTTAAGTTCTTCAAACATCAAAATATAACCTCAAAACCGAACAGTTTACAGATAAAATTTTGAACAATAAGTGCGGTATCACTCTGTTCGTATTTACTTTCGTATAAACTATATTATAGACAATCATAAATCATCCCGGACGTAAAAAAACAGGCCGAATAGCCCTGGCAGCTGAGGCCTTAAAACAAAAGAAGAAGAACAGAATAGTCAATATACACAAAGCAAAATCCACTTCACGTCACATTTCCATATTCACAAACAACAAAAACAAACGATATTTTTTGTTACAAAATAAAAGTCCCTAACACAGTTCTCTCACTATTTTGCCAGTTCACTCAAAAATAGTAATAGAAAAAGTAATTTTTTCTCTCGGGGAGCAACACTTCTATCTGTTGTTTTATTGGCTAAAAATAAATAATAAACTGATTGGAATGACAACTACGTGTTTTTACAATTTAAAAAGGAAGGTTTGCATATTCACCTGACATATGACAACTATTATATACGGGGCTACAAACTACAACAGTGTTACCAACGCATGAAATCACATATTATTATTCATAGAATACCAACACTATCGCCTCATTAGAGAACAGGATTTCAAGCATTCTGTCATCTAATATTTTTATTTGACATTTTTTAAATTCACAATATCATTTGACATGAAAGTACCTCTAAAAACCAACTGAAACGTCATCGTAAGTATCAAAATTGGTACGGAAAACATTCGGGTTATTCAAAATTTAAGTAATCAATAAAATAAATTACAAAATGCAGCTTCGTGTGAATATGCACGAAGAAGATAAAACAAAAATTTGTAATTTTTGTGGAGACAGCAAAGTTTCTGGGGTACCAACAAGTATTTACAAAGTCGAAAATTGGATACAATCTTGTCAGAATCGATGTCCCGAATATCAAAAAAACCGATCCTCCTCGGCACCGATAACCAAAAAGAGTAATAAAAGCTTGAAAACCAAAAGTAAAAGTTCTGTCGCATCCGGAAAGAGTGGAAAATCAGGTAAATATCTATACTAATTTCCAATAAATTGTACAATCATCAATACTGTTATTTCTAGTTACTTTTTCCAACATCAAAGTCGGAACGACCTTGAAATCCACATCGATGGTTCAACCTTGTGTTCGTTATACGAACGATACGAATTTTCCCGTTCAAATGACAACTCACTTAACTAGAATTAATAGCTCTAATAAACCAAACAGAACGTGTTCTTGTATGTCGAACGCTGTCACAAATAGAGAACGATGTATAAGATCTCAGTTCATGTCGAGATTCAATCCTTATCCTATACAGCAGGTTTGTATAACAATAAACTCTATAATATGTAGGAGCATTTTAGATGTAGGCACGATTATATGCTTCAGAGCTATATTGGCTGCATAGGGAGTAGTAAATTTTTAACTGTCATTATAGTAGGACTAGCTTAAGGAACAGTTCCTAGGAACTGTTCGCTTGTGTTCTTGTATGCCGAACGATGCTTAAGATCTCATCAGTTTATATCGAGATTCAATCCTTATCCCATACAGCAGGTTTGTATAACAATAAACTCTATATTATAGGTTTGTTCCAACCTACGATAAATCACCGTTTTAGAACCGTTCTGGAATTGTTAGGAATCGTTTTATACGCAAGCGCAAACTTTGCACCGTCGCAGAACTGATGTAAGTTGGAACGGTTTTTTTATTATCGTTCAGCGATCGTTTTGTTTGTGTAATACTGTGTGACGTGTTCTTTCTTTCTCCAAAATATAACGGACGTGACTATGGCACCCGCGGCTTTAATATCTACCAGATTTTCTCGGGCGCCAGATTTTTGGGATGGTTTACTCCACCGAACTTTCGAAAATGTAACGTCAAGAGTTACCAGGGTAGCAACAGATGGAGGTTAATTAATTCTAGGGGTCTGTTGTTCTTGACCTCTATGCCGTGCGAAGTGGGAAACAGACTTTAATTGTTTACCACTATCGGAAAAATGAAACTACCGGTGCCTGATGAAATTATAAACTTTATTTTGACCTCGAAATAATTTGGAAACGACAAATAAAACGAACCAATGAGCTATACAGTGCTATTCAAAAGTCCCCTCCCCCCTCGTATCTTTTGAACGGCTACACTTACATTAATAAAATTTGGAGGGGGAAAATAAAGTGTTGTAAACTTCTCTACGAATGGTAATAGGTGACGTAATAGTAATAGTGACGTCACAGTGCCACTCTGGCCAATAATTTTAAATAGGACCTTATGGCAAGTGATATCTCATTTGAAAGGCATTGACATTGGCTACATAGCCATATTAATTTTGTTTGGGTTTAAATTAATTTTGACGCATAAATTAAATAAATACCAAAATTATTGAAATTATTTTTTTAAATTTAATTAATCAAATATCAACAATGGATTCTTATAGCAAGTGTTCGAAATGTGTTCCGTCTACTTCCTGACAGTAATACATCCTATTAGTAAACTCTTCGTATTCGTTCGAATGTGTCAGCTGAAATAGCATTGCATTCTTCAGTAATTCTTTTTTTCAAAACGCCAATGCTATCTGGTGCCGTAGTATAAACCTTGGATTTCAAGTACCCCCATAGAAAAAAATCTAATGGTGTCAGATCTGGTGACCGAGGTGGCCATTCTATAGAACCTCGCCGGCCGATCCATCTACCTCGATATTCTTCATCCAGGTAACGTCTTACTGCACCATAATAATGTGCAGGAGCACCATCTTGTTGAAATGTTATTTCCAGATGGCCGAATTCATCTTGATTATCTTCCAGAATTTCAAGAATTAATGGCTCAATTGCATTTTGTAACATCTCCAGATACACTTCACCGCTTAAATTTGAATTTAGGAAAACAGGATCAACTATGTGGTTTCCCAAAATACCTGCCCAAACATTGACTTTTTCTGGAAATTGGGTATGTTGTTCACGAAAGGTGTGAGGATTTGTGTCACTCCAATACCTTACATTTTGTGTATTCACATTTCCATTGAGGCAAAAAGTACTTTCGTCACCTAATTGTTTTTGTGTAATGTGGATTTTGACTAATTTTATTTGTCATACATTCACAGAATTCGAGTCTTCTGTCGGGGTCGTCATCCGAAAGGTGGTGCACCATTTTTAACTTGTATGGATGAAATTTATTTTTAGCCAACACTCTCTGTACTGTACTTTTACTTACTTCACAGATAGACGCAACTTTAGTTGAAGAGGAAGTAGGGTTTACTACCATTTCAGCAACTATATCAATTTTTTTATCATCACTAAATGTTGGTCGACCAGATCGTTTGGCATCTTGAACATTACCTGTTGCTTCAATATTCAATATTTAAGCTATTTAGAAAAACTTTGCAAAGCAACAAATACTATTAAATTAAAAACGTCAATTTTTTTGACAACTAACCAGAGGCGGACTGAAAAATCTTATATTTAAATGTGAAATAATAATTTTAGTATTTATTTAATTTATCCGTCAAAATTAATTTAAACCCAAACAAAATTAATATGGCTATGTAGCCAATGTCAATGGCTTTCAAACGAGATATCACTTGCCATAAGATACTATTTAAAATTATTGGCCAGAGTGGCACTGTGACGTCATCTATTACTATTACGTCACTTGTTACCATTCGTAGAGAAGAACATTTTATTTTCACCCTCCAAATTTTATTAATGTAAGTGTAGCCGTTCAAAAGATACGAGGGGGGAGGGGACTTTTGAATAGCACTGTATATTTAAAATAACTAAGTGTTGATTAAAATCCTTCGGTATCTACACTATCTAGTTAGGTTATTATTCAGACCCAAAGCATTATACCAAACAATAAATATTTTACAATCACAAAAGCTAACGTGCAAAGCTTTACTAGTTTATGCGGTTGCAGGTGAAAATCAATGGAAATTAACTAGCAGTAAGATGAAAATTACACAGAGAAAGCGTTATTAAGGCATTAGCGATATTTTACGGGAGCGTTTCTTAGTATTTGTGTTATTACCCTCGGTTACCGATACTATCCTTAATGAGTACTCGAGAAAACGGAATTTGAATTTGAATCAATCAGCCTGGAAACCTCACGAATTTTGTACCTGATATGGCAGCGTACGGGTACGGGATTATTCCAGATTATCACGGTTGACGTACCCTAATTTTTGTAGGGATGTTACCCCAGCCGTTGGTGTTAAATCAATCACTTAAAGAACAGTTAGCCGGCAGAATTCGTAAACCTCTCCCTGGCGATCCTGCTACGGCAGCGAACGCTTGCGAGATTATTTCGTTTCACGCCTTGGAAAACCCTCGAAGGGTGTATCTGCTATGGCAGCAGACACATATCTATGGTACTAGATTAAACGATTCCCGAAATACTTTGAAAATCCCCCAATAATCTACCTGCTATGGCAGCGATGCTGCTTGGAAGTTTTCCAACTATACTTTTTTTCCCTAATTTTCTATACCGGAATCGGGATTTCAGAAATACTTTGAAAATACCCCAAGAATCTACCCGCTATGGCAGCGTTGATGCTTGGAAGTTTCCCAACTATATTTATTTTCCCTAATTTTCTATACCGGAATCGGGATTCCCGAAATACTTTGAAAATCCCCCAAGAATATACCTGCTATGGCAGCGATGATGCTTGGAAGTTTCCCAACTATATATCTGTTCCCTAATAAAATAAACTGATCAAATTTTCCTTCGGAATTGTACATAAATACACGGAAAATCACTGAAATGAAACAAGCAGTAAGCAAAAATAAATTCTATTAGTATAACTACAAAAGGCGCTAGGAGCAAATGGATTTATAACAGAAAGAATGATTTGAGGAGTGTAGTTCCAAAACTCGCCTAATCCAAAAAAATTAAAAATACCGCCAGTTACAGAAACAAAATCTCTAGTATATCTGCTGTTATTTGTAACTGAGAAATTTTACCAAAACTTGCCTATTCCCGCTTATTTGTGTGTGCTATTATTGAATGTAGTTCCAAAACTCACCTTATCCAATTGATGTTTAATTCCAAAGCGCGAGTCATATGGAGACATCCTGTTAATATTATTGTTAAATTGCTGACAGGACGTTTCCCACATTATTGAATTTATAATATTAATCTTAATCAGCAAACACGTGGAGACATCCTGTTTACAATTATTATAATTTTGTTATCATATATTTTTTCTTCTATTCAGCATTATAATACATTTCCTCATTTTTGTAAACTAAAAAAGAAAATAGTCATAATTGTAACATCAACTGTAACTAATCACTAAGTTTAATTAAATCTTTTTAAAAAGTATATTTTTTACTTAATAAATTTAACTGGCGCTGCGAACAGGATACTGTCAGTAGAAAATACCCTTTCTGTGTGGTAAAACGTCTACGTTTTCTATCAAGAAATTAAGATAGTATCCGAACCAATAGACTGTGTGAAACAAGTTACGGTGTGTGAAAAGGCTGACTCCAACCCGACCATTCCTCCAGTGAAAAAGACGGTTGTTCAAGAAGACGGCTCGAGTTCCTTCAGAGAATTAGAGACAAGGAACAAGCTCGCAGATGATCCTTCAGTGCATCCTCCTGTAAGTTTTTCCTTTAATTTTCTTATTTATTGGCTAATAATTGTTTTGAATATTATAATATTTTTTTTCACTACAATATAAGTGTTATTTCAATTGTAATTTAAACATTCCAATTTTCATGGTTGTATAAAATTAATATATTATTAAAGTCAATCTCTTAATGTCACAAAATCGAGATCGATCCAGATCTCCATTATCTGTACGTCGATCCAGATCTCCATTACCTCTAAGTCGTAACTTAAATACTAATACCGAGATGTCTACTGCAATTTCACAAATCGAATTATCTTTAGCAAACAATATTGTCCCAACATATAACGGTGGTTCTAAAGATTTAGCATATTATTTAAGACAATCTGAAAAATATTTAAATCTTTTAAAAACCGAAAATAATGATTTATTCAACAATCTTCTGTTAGAGCAAGTCAAATCTAAATTATTAGGTCCAGCTAGAGATGTAATCATAAATAGATCTTTTTATAAATGGTGCGATTTAAAAACCGCTCTTATCACTCGTTTTGGCGATCCTAGATCTGAAGAAATATTAGCACACGATTCAAATACTTCTATTCAAACTCATTCTCAATCATTCTCCGACTTTCATGACGAAATTTCTCAAAAATTACTAGTCCTTAAAGAACACCTAGCTATAAATTCTGATAACAGAGAAGTTAGAATGTCTAAGGAAACTATGTATACTGACTAAGCCCTTATGGTATTTAAAGCAGTTCTCTTAAATCCCTACAGAGATCATTTACTTCATATATCAGTTTCATCTCTAGAACAAGCATTGTACGAATGTAGAAGATTAGACAACGAAAGATCCCAAATTGAATTTGCTAACTTTCTTAGATCTCAAAAAGGTCAAAGAAATCGCCCACCTCCAAAACATAATACTTCATATAATCAATCACCAAGAAACCAACCTTCATTTAATAATTATAATTCGTCTCAAAGACCACAAGTTCCTCAAAACCCTAATTATAGACCATTTAATAGATATAATGATACCAAAATAACTATCAAAGACCAAATAATCAATCAAGTAATAGACAAACACAATCTCCTAATAGTCAAAATTTTAATCGTCCCTCTCAACCTTCCACAAGTAATTACAAACCAACCCCAATGAGTATATCTACAGCAAATACTTATAGACCTCCACAACAAAATTCTTTTAGACAAACAGGACCTCCGAACGTAGTTGTCGAAGAATTGTTCAATATTGAAGATACTGACGAAAATTCTGATGAATCATCATATGCTAACCCCCAAAACGAACAATACGATGAAACTCAAACTCGGAATTGATATAAATAATATAAATTCAGCCCCCAAACTTCCATTTATATACCTCTCAAATCTAGACTTAAAAATATTGATTGACCCCGGTGCAAGCAATTCCATTATAAACCCAGAACCCGCCTATAGATTATTTTCAGATTCCATTTATGAAACAAAATTTTCCGTTAAATCAATTAAAACAACTTACAATGGCAATTTGAGCTGCAAATGCCCTCTTTTGAAAGAATTTGGCATTAAATACATGTTCCATATGTTTATCGTACCTTGGCACGATAGATTCGATGCATTAATAGGTAGTCAGGACTTTGATAAATTAAAAGCACTTATTAATTTCGAAAATCATTTATTACAAATTAATTCTATTAAAATACCATTCTATTTGGAAGTCAATCCCAACTTATTTACCCTTTATTCTGAACCTTTAGATAAAAGAATTTTAAATATTCCTGTGAATATTGATAATGGACAAGTAGTTCTTCCAGAATTAAAATTAAACGACATAATAATACCTGAATGTATAGCTCTAGCGAAAGACGGTTACTGTAAAATACCTATAGAACAAGAAATCTCTTTAAATAATATTTCTATAAATTTTCATGAACCTCTTCCAGTCCAATCCCTATCAAAATTTGATGTAACAATCCCTTTATCATCTTATAATAATAATATTGATATTACCAAACTTCTTCGAACATATCATCTGAATCTCGAAGAAAAAGATGCAATAATTTCTCTTTGCAAAAAATTTAAATATATATTTTATATCGAAAACTCCGACCTAACTTTTACTCATGTAGTTAAACATCACATTAGAACAGTCGACGATGTACCGATTTATCAAAAATCATATATATACCCTTACCATTTAAAACAAGAAATTCAAGATCAGATACAAAAGCTCCTAGACAATAAAATAATTAAACCAAGTATATCACCGTACAGTTTCCCTACCTTTCTCGTCCCCAAACGAATGGACGCCAGTGGAAAGAAAAAATTCCGAAAACTAAATGAAAAAACTATCGAAGATAAATATCCCCTTCCTCGTATCGATGAAATTCTCGACAATCTTGGTCGAAGTACTTACTTTTCCACTTTAGATTTGGCACAAGGTTTTCACCAAATTGAAATACACCCAGATTCGGCAGAAAAAACTGCATTTACAGTAGATAATGGCCACTACGAATATACTCGTATGCCATTTGGCCTAAAAAACGCTTCTGCCTCTTTTCAACGTGTCATGGACACAATTCTCCGCCCTTTTCTCTATAAACAATGTTTCGTATACATGGATGACATAGTAATATTTTAAAAGTCCCTCCAAGACCATATTCTTCATTTAAAACAAATATTCAGTGAATTAGAAAAATATAATTTGAAAGTCCAAATAGACAAATCAGAATTCCTCAGAAAAGAAGTTGCCTTCTTAGGCCATGTCATAACCCCTGAGGGTATTAAACCAAATCCAGATAAAATCAAGTCCATCCAAGCCCAAAAATGAAAAACAAATAAAATTATTTCTCGGCATGCTCTCATATTATCGTAAATTCATTCAAAATTTCTCCAAAATAACCTACCCAATAAATAAATATCTTAAAAAAGGAACTAAATTAGATTTAAACGACCCAGAATACCTCAATGCTTTCCAAAAATGCAAACAACTTCTTTGTAATCCTCCTATTTTAGCATACCCCGATTTCACAAAAACATTTACTTTAACGACCGACGCTTCAAATATTGCTATAGGAGCGTACTTTCCCAAGATTCCCATCCAATAGCTTTTTACTCTCGAACACTTAATTCAGCTGAAAGAAATTATGGCACTATCGAAAAAGAACTTTTAGCTATAATCGATAGCTGTAAGCATTACCGACCATATTTATATTCCAAAAAAATTATTATTGAAACTGATCATAAGCCACTCGTCTGGCTACATTCTCTAAAGAACCCAATCAACATCTAATAAGATGGAAACTAAAGTTGGAAGAATTCGATTTTGAAATTAATTATAAAAAAGGCAAAGAAAATTACGTCGCTGATGCATTATCGAGAATTGAACTCAATGCAGTCGATAAAAAACTTCCTAAACGTGATCTAAAAATTAATATAATTAGTGATATAGTTATTACTCCTCCAAACCCAAAAACAAATACTATAGATTTCAAACAAAACCCTGATGATATCGATGCCATTTCAACTATGGCAAGAGCAAATTCCGATCCGAATCTAGCATTAAGTGATGCTAACGAAATCTTAAGTAAAATATCCGACGATAACAAAAGTACCGCTTCAGGCGACACTAGACACTCCGCACAAGAAAATCCAATTATTGGTTTTCCAATTTCAGAAAAAACCTTAAATTCCGCCCATTTTCAAATAATCCTAAAATACGGAGACAAAAACGACATAGATTACTCTAAGCCATTTGGCAAAAATCGCTATATTCTTACTTTTAGGAAAGGATACGACCATAATGTTATAAGTAATATGTTTTTAGAAATAGTTGCTCAAACAAAAACATACTATATATACTGCCCCAATGATTAATTACTTAATATTGCTTCTACAGAATGTTCAAAAATCTTGGAACCAGACGTAAAAATCATTAAAACAAATACTTTTCTGAAAGACATAATTAATAAGGAAGAACAAGTCCGATTAATTTCAGACTATCATTCAGAAACTCATAACGATATCACAGAAACTACGAAACATATAAAGTCCCTGTATTATTTTCCGAAAATACAAGAATTAGTTACGAATCACGTTAATAATTGCGAATTATGTCTCACCTCAAAATATGATAGAAACCCTCGAAAAATTCCATTTTCCGGCCCACTCATATCTAAAAGACCTTTCGAAAATATTCACATAGACGTATTCTCTATAGAAAATAAACAATTTCTTACAATACTCGATTTATTCTCTAGGTACCTTCAAGCTTACGAAATTAGTGACTCAAATTCTATCACTATACTTAGTAAACTCCGTCATTATTTCTCTCATCATAACTACCCTTCGCAAATAACTTGCGACAATGCCAGAGAATTCACTAGCGAAACCTTTAAAGAATTCATGTCTCTCTTCCATATAAAAATTCATTACACAACACCCTAATCTCATACCGGCAATTCTCCAATAAAAAGAACACATTCAACTTTAATCGAAAAATTAAGAATCCTAAGACAAAAATCAAAAGAAAATATTACCGACTTAGTTACAACTGCTATTCTTATATATAATCAATCAATCCATTCAGTAACAAATTTTACCCCATTTTCACTTCTTTATGGACCATACGAAAATCTAAATCTTCATGAAATAGATTACAACGAATATCGAAAAACAGAAATTATGCCATTTTTCGACGATCTTTATCAAAAACAATTAACAAAAAGAACCGAACAATTAGATAAAATTAATAGTAAACAAACAGACGATATCCCAAAAACAGATGTCGTATATTTAGATATGGAACCACGAAATAAAATTAAACTTAAATATAAGAAAATATTAGTAGACACAAATCAATCCAACGATAAGTTAGTTTCTCAAAAATCTAAAAAGGTTAGCAAACACATGATTAAAAATACTAAATCTTTCCAGGTTAACCATGAAGATAGGCACCCAGGCACTTCAAGTCAAAACAATTGAACCCCCAGGTTACATATTAGATAGTTTAGGATTAGCTAAATATAAGACCAATTATCATAAGATTTATTTTAGTATAAGTATTGAAGAAATTGGAAACTCATATAGTAAATTAGTATTAAATCAAGTTCATTTAGCTAGTAGACTTGACGATTCAACAATAACTTTAGCAAAAATTTATAACAGAGAGATCGACTTACTCTCAGAAGATATAAATAAACTTAGAATGTATGCTCGATCAAATAAAGTAATTAAAAAAGGTCTAATAGACGGCCTAGGCACAGTAGTAAAATATATTTCAGGAAATCTTGATCAAAACGACCTAATCGAAATTCAAAATACATTTGAAAAAATCAATTTAAACGAAAAGAAACTAATGACTGAAATTTCGAAGTTGCATTCATTTGCAGGACAGCTTACTCAACGCTGGCAAACAGACCTACGTAAAATACAAAATTATGCTGAAACGTTCTAAAAGAATTAAATACTTTATATGATAGATTGAATAACGAAATTATTATTCATATTCAACTAGAACAAATTAGAGACCTAAGAAATTATATTCAAATTTTACTAAGAACAATATCATTTAGTAACCAAGAACTTTTAAATGTAGAATTAATTAAACAAAAGGAATTAGAAGAAATTCTTAATTATTTACATACTATTCCTTCTCACAATGAAATCGCTTCCGATATTCCTACTTTATTAGAAATAATCAAAGTCAATCTTATGTTTACTTCAAAAACTTTATATATTACTCTTAAAATACCATATCATCATTATATCAGCCGATGAATTACTTTATATTTCGAAAATTATCCCTATTCCCAGTAAAGAAAATGATATCCTTCTACCCCCATACGCCTTCACATTAAATTCCAAAGGATCAACAAAATGGACAAACGAAGAATGCAAGAAGACCTTTTCGTTCTGGTATTGCGAAAACGAACCACACGAAGACCCTTGTAACTTGGAAGACCTTTCACTCTGCAACTACGCTCAAGTAAAAAACGACTTTTCACTTTTCACACAATTAACTAATGGAAATACAATAATTTGCTCAAAGAAGATAACTACCATCAATGAAAACTGCAAACAAAATTTCAAATCATTGAAAATATCAAAATGTAACATCGTACTAGGAAACAATGAATGTATTTATTCTTTTCAAAAACATACTTGGATGGGATCCAATAAAACATTTACTCAAGAATGGCCCAGCCTCAAAGAACCCACAGAAATTCATCACAAAATCAGCATCAACAATTTACATCTGGACGATCCAACCAAGCTACTACCACAGTTTCAAGAACCAAATTTGCTACCAATAGAACTTCATCAAAGCCATTTAGGAATAACAACAATAATAATTTTCATTTTATTAATTCTACTATTTTTTTTATCTGTATAGAACATATTTTAGAAAAATCGAAAATCCAGAACAATCCCAGGGTGAACCAATGGAGCTACCCCAATCCCTATTGGAGCCAAAGCCACGAGGTCGTGCCTTTAACAAAGAGGGGAGGAGTCATATGGAGACATCCTGTTAATATTTGGTGCGTTCTTTTTGACTGAGATCTCAGATCACTTCAGTTAAGGTGATCTGAGATAAAGTGATGTGAGTAAGCACCAAAAAGAACGACATCTCAATTATGAAGCGCGCGATCTGTCGATAGATTTAAACTATACGATAGATTCGTATCAGCATCTAATAATGTTAATTAATGTATCCATAATTTGTAACAAAAGAAAAATAGATTATGTATGTTTATTATTTATATGACAATGGTTAAAACATTAGTTAACCTTGGTTAAACTACATATAAACCAAGCAATTCAAATATTTCTTCATCCCCTCCACTTTATTTCCGACTCAATTCCAACTGATACCCCCTTACAACACATTCAGCATCGGTGAAGGGGGAGGAAAAATCTCAGCTAACTTAAAGTGAGTAAAACAAAAAGAACGCTCACATTACTGATGTGAGCTGAGATTAACTGAGATCTCAGTCAAAAAGAACGCACCTATTATTGTTAAATTGCTAACAGGACGTTTCCCACATTTTTGAATTTATAATTCTAATCTCAATCAGCAAACACGTGGAGACATCCTGTTTACAATTATTATAATTTTGTTATCATATATTTTTTCTTCTGTATTCAGCATTTTCCTTATTTTTGTAAACTAAAAAAGAAATCAGTCATACTTGTAACATCAACTGTAACTAATCATAAGTTTAATTAAATTTTATTAAAAAGTATATTTTTTACTTATTAAATTTAACTCGCGCCTATGTCACGACCGTCTGGTATAAGCCAAGTGCGCCTTATCACTTGAGTACGTACGTGCTAAATTGCTTTTGTTTTCAAACGGCGTCTTATCCAATGGTCTTTTCCTTATGGGGATACACCCGTGATTTTATATTGTATGCAGTTGTAGGTAGACGAAATTGTTATTATAACTTTCTTTACTTTCTTCCACAATATTCTTGAAAGTAAAGCAATGGTTAGTTGTAAAAACATTTGTGAAGCTCCGAAAAATAAAGCAAGAAAAAAAGGAACGGACAAATCAGTGTGGAAGAAAAATATTGTTAAAAATGCCAGGTAAGTAACTTGTTTGAGGTTAGTTTGAATTCCAACTTAACTTTATTTTTTATTTCATTTCTTAGATACACGTCAAAAAATCCTCCAACTATGCCAGAATCATGCCAAAAACACACAGGCCCAACATATAGGTGTCAACATTTAAGTTTACAAGATATACGAAAGTTTCATCAAGCATTTTATAATGAACCAGTTAAGATTATCCAAGATAATTTTTTTTTGCGTTATACGGCAGCGGGGAAACCAAAAAGAGCCAGACAAGTAAAGGAAGGCAGTTCTCGGAAATAAGTAACCATACGTTATTATGCTCCTCAATTTAAGAAATCTAAAGCAAAAACACATGTTCCAATATGCCGCAAAGCGTTTTTATCCATTCTGGGTGTCTCGAAGGACAGGGTACAGCGAATTGTGAAGAAGCATTTGGAAACCGGCTGTGGTGCCAAAGACAACAGGGGTGGCGATACACGTAGCAGAAAATACACGTCTAGAATAGTTGAAGTAAAACGTTTTATAGAAAGTTTTAAAGCTGTCGATTCCCATTATAGTCGTGGCAAATCATCAAGGCAATATTTATCTAGCGACTTGTCTGTGAAGAAAATGTGGACAATGTATAATGCAAAATCACCTGATAACTTAAAAGTTAAATATCACTATTTTCGGCATATCTTTGTAAAAGACTATAATATTGGTTTTGGCATGCCTGCCACAGATGCATGTTCAAAATGCATTGAGTTAAACGAGACAGTCAAGAGAAGTCCTGTTCATGAGAAGAATCGCATAATGATGCAATTGCGACTTCATACTTTAAAATTTAAATCTTTTTTCAGATTTTTAAAATCTGATGAAGAAAGAGTTTTGAAATTTTCGTTCGATTGCCAACAAAACATGGTTCTACCTCGAATTCCAGATCAAGCGGCTTATTATAGTAGGCAACTCTATTGTTACAACTTTACAGTTTGCCAAGGACATTCAGGTTCACCCCAAAATAAAGATTCTGTTTTTATTTACACCTGCTTGGAGACTGAGTTAGCAAAATTGCTTAGGCTGTTCATCATCGACTGAATAATACCAGCTTAGAAGATTATAATACAATAAAACTTTTTGCTGACAGAGGTGGAGGTCAAAACAAAAACGTAACGATAATTGGAATGCTTTCTAAATGGCTGAAACTAGAATCGCCAAATAACATTAAAGAGGTATTCCCAGTACCTGGACATTCCTATATTCCCCCTGATAGGGTTTTTAGCCGAATAGAAAAGGGTGAAAAAATTGGATACTATAATCAAACCAGAAGAATATGAACATATTTTTGGTGAATTTGGGAGTGTTCAATTCAGGAAGAAATGTTGAAGTTGTGGAATGGAAAGAAGCAATAGCTGATGTCATAAAGCCACCTGGTCAATGGCATTTCAAATTTGCCCCTTCCAAACGTATTTCAATAAAAGAATCGCTACAGGGAAACATATTGGTAAGAGGTGAGGTCGCTTACAATAGCGACAGTGGCGCATCTAAATCCATACTGAAAAAAGGAAAAAGCTTGAACAGCATAAATTCTGAGGTAATTCCCATTGGTCACGCCGTAAATGTGAAAAAACTAAAAGACTGCGATAATATTAAAAAAAACATTTTGATGAAAACTGGCGACAAATTCAAGACCTGGAATTTTATTTAAAAGCAATAGACACGCCTCTTAATGAAGAAGACGCAGAACAGAATGAAGAAGTTTTTGAAGATGATATTGATATCAGAATATAATGCAATAAAAAGTTTGAAAAAAGAATACTATTTTAGTTCAGTTTTACATGATGATTGTTTTTACCAGAAAATAAATAAATAAATTCAATAAAAACAATAATGTTGAGTTTTGAAACCTTATTTACTTCCAAACCCAGTCTTATCCACAATGTTTTTCCAAAACTAGTCTTTCCCAAAATCAAAAATTTTTTTTCGAAAAAAGTTTATGATGAAATTATTCTTTATTATCATCCCAGCTTCCTATCTGTAACCGATTGTAAATGATAACATTTGCAGTTTATTGTAGTGATTACGTTTGTAACAGACCATTTTTTCCGATTTCTGACGTATCAGACATTATGGATTAGGCGGGCTATGGAACTACACTCCTCATTTACAAAATAATTTTTAAATTCGCTTACCTCGTTGGCAAAAATCAGTCACAATTTCGGAGACGGCGGGAGACAGAGGAAACGGCAGATAGCACGGCAGATAGTAAGAGAAGCTATATCGTACCGTTTCCCGGTTTTATCCATTCTTCTCTCGACTCCACTCAGGAGGTCCCCTACTTAACAATATTAAGAACGGCGTGTACTGATTTGCGCGAACGGTACAGTAAGTAATACATATACAATATACCAGGTGTATCAAAAGTAATACACATATTCTGAAATTATTAATTAATAAATAAATTTACAGCTTGCTGTGAAAGAGGGGCGTGTAAAAAAATTAATAAATGAAAGTGAAGCTGCATTTATTACATACATTTTTTTAACTTAATGATACCAATAAAATAAGAAACTAAAATATATACTGTGGTATGTCGGGAACGAAAAATAGTAACATCGTTACAACTGTGACCTCACTTTTTCAAATATATTTTTGTATTTAATGGACTTTATTAGTAGTATTATGCATTATGTTCTGTTTAATTTGTCAAATTAAACTATAAAAGTCCAATATGACGGGAGTCGGAGAAGCGACCGTTTATAGATTGTTAAATGAACGAAAAAGCGGAACTGTTAGTTCTCCCAAGAAGACTGGGGGCAGTAAACCGTTGGAAATTGAAGAATTCCATAAAAATGTTATTAGGAGACAGGTCCATTCCTTTTATTTAAATAATGAAATTCCAACATTAGACAACATTATTTCCTTAATTAGTCAAAATGATGACTTACCATCAATAAGCAGAAGTAAATTATGGAAACAATTACGAGAGATTGGATTTCGGTGGGAGAAGCATGTCGGAAGTCACTGTTAATTGATAGAGAAGACATTGTATATTGGAGAAGGGATTATCTTAGAGCCATTAAAAGGTACCGGGAGTAAGGGAGGAATATTTATTATTTGGACGAGACTTTGCTAAACGAAGGACATACCGTATCAAAAGTATGGGTAGATATGACTGTGAAGAGCTCTCGCCAAGCGTTCATCGAAGGTGTATCAACCGAGTTAAATAATATTCCCATCGGAAAAGGACGTAGACTTATTATAACCCAAATCGGAAATGAAAACGGTTTTATCCAAGGTTGATTATTAAGTTTGGTGTCCAAATCAACTAAAGATTACCACGAAGAAATTACCACCGATGTTTTTGAAGAGTATTTTATGCAGATGTTGGATTAATTCCAGAACATTTTGTAATTGCTCTAGATAATGCTAGCTATTATTCAAGACTTGTAGAAAAATTGCCAACAACTGCTTGGAAGAAAGCAGAGATAATCGTTTGGTTGGATAACCACAATTCGGTAAAACAAGAATTATTACGAATTGGTTGAATTTCCAACTTATTGAAAACTAGACTATTTTTCATACTATTAGCAAATTTCCTGTTCGGTATAGGTACCTGATCTTACTATAAAATATTCCAACTAAGAAATCTACAGAAGAAGTGATGACAAAAACATTATTCTGCTAAAGTGTATCACATTTTTGATGATGCTTGACTAATTTGATATGGATGTATACTCTATGGTCTCAGTTATGTCACCTTGAACCATAGATCAATATAATCATATATCGGTGGGTTGCACCTACTGTATTTGTCAGATGTCATGTAGTTTTGGAGGGAATTATGGAGGGTAGAAGTAAGGAGGACCGTCTTGTATAGGGGACAAGTAGAAAAAGTGTCCAGCTGTAAGCAGCAAATTACAGTTCAATAACCGACCACAATAACGCTAGCGTAGCGAGTGGAAAGGACATGAAATTAGCAGTTGTAAATGGAGTGAAGTGCGCTGAGTTGGAAAATTTAATGTCTGTGATGACTAGTGTAGTTGAGCATATTGCAGTTTATAAAACGTCAACTATTTACGTAGTCAAGTGTTGATTAGTAAATAGAACCTATAAAACTGCTGAACTAACGTGGATAGTGATTCGATTTTTATAAACTTTAGTAGATACATTTTTTATTATTATTATTACGAATTTGTTGTTGTAAATTCAAAGAGGAAAAAAATAGAAACAATGGGAAAGCTTTGTTCAGTGAAAAATTGTCCAAGTGGGCGAAAATTAAAAAAAAGCAACTGATGCGTCTCAACCTCGGTCTTTTTTTCGACCAACAGTACGTATAACAAATTTTTATTTATTATTTTACAATACTGAAGTTGAGAAATATAAAACAATTATTCATTTTTTATAATAATTGTGAATTGTAACAAAGCGAAAGTCTTTCTTTCCTTTTTAATTTAGTATCCTACTCTAATAATTTATGGCGCTGTTTTTAAAATCTTTCCACTTGCTACTATGGCGCCACCTTAATTTGCTCCCTGTCAGCGGATATTTTTTCATACACTGAGTTGGTCCTCCTTACTTTCTACCCTCCATAGAGAGAATAACGGCGGTCGATGTGTGGCCCTAGAGAGAAAAAAAAGTATTCAAATATTAAGTTGTTTAAGTGCTCGACCAACCTATGCCCTAACAATGATTTATTTCTAGAACAAAAATATTTCTTGTATTTTTAAATCAAACAAGTTCTTACAATGGAATAACTTCTGATATCTACACCATACTTAAAGTTGTTAACTTAAAACAAAATTTTTTATTCAAGTGATCTTAATTTCTCATATAGCATATTGCTTAACTTTTGTTTCTCTGCTCTTTCAGTAATTCTATTTTCTTCTACTGTGGCTCCTTCATTCTCAATTATCTACATTTAAAAGTTAAAACTTGTTCCACCAAATTTGATAACTGTTATTAACCTTCTTAAAAAACTAATCGCCTACCTTGGAATTCTTTATTACAATTGCTTGTATTTTTTTTCGTTTTCAATAATATGCATACGCTCTTTTACCAAATGTCTATTATCTCAATTATTATTTAGTTTCAGGTTCATTAGGGGAGACCAGGGTAATGGGGCCAGATTAAGAAAAAAATGGGATTTGGACCAGATTTTTTTTAATTATGTTTTTTTTACTAATACTCCTCATTCGTATGTTAACTCTAAACTAAGATGTCAAACAACTGTTAAATTCGAATGCAACTTTTGTTTTATTTAAAAAAATACAAAATTGTAACTGGCCTCATTACCCCGCTAAATGGGGTAATGGCGCCACGGGTGGCTTTATTGCCCCAGTAATAAAATAATCATATAAAAATCTTATGACTAATAGTATGTCGACAAAGGAACTCATAAACTCTTAAAGAAACTCATAAATTCTTAAAGGAAACAAGTTTTTTTAAAATAGAAGTAACATCATAGAATAAACTATTCACAAAAATCGCAGATATATTGTTTGGCTTTTTCCGATCCGCTACAGTCTTTATAGACCCATTTTGCACACAACGTGCACTTGAACCAAATCTCAATTTTTCTTCCGTAGTCGCCACAAACTAAGCAAATTTTCTCATCTGTACTTTCATCTTCAAGTCCTTTATCATCCAGATGGACATCAGCTGAACTTTCTGAATATGAGCTGCTAAATACCTTCCTTTTCATCTGAACCACTTTTTTATCTTTTGCAGCCTTATTCTTATTCTTGGTTTCCTTTTTAAGAGCTTTTTCCAGTAATTCTTCTTCAATAGGTGTCGCGGTCAATATTTTTGAACAACCTTTTTGGCGGACAGTTTTCGATTTTTTGATAAGCTTTTGAGGAAATATTTGTCTCAGCACTGGCGCTGTCAGCAGAACTATGTTTTTCACTTGAAGATCCAACAACACTGTCAGATAAATTTGGGATATCTTTTTGGGTAGCACATTCAGTGTTTACTTTGGATGGGCCTACTCCCATGTCAATATGTTCAGAAGATAAAGCAGAGGGACCAGCCAGCATGTTGTCAGGTGGTGCAGGCGGACCTGCATCCATTTTTTGTGCGGGTGGTGCAAATTCAGTCTCATCAAACACATTTGGATTGAGTGGAAAAATTCGGGTACACTGGAACCCTTTAATTGCTTTGTCTGTAGTAGCCACTATTGCATATCCAGATTTAAATACAGAAGTGGTATCATATTGGCTTACACGTTCGTACTGCTTAGATTTAAGATGAAGATCTATGTCAACATTTATTGCCCTCTTTAGAGGACCAAATAGAACAACGTCCAAAGGTTGGGTACGGTGGGATGAGTGTGGTGGTAAAGAGACCAGTATGATTCCGTTTTCCTTGCAGTAGTTATAGGCTGCCAATGACACATGACTGCAATGGTTATCGAGAACAAGAAGAACACGTTCAGTCAATGAGCGTTTTGTATTTTTCTGAAAATGTTGTAGCCATTTAACAAAAAGTTCCTCGGTAATCCAGCCCGATTTGGAACATCCATAGATAGCATCTGGTGGTCCACCCCTTTCCAAAAGTGGTGTCATTCTTTGGCGTTTAAATATAAACATTGGATGTACATAGTAAGCCCCAGCACCAAAGCAACAGACGACTGTTTGACCTTTTTTGCTAAAATTTTCACTGCATTTCAAACGGTATTGACCCCAGTTTTGTCACAGTTGAAAACGCGGGACGAGGAAAAATTACATTTTTCGTAAATCACACTAAGATTGTCAAAAATTTTTGAAACGTCTTCTCTGTTGAACCCAAGAATCCTACTAATGCTTGTATGCTCAGGTTTTCTTAATGAGAGTTCTCCATGACGTTTTAAAAAAATGGCCAACCATCCCCCACCAGCCATTCTGGTTTCATTGTTGAATTTGTTTGGAATATTATTTCTCTCGGCATACTCAAATGCAGTTATTCGTATTTGAGTAGTTGTTAGCCCAAAATACAACTTTGATAAAGTTAACACGTGGTTCTTCAATTCGCCTTCTTGTGTTTTTGTAAACACTGGGTTTTTTCCCATTTTGGGGCCTTCGGGTCGTTGCCTTTTAAGCTGATTCCTCAAAGAAGTTCTGGAAATATTAAAAGCCTGCCACACTTTTAACACTTCGTCCATTGGTCACCTGTGCACAAGCCTCCGCCATCTTCTCTTTTGTCCAAGCAGCCTTTTCGGTTATTCTTTTATAATTACGGACCATCTAGAAAAAAAAAGAATAATTATTGTAGAAACAAACAATTTTCAATACAATTACTCCGTGGGGTGATGAGCCTACTGTGGCCTCATTGCCCCGCTACAACTATGGCCTGATAGCCCCATATGTATCTTGACAAAGAAAAAATTTAAATCTAAATAAATTTTTGTTACATTGTAGGGGTATACTTTTAAAATCATGCTAGTATATTTAAAGGTTACCTTCAAAAATTATTAGGCCTATATCTCAAACCAAAATACAGAAATACGTACATCAAATAATACATCAAAACTCCAAATTTCCGTTAACCACGTTTTTGATCACCAAGCGATGCACCCTGCAGCACGTGTCTCTCGCAACTGATTGTCTGTTATAAAAGCATATGGCGGATGACCTTCAAAGCAGACCCTGCCGAGCCGATTGTCAACAAATATGCGTGGCGCAATTACCCCGGGCGGCCTCATTACCCAAATCTCCCCTATTTTCAGACTATAATTTTAGGATGACTAGTATTTATGTCATCGCTTCCAATCTAGTAACTTGTTTAGTGATTTCTAGTTGTGTGATTGTGTGATTCTTAGTTTCAAAACAGGGTATAGTACATCCTACAGTAGCAGCCCATAATTGTGTTCAATTACAGCGATGATTGGAGTGTCATGGTCGTCCTTAAGTAGGAAATAAAACAGAATTAGTTGAGAGATTGGGATGAAATTTTATTGCCAAGTAAGTTTTTATATCAAATAAATCAAACCATTAAAGTTATTACTGAAAATGAGCAAACATCATTTATTGCTTTATATTTTTGATCCAGGGAGGTATTTGTGATTTAGATGATATGATTTTACATTATATTTTGGAAGATGAAGCGCTTCTGGGTAACAGAGCAGCTCTATACGGTCTTTTGATTTTGTCTGTAACTTTTGGAAACTGTCCTTCACGCTTTCTGTAAAATATTTTCCACTAACCTTAGTTATATTTCTTAGAAACAGCCCCCATTTTGAGGGCTCCTCGTAGGGATTTTGTCCTGCAACTTCTCTTAAAAGATGTAAATCGTCGTTATTTGAAAAATATATTTTTCAATAACCATGACTTACTACATAAGATGTACAGGAAGTTTGAAAGAGTTGAATTATCTTAAAAGTGATCTCGAGGAAATCTGCGATTTACCATGCTTGTTTTGGCATCTACCTTCATATTATAATTGAAGGATTCTAAACTTTTACAATAGGTATACATACTGTATAAAATCCTAAAAATGAAATCTAAGACTGAGACAATATTTTAATTTAATTTACAAACTTTGAATGGCTCAATACTAAAAAAAGTGTAATATAGTTTATTTACGATAAAAAAAACGATGATGTCATTTTTAATTACTTTCCTGCTTATCAGAATAAATATTAATTACCAACCGTGAATACAATTTATCCTCAACAGCCAGGGCAATTTACAGCTAACGGGTTGGCAAAACTTCAAGACGTTGTCAAATCAACTGGTAAAATTCCCCACTTTGTTTTGACATTTATTGACATTCGATCATCGTCTAATATTTACAAGTTTTTTTGGTGCTTTTAAATTCATTCCTTCTTTAAGATTAAAAAAACAGTTATTTTCATAACTAATTATTTAGGCAAATCTGCAGTGTGTGGTTAATAAAATACCGAAGCAGCTGAACAGAAAATGTCAAGAGATGGTAACATCTTTGTTGAGCTATTTTGAACGAGAATGCTGAAATGGGGGCCCACTTCTCCCGCTTTCTGATGTAAGAGACGTAAGTAATAGTATTCGCTATTTGTATTCATCATTATTAATATTATTGTTACATATTTAAATGTAAATGATTAAATGTTTTTAATGTTAGGTTAGGTTAATTAAACTTGATAATATATTATTCTTTCATAAATTGAAGTAATTATATTGTAGAGAGTTGCAGAAGCTTTACAACTTACCGTTACCACTGTTAACCGTATTGCCGCCAAGCATAATAGAGGTGAACAGCCTAAAAGCCCACCTAAAAAGAGACAACGCATAAAACCTACTGTTGAAATTGATAACTTTGATCAAAATTCTTTCCGAAATGTTATATACGAAATGTATGGAAACAGTGAGAATATTGAATTTACTGTTTTATTTTATTCACAATTAACTAACACAATATTCTTTCAAAGGAACACATAACCTTGGAAACTTTAAGAGACAAACTCCAGGAGCGTGAACTCTTTAATGGTTGTTTAACATCACTCTGGAAGATAGTGAAAAAAATTGGATTCAAATACCAAAAAGATGATCCTCGTCGTGGTTTAATGGAGTTGCCACATATTGCATTAAAACGTGTACATTTTCTACATGAATATGTCAAGATAAAAAGGGAAGGTTTATATCAATTTGTGTTTTTGGATGAGACCTGGATATTTAAAGACGGTACTGTTGGACGTTCTTGGCAAGATTCTAAACATAGAAGCGTGAAAAAACCAAAATTGGTGGTCCAAGGTAATTGAATAATAAAATTTAGCAAATAATTTATGATATACTAACATTCCTGCCATCTTAAGACCTTTTCAAATATTTACTAATCACACTTTTTTATTTAAATCTATATAATTATTAATAGTTGTTTTGAGCTATGCAGTCCATCTTGGAAATCTAGTAGTAATTTGTTATTTCCGTATTGTAGGTATATAGTATTGCATGCTGGTTACTTTTCTGGACTCATTCCTGGAGCAGGGCTGGTTCTTTCTTCCAAAAAACAAGATGGTGATTCCCCCGGTGAAATGAACCGAGAAATTTTTTTGCATTGGTTTGAATACCAGCTTTTAGTGAACTTGGAAGAACCTGCCACAATTGTAATGGATAATGCAGTACAGTGATCAATAAAGTACCAACAACAGCTACCAAAAAGGCTGATATACAGAACTGGTTGATACAAAATGATATTCCTTTTGAAAATACTTTCCTCAAAACCCATTTATTGAATTTAGTACAACGGTAAGTTGATATAAACATTTTTCAATATATTATGGTAATACTTAGATAACTTATTTTGTTTAAATATATGCATTTTTGTGAGAATTAACCACCAACAGTATATGAAGCTGACATATTATCATATATAATACCACGAGAGTGAAAATTTTGTCGGCAAAATTTTTCGATTGTCATGAAAGTTTGTTGCTTGGCAATTTTGCGAATGACATTTTTGGATTAAATGTCATGAGCAAAATTACCTAAAAGCAACAAACTTGAATACGACAAGAGAAAAAATTTACCTTACAAAATTTTTAATTCAGTGGTATTCGACATGACTACTTCACGAGAGAAAAACTAAAAAATCATATGTTTAAACGTTATTTATTGCAAACTTCAATTATACAAAGCCAAAAAAATAATAACATTATGAAAAAAAAATTACTTATTTATGTAAAAAGTACAATTATTATAATTGTACGTTGTAGCATTATTTTGGGGATTGTTTTGCATCATAACCTGTGATGAATTTAAGTTAGAAACTGAGGATTCCTTTTCTTTATTTTTATTTTCTCGAAGGTTCTCTATAAGTTGGAAATGGTGTCCTTCATTTAATTGTAAATATGGTTTCAAAGAATGGGCACAAGAATGTCCTGTAAGCTTAATTATTTCTTGTTCACCAACTCCTTCTTTTGCTAATGCAGATATTGCAGAAGCTCTATGTGAATGATTGGTTATTTTTATTTTTTTTGTGTCTATACCAATTGATTCTGCCGATATTTTCGTCCACTTTGAAATTGTATTAATTCCCAATGGTGAATTTTTGTACCATATTCCTTTCTCCCAATTTGGATGTACTGTTAAAAATAATCTTGTTGTTAGATAAGGATTGGATTCTCTTTTTTCAATAATTTTTAATAAAAACGAACGAGACACAAATTGTTGTTAGCATTATTTCTTACCAGCCACTTACTGCCAGATAAAGCTTTTGATCCTCCTTGTGTCGTTTTGGAAAAGATTGGATTATATTCTGCCCTGCCAGTAAAATTACCTTTATTATCATATTCTTTTTTAAAGTAATTAATATCACAATTAGCAGCTTCATTTCTACGCCATGCTAATTCAAACGAACATAAATGAAAAAACTTTTTTGTAACCCATCAGGATTATCTTCAGAATAGCTTTCTACCATTTCCATTAATTCTTCTTTGGTAAACGCGTTATAACTTCTTTTTCTGGTTTCAGGTTCAACCTGAAGCTTTTTACGTTTTGTATCCCTGGTCAATCTAGCGAATTTATAGGTAATATATTTAAATGGATCAATTTTGATGTTAAATTCTAGAAAATATTTTTCCTGAACCATTTGAGCAGTCGTATTCCAAAGTGTTTTCACACTAGCTTCAGTATAATCAGTTCCATCTCTTTTTTCATGTTAAAACCATAATCTTCAAGAATTTTTGCTATAACTTGTTCAGAAGTATCCTTTTCTAACGTATAATTACGTGCGTCCAGAAACGTTCTAAACTGTTCCCACGCAGACTTTTTTGTCTTCATTGTATTTCGCGGTATACTTTGCTTAATTGTACTCTCTATTTCATTTATTGAATTATTTCCAAATCTTGTATTATTTATGTTAATAATACTTATTTAAATTTTTGAAACAGTTTTAATAATTTTTAGACAGTTGAATAAATAAATAAATAACTTAGTTTCCTTAGAAACCACTAACAAAGATTTTATATTGAATTTTATCACAGAGTGATATAATTTTATACACATAGATTTGATATATTAAAGGTCAAAAAATTGCCGCGAAAAGACAAAAAATTGCCAGTTCAAAACCTTCAAATTTTGTCAGTTATCAACTTACTCTAGTGAAATAGTCTGAAAAATATGGTCACAAAGTACTTCGACTTCCCCCTTACCAGTTGTATGTTCAACCCAATTGAACATATTTGGGGCATAATTAATAATTTTTATAGAGATCATGTGGGAACTGATGGTTCTTCAACAGAACAAGCAATAGGTGTATGGAAAAAGTCTTTAGAAAAAGTGACTCCTGATATTTGGTCAAAGACAGTAGAGCACACTGTAAAAATTATACTAGGTGGGTGCGATAGAGGAGTAGTATTTTATTATTATTAATTTTGACAGTGACGATGAGGATAGTGATGATTTTGTAGTGGAGTAGTGGGAATCTTGTGTTTTATTTTTTGTATATTTTTATCCAATTTGCTTTATTTCCACCTTTTCAAAATCACTAATAACTATTATGAAATTAATTAGGTACAGTTATTTTATAATACACAAATTAAAACAACGACCACAGTATCTGTACATAAATAATACTGATAAAATGGGAGATGTTTTATTTTTATATCTTGTAACCAAATTTTATTTTGTGTATCTATATTTTTCTTGCATGAAGATGATTGCAGCTTATGTTGATTCCTTTTAGCGTAAACCCTTGCAGTGCGCTTGAAGATGGTTCTATAGAGCATAGAATAAGGTATAAGGACCTACCGTTCGTCATTTAACCCTCTTCTATGTAAAATAATTAAATGTTAATTCGAATATAGAATGATTGGTTACTGTTTCTTGTATCTTATCCATTCATGAATAAATATTTATATTAAATTAATCAAGCCTCTCATACAAGCCTTTTATTTTTAAATAAATACTTTTGACTTACGCTCTACGAGGCACGGAACAATGAAAAAGAAGAACTGTCAATCTAACATCAGATTGACTTTTCTAATTTTCGTTAAGTAAAGGAAAAAACTACAGCTTGGCAACATCACAATATTTTGTTTTGCAACGTCATCGTCTTTTTATCGTAAATAAACTATATGTATTTTAAAATTTCCCTTCCATATCGATACGTTCAACGTATCACCAAAGAATACACCAACAACGTGTATTCTTTGGTATCACTTAAACCTACCCGCATCCTCTGTGCGCAATCGCAGATCGATAGGCATAGGTATACGTGTCGAAAACTGGCCGTGCTTTAAGTGTCTAATTTACAAAACTTTGACACACATACAAATAATTTTAAGTAGATTATTCTTTAATTCTATCTTGAATGTCACTGTGTACTGTCAACTCTATTGTTTTATCAATTGTTGATGAAATAATTGTCATTTAATACTGCTAATGTCTTTGATAGTCGATAAAATTCGATTTTTATTGTAGGTAGCCCAACGTGTGAGCAATACAAGAGTATTGCTGTCAGGATTGAAGTCTGAGTTGAATAAAGTGAAGTCCCAACTAACAAATATATCTTTGGAAGTATCGAGAAGCAACGCGAGCGGTCCTAATAGTCAAGTAGAAAAAGAAATTTCGCAATTGAAACTTGAAAACGTGCAACTGAAGAGAGAACTCGACTCAAAACGGTGGCAATGTGCGCAATCGATGAAAGACGTTGAACATGCGAAACAAATATTGAACGAATACGAAGAAAAAGTGGTGTCTCTACACGATCAAGCGATGAAATCGTCCAAACTGATAAAGCAAAGTAAAGAGAGATTTTGTAAGTGTTTGAAGGATAAGGAATTGGAAATAGAACAGCTGAAACAAAATAACGAGAGTTTAATCGAGAATGTTAAAGAACAAGAGACGAAATTAGAACAAATGGATTCCGAATACCAAAAAATGAGAAGCAGTTTTTCAGAAGAATCTGGTAAACTTACAACTCTCACAGAAAATAGTAAAAACTTCACGCAGTGCGTACAACTTTTGGAGAAACAACTCGAGAACGCTGTCAACGAAAGCGAAAGGTATAAAGACGAGGTGCGGAAACTCGAACAGCAGATACTGAATTACGAATGCAAACTTTGCCAAAAACTCGAACAAAAAGTCAAAAAACAAAAAATTAAATTAAATAACAAGATAAAAGAACAAGAAGAAGCCGAACATAAATTAATGAATAAAATTTCTGAATTAACTAGTCAATTAGAAGCCACCAACGATATTCAAATATCCCACGAAAATCTTCAGAACAAGTAAGTAATATTTTTATTTCACCAACTGTTGTGGGATCGTTTATATTTTCAGAATTTCACATGTGGAATAATGATACACTACTCAACTGTCACAATAAATAAAACAAAAGAAAACAGAATTAGGTTAGAAAATTTTATTTTTCTTATTTGTTCGCGGTAATCTTGGTTCCTTTATTCTAAACGTCAATTTGTGGTGCGTTTGAATTATTTGACACTTAGATAGGTCCCCGCCTTGTAACAAAATGAATTAACTTAGTTGGGTAAAACGCATATCTTGACTACAGAACGATTCAACTCCGTTGTTGCAGTTCTATGGTTACGGAACGTATGATGATATCAACGTATGGGTGGATTTGGAGGATTCATCCGAGTTTCCATTTGAGTAGTGGGAGGCCGTCTTCTTTGACCATGATATACGTGCAGTTAGGGATGATTTATACATATATATTCTTTGGTCCATCTTGACCATTGATTCTCCTATTAGGAAGTGCGCAAGAGTTAAGGGGTTCATATCATTTGGATCATTAGATAATGGATAAAGTAGTCGGGAGTAAGCAGCATTCTGCTTGACACAATACAGCCAGAAACTCCTCGAGTAAGAGCTGTATCACCCATTACACGTTTTAAGTGGTGCTTAGTAGACTTTACACCATATTCCTATATCCCTCCTAAATTAGGAGATTGTTTGGTAATGAACTGCTACTGTATACCCTCCTTAAGAAATGACTTGATTTCATTGCTTACGCCAACAAACGTAGTTCCATTGTCTGAGTGGAGTTCATGGTATTTGTCTTTCCTAGACACAAAGCGTCGTAAACAAGCAATAAAGCACTCAGAAGTAAGGTCACTTACAACTTCTAAGTCCAGGACCTTTGTAACAAAGCAAACAAATAATGCTACATTTATGCCTTGGTAGTTTTAGGGTTTCTTCCCTTTCGATCTTGAAGTAAGAATGGTTCGGCGTAATCTAGACCGGAAACAGAAAATGAACGAGGTGACGAGGTACGAGGTGATGGTATATTGCTCATTAGGTATTCACGTACGATGCTTTTTACTAGCCTACGGCCAGATAATGGCCAGAATATTTCCCTAATTCGACTGGTCAAAAAAAGTTTTTAAGCCAAGAAGTTTGCACTTTTTTCCCAGTGGCTTAGAGTTGAGTAGATTGTAGTAGTCATCGGGAGACTGATAACGTTGTATGGAACGAACCAGAAAAGTCAAGGAGTTGATAAATTCATGAGTTGTCAGTGGTCCAAGTATTTTAGAGTTTTTGTTTTTAGGTCGAATGTTGTTTATGTATCGAAAAACTTATACAAATGTACGCTGAAACAATGTGAAACTTGAAAACCATTCGATACACGAAATAATGTCGTTTACAAATTCATTTATGTAGTAATTAAAGGATGAAATATTTGTTCGAATTTCTGGAAGAATTGTTGAGTCACGATAGTCTGGGTGATAGATAGATTCTGAATTTGAGATACACGATTGGCGACAAAAAATTTGAGAATGTGTGCTGAAGAATTTATCCTGGCGTTTTGTAAGCTTGGAAAACGGCGAATGGCAGTGTTCTTTGAGTCGCCAAGTATAAAAGGATTGTTTTTTAGTGTTATTGTGACTATTAATTGTTTGTCATCGTGTCTTTGCGTTCTATTTTTGTACTCACAGAGCTTATCTTCATCAGAAAGATATAAAACCTTTGGTACCTCTTAAATTTTCCAAAATTTTGTTAGCTGAGATTCTAGGATATTAGTGGAGAGAGAGCAGTGGTGTGTGACAAACTTTTGATAATTAGTAAATATGGGCTTGAAACTAGCTATCCCAATTTTGTTTTTTCCAAAGTGTATAGTCTATTACCCAGTTTAATCTGGCCTATGTTCAAAAGTTCCCAAAAGGTATTAGCTCCTATCAACAAATCAATTGGAGCAGGTTGATAGAACTTCGGATTAGCAAGCGTGATTTTCTCATGAAAACTTAGTGTAGTCAATTCAAGTGGTAAGGATGGTCAGTGGCCTATAATTTGGGGTGAAATAATACAGTTTATTGAATTTGAAAAGTTCAATGTTGGAGGTTATTGGGTTTGTTGGTAGGATTGGAAATAGGATAAGGGTAAGGTTTAACTTCGTTATATTCATAACTCTGTAATGAAATTATTTACTTATTATTGGGTTTCTTAACAATAAATTTGTGAATCTTCTTGTTATCATCTAATAGTATTTTTAAACCTAAATTTTACTTTAGGTTTCACGTGTCGAGTTTTTATTTCATTCCGCTTGGCTTCACGATTGTTTTCGACATTTACCGAGTCTTCGCGTTTTGAAATTACTTTTTCTGTTAATGACCGTTCTGCTATTGATTGATTAAGATTCGTAAGTCGTTTTTCAGTAAGATTGAAATGGTCGAGTGCTTTAGTATCACCTAAGATTATGTTGTTTCGAAATTAATATCTGGATACCAGTATATTCCGCGCGCCTATGATTTGGTAAATACACACATTTCGTTGCTCCATTAAAATATCAATTTGCTGTTAGTATTAGATACTTGAATATTTTGAAAATTTTGTACGTAACTGTTAAAGTGTTAGTATTGCTGTTGTGACAATAATTATATACATCAGTGAATTAAAAAGTGCATTTTGAACGAACTACTGTAAGTACCCATTATCAGTTGAACTTTTTTCTTTACATTCGTCAAATTTTGTGAAGGTCGGCGATGCCTAATAACTGTGGTCACTGTTCCAAGTCTGTCTCCGATCGAGAATCAGTACTTCAGTGTGACGGCTGCAAGCGATTACTACACATGGAATATCTGCGTTTGATCGCGTAACGCGTCAGAAAATTCGAAGTTTGAGTATTCTGTGTAACTCTTGCGTGGCCAACTTGGGAAATTTTCTCGACTTAAAGAAACTCTTTACTGATTTTAAGACTGATCTGCAGAAAAAGATAGACAATCATATTGCTACTCTCACAGCCGAGTTAAATATGTTAAAAAATAAAATTGCCACTGTGGAAGTAATTAACTCCGTCGAAATCACCGACAAAATCGCGAAAGAGGCTGTAGAACGCATGGTCCGTGCAAAAATATTTTGATTAAGGGTGTACCAGAGACTGACGGGGATTCTATCGTTAAAAAAGAATGTGACCGAGCTGCAATTAAGGAAGTGTTCGACGCTGTCGGCTGTCCCACCTCTTCGGTCACATTTTATCGAATAGTAAAACCAAATCAGCGCTTTCCCCGTATGCTAAAAGAAGTCATGCCAACCGAATCAGATGCCAAATACATTCTAAAAAATAAGAAAAAGGTTTTAGAGACTCGCACAACCAGCAAATTTACCATTATGGATGACAAAACTCCAACACAACAATTGTTTCTTACAGAATTGCGTAAAGAACTGGAGAATCGCACCAATAATGGAGAGAAGAACCTTACCATAAAATTTGTACGAGGATCACCAAAAATAGTTACATTTCGCTAATAAATGCTCTTTTCAAAATTTTGAAAACTGGTTGTTACTTTATACTAATCTTGACTCCATATGTGCCAAATTCAATGAATTTGTATGTTCGATTGATTTAATTAAACCCTTCATAATTCTTATCAGCGAAACTTGGCTTAAGCCTTAAATTTCGGACTCAGTGGTTCGAATTGATGGCTTTACTAATTTTCGAACCGTTAGACCCAACCGTCCTGGAGGGGGTGTTTGCATATACCTCTCTGATTATATAACTAGTAATGTTTCTGTATCTGAAATAGATATAACTGTCCCAAACATTGATGCTATATGCATTAAAATATCCAAAAGTCTCATGTCCATACACTTAGCCTGCATATATCATCCAAGCGACTCACAATTGGCAGATAATGTCACTCTCCTTGATAAACTGGATGAGTTATCCATGCTTGACAATCTAGTTATCATTGGGGATTTCAATTATATGGATATATCCTGGCCGATAATAAATATTCCTGAGGGCAATAATGCAAAAAATTTGTTTATGCAATTTATGCAAAACTCGAATTTAATCCAAGTTGTCCACGAACCTACTCGTTTCCGACACAATAATAATCCTTCTACCCTCGATCTTATTTTGACCAATGACGAATGTTTGCTATCATTCCTGGAGATCAGTTCACCAATAGGTAAGTCCGAGCATGCAGTAATAACTGTCAATATTCAACTTAACTTACCCGCTACTGACGATGATATGAATTACATGACTATCGAAGTAACCAATTTTATAAATGTCAATCGTACTCTCTCGTCCATCATTTGAGATAACATATTGCCTGATAATAATAACTGTATACATTTATGGAAATGTTTCTATGATGATGAAATACATGATTTGATAAAACATAAACGAAATTTGTGGAGAAGATTTAGACGCACCAACAATAATGACGATTTCTTAACTCACAGAAGATTCTCTAATACAATAATTAGTCGGTTGGCTAACGCCAGAAGAGGTTTCGAGGTAAGTATTGCTAATAGTGGCAACTCTAAAAAGTTTTTTAAGCACATGCGTCCCTGTCTTTCGTCTAAAGTTGGTGTCCCTTTACTTAGGAAAAGTGATGGAGTATTATGTTCGTCTTATTATGAAACTTCCGAAACGTTGTCCATTAGTTTTTCTGAGACTTTTACTTCTGAACCAATTGATGACACTTTACCTCCAATATTTGGTGCTCGTGTCTTAGAATCCCTTAGTAATATTGAATTTTCACCCTAGCAAATTAAAGAAAAAATATTAAATATCAAGACGAACACTTCTCCTGGTCTTGATGGTTTGCAAGCAATGTTTCTTAAAAATGTGCAGACTCAATTCAATATCCACTTTTAATCATCATGAATGCCTCTTTCACGCAATGTTCTATTACACCAATCTGGAAATCGGCGTCAGTTACTCTTATATTCAAGAAAGGCAATAAACTGGATCCAAGCAATTACCGACTAGTAAGCCTGGTACCTATTGTTTGTAAAATTATGGCATCTATTATTAGTGAGGCCATGTCTAAGTTCCTTCTTCAACAAAATGTCATACCTCTTCACCAACATGGTTTTGTTCGAGGTCGCTCTACCATGTCCAATCTTTTTCACTGTGTTAATGACTGGATAAAAGCTTTAGACAACAGAGATCCGATTGACGTCATTTATTTGGACTTTTTCAAGGCCTTCGACAAAGTCCCAAAAAGAAGACTTTTATATAAATTAGATCACTTTGGCATACGGGGTAGCCTGAATTTATGAATCTCCAATTTTTTATCGTACAGGATTTTTAAAGTCAGAGTCGGCCGAGAGTTTTCCAATGACAGGACAGTTTCTAGTGGTGTTCCACAGGGTTCCGTCCTTGGCCCATTGCTGTTTGTTGTTTACGCAAGCGATCTTCAAATATTGGTCTCAAACTCAGATTATTTTTATACCGATGACACAAAAATATTTGCTAACCCTTTAAGAGACCATCTCACCCTCCAAACTGACCTATACACTATACAGTGGTGGTGTTTGGACTGGTTGCTTCCCCTGAACATTAATAAATGTAATGTACTCCACATTGGCAAGACCAATCCCAATTTATCATACAACTTAAATGGGCAGATACTAAACACGGTTACCAGCCATGATAACCTAGGCATCTTAGTGAACTCAAATTTATCGTGGACTGAACATGTTGTGTCCATATGCAACCGCGCGAAATTCAGACTCTATCTGATACAAAAATCGTTTTCTAGAGTGTAACTTGAAACTTACTGTAAACTGTACAAATGTTACGTGCGTTCTATTTTAGAATATGCGGGTCCTGTGTGGTATCCTGACCTTAGTCGCGACCAAGTTTTATTAGAAAACGTGCAAAGGAGGGATACTAGACTTGTATTCGGTCGCGTAAGGCCTTCATATGAGGAGCCACTGACTGGGGCGAATCTCATCTCGTTTCAAGACCGTCGACTTCGGGGAGACTTGATATTATGTTATAAAATCATTAAGCACAACTTTGGTGATATTCAAACTATGTTTCTATTCAACACTGATCTTAGACTGAGAGGTCACCCATTTAAACTTAAGAAGGAGTCCTTTAGATCCCGAGTAAGACAGCACTTTTTACCAAACAGAGTGTTTGATGCCTGGAACAATCTTCCTGATGTTGTTGTTGACGCACCATCAGTCAACGCATTTAAGAACAGAATTGATAGACTTCTATTTAATAGTTAATAGTGCGCATTGTTGCATTTATTATTTATCTGAATTCGTTTTATTTATATCCTTTTTCGCTGTATAGTTGTTGCGGTTTTTGTTGAAAACTACGATTTTGTTAATTATTGTTAATTTGTCATTGATTATGTTTATAGGCGTTTAAGCACTTATTTATGTTTTCAGATCATGGGCTTCATAGGTTCTTACCCCAGCCCTTATTTCTATAATAATAATAATAATAATAATTTATAATAATAATAATAATAATAACATGACAGAAAACGAAACATACAAATACCTTGGATTCCAACAAAACACTAAGATAAACCATGCCGATATAAAAATAGAATTAAAAAAAACGTTACAAACAAAGATTACTGGCAATAATGAAAACACCACTCAACTCCCGTAATCTTTTCAAAGCCATAAACACATATGCAATCCCAATATTAACATACTCGTTTGGCATAATCAAATGGACCCAAACAGATCTGGAAAGCATCCATACCCTTACTAGATCAGAGCTCACCAGACACAGAAAACACCATCCCAACTCATGTAAAGAAAGAATAACAATTAGCAGAAAGGATGGAGGAAGAGGTATGATAGATATTCAAGAATTACATCAGGACAGATACAACAGCTCCGGAAATTCTTTCTAAATAAACAAACATCCCTTCACCAAGCAGTTTGCAAAGCTGACAATAATTATACACCACTTGATCTATCAACATCCAATCTCCCATTGGATACCTACACTCCATCATAAAATATTGCAGAGAAACTTATTTCATGGAAAACAAAACAGCTGCATGGAAAGCATAGATACAACATAGAACATGATCACATATCAAAAAAACTCTCTTATACATTGCTTACAGAAGGAAGACTTTTTCCTGAAACAGAAGGCTTTCTCATCGCAATACAAGATCAGGTCATATCTACACGTAATTATCAAAAATATATAATAAGAGACCCAAACATACAGACCGATAAATGCAGAAAATGTCACCAATTTAACGAAACCATAGACCATATAACCAGTGGATGCATAGTCTTAGCAGGCACAGAATATACCGAAAGACACAACATGGCAGGAAAAATTATTCACCAAGCCCTTGCAAAGACATATGGACTCATAACAGAGGAAATACCCTACTACAAATACACCCCAACCACAATTATAGACACCAACGAATACAAACTATACTGGGATGTAGAAATCCGTACTGACAAAACAATAAAATGCAACAGGCCGGACATCGTTTTCCAAAATAAAAAAGAGCAAATCACCTATCTCATAGACATATCAATTCCTAACGACCCCAACATCCAAGTAAAATACAGAGAAAAAATAGCAAAGTATACTGAATTAGCCATAGAAGTTCAGACACTTTGGAAACAGAAAAGAGTAGAAACCATACCGTTCATCATTTCAACCACAGGCATCACCCCACACGCCTTTAACTTACACCTTGAACAACTAGGTAAAAAGTGGAAGGTCAAATATGCTTTGATAGATTTATATCTGTATATTTGAATAAACCACACTCAGACCAAAAGGCCTGAATTTATGTAAAATGCCTTAAGAAGAGAACTAGTTAAAATAATAATAATAATAATAATAATAATAATAATAATAATAATAATAATAATAATAATAATAATAATAACAAGAACAATATGTATATGGCATTCATCGACTACCAGAAAGCGTTTGATAGCGTTCCACACTCTTGGCTTATTGAATGTTTATCTATGTACAAAGTGAACCCCAACATAATTGAGCTTCTGAAAGCAATGATGGCACAATGGGAAACCAGACTAATTGATGGAGCCGCAGACAGCGATGAAATCAATATAAAAATCATGTGTGGAATCTTTCAAGGTGACGCCCTAAGTGCGCTCTGGTTCTGCATAGCCATCAACCCACTCTCTACTGCTCTTAATGATCTAAAAAATGGCTATGAGATAAATGAACATGTTCAACTCTCACACTTGATGTACATGGATGACATCAAAGTATTCTCGGCAACTCAAAATGGATTACAAAAAGAGCTTCGATGCATTGAGAACTTTTGGAATGATATACGAATTTGGATTAGAGAAGTGCAAGATCAACAGTATTCGGAAAGGAAAATGGCACGAAACAGAGGATTACACGCTCACACTAGCATCAGGTGGTGGAATCATCTCTCGCATGGAAAAAAGTGATACTTACAAATATCTGGGATTTGCTCAATCGTTAGACATCCAAGAGCCGGAAGTAAAAAAGCAACTTAAAAATAAATTAAAACAGCGAACCAAAGATATTCTCAAAACACAATTATCCGCACAAAACATCACGACGGCAATAAATGCTTATGCTATTCCTGTAGTAACATATAGCTTTGGTGTCATAAACTGGACTATTACGGAGCTCGAAGACCTAAATAGAGCAACTAGAGTATGCTTTACTAAACATCGAAAACATCACCCCAAAGCATGCAAGGAAAGGTTCCACCTACCTCGGAATAAAGGAGGCAGAGGTATAGCTGACATGCGCATTATGCACAAAAAACAAATAGAACTCATGCGCAACTACTTTTACAACCGAGCAACAGATTCCCCCCTCCATCATGCAATCATAAATGTCGATAAAAATATAACACCGCTAAACCTAACTGATACAGAATACGCATGCGACCCGCAGCACTCCGTCTTAGCACTGGAATCACAATGGAAAGAAAAAGAGCTGCATGGACGATATCCAAATACACTAAGTAATACTTCCTTAGACAAAGCTGCTTCCATAGCATGGCTCAATAATGGTAATATTTTCCCAGAGACAGAAGGATTCATGTGCGCCATCCAAGACCAGGTCGTTCCTACTCGTTCATACCTTAAATATATAGTCAAAGATCAAAGCATTATATCAACACAGTGCAGAATGTGTGGAGACAAACATGAAAATGTTGAACACCTCCTTAGCGGTTGCAAAACACTTGCTCCTAGAGAATACACTACTCGACATAATAACGTCGCTAAAATCATACATACAGAACTTGCGCACAAACTAGATTTAACTGAGGCGAAAACGCCATACTACAAGTACATACCCCAACATGTGTTAGAAAGCGACAAGTTTTTGCTATACTGGGACAGAGATATCCAAACAGACAGGACTGTACAACACAACAGACCCGACATACTGGTTTTCAATAAAACTGAAAAAGAAATACTCTTGGTGGATGTTTCGGTTCCAGCGGCTGCTAACATACAAAAAAAGGGCATGGAAAAAATAGAAAAATACTTACCATTGTGCGAGGACCTGAAAGAGACATGGCAGGCGAAAACGGTCAAAACCATCCCAATTATTATTGGAGCCACTGGAGAAATACCGAAAGACCTGAAAAAGAACCTGGATAGCCTAGGACTCCAGAAAAATCTTTTCTACGAGCTACAAAAAGCGGTCATTTTGAGCTCGTGCAATATAGTCAGAAAAGTGTTGAACAAAAATACATAGGAAATGCTGGAAACCTTGCAACTAACCTTGCCGGTTCTCACGCTAAACATCCGGTTAACGTGAAAAAAAAATAATAATAATAATAATAATAATGTTGGAAGATCACCTCTATCGTGTTCCTGATGACTCGCCAATCCCACTGGTTGTTCTTTATCCTGGAAATTGCTAGTTTCTCCACGTGGGAATCCAGCACATGATCTCGAAAGCTGCGTAGCACTTCCCAAACATTCCGGTGGATGGATCGATCTGGAAATTCGTTTCTAGTTACCTGGTAGAAGTGTTTGAGTTTCAGTGTCTTGCCAGAGGCTGGCATCTGATCTTCAAGTTTCTTGTCTTCCTTACCTTTCAACAAGTTGACGATCTGGTCAAGTCTGTCATTGTCACCGTCTTCCTGCGTGATCCTACCTTTGTCATATCCCGAAGCCATCGTGGCTGCTTCGTATTCAAGAGCAGCGATAAATACATCTACCATGGTTTTGGGATGGGCTAATCGAAGCGCCCTCTCCATACCGTGGTCACATAAACCGTCAATAAAGGCCTGGATGCCAAAATATTCCATCATGTTCTCTGGTGCTGATGGATCAGCAAATCGAACTAGTCGGGCAATATTCAGTTCGTTACGCTTCAGCCTTCAGTTCTTCAGCTGGAATCTATCCAAATGTTCTAAATGTTCGTGGCCATATCGTATGTCTCTTCTTCAGCTACTCGAAGTGGTATCGTATGAAGTACATCTAAGGTATCTTCCCGAAGCGCGATGGTTAGGTTTACTGCCTTCTCCCTGCCGGACCAATTATTCACTCTAGCGGCTGCTTCAAACTGTTTTACGTAATTGGCCCATGACGTCTTTACGTCGAACGTTGGGGCCTTGACTCGGGTAAAACTGCCAATGTCTTCTAACTTAGGGAGTGTTTCTGGTTTGCAACGATTTGTTTGCTCGATCTTCTTTTCTTCCTCTGGCGTGCCTCGTGTTTTCTCTCTAATTTCTTGATTTTCTCGTCCATCGTTGTTATTTCATTGTCAATATCAGATTTTAGAGAAGAAATTTATATCGTTCTTCACAGTGGAAATGTTCTTGTTCATATCAGCAGAAATTCCGTTCATCATAGTTGAAATCTTCTCGTCCTTTCGGTCGGTCTTTTATTATAATTTCAACACGTTTATCACTGCGGTTTATTATTTTAGTTTTCGCGAAACTATTTTTCGCAATTGTGAGGATTTCCAGAAAATAAAGGTGATCTATTTCTTGACTGGGTTCTATGACTTCTCTGATGTAACAGGTGACTGGGAAATATTATGAAATCTTCTTTATTCAAATCATAGAAAATCGGAATTTGAATATTATTGTTTTTTAGGATATTATTTTAAAAATCAACACATAATTTAAATTTTTAAATCACGTTTAATCCGATGAGGCCGTCAAAATAATTGTGAAACTTAAATAAAATAAATGGTATTGCACAGGGTGATTTAAATTCAGGGAAAGCTGCAATTTCTGCTTTGAATTTGGCGTCTTTATGACCTACCGCCTTTCCAATTCTAGTTGTGTCTTGGAAATTAGTATTAGGTTAGAATTTTTCCTGCTTTAATAGGTCTAATATTGGACGATATAGGGCTTTCCCTACACTGGGGTTTTGTGTTTGATCCCTATCCGCTCGCCACCCCTGACGATGTAGCTACTGGACACGCTATTTGGGTCTGAGATCAATTAGGCTCAAAAAACTTAACAAATATATTAACGGAACAAATCGAAATGCACTCAAAACTTAATAAAACGTATTAACAAATACAACCAGCCTTACCGGGCATATATTCAATGGCCCTCGGGAGACAATACAATATTCTCTCAAAATGGGAACGCTTACGGAAAAGTACGACAGGCCGTACTGAGTATGAGTTTGATATTTTTTCGTCATCAATATAATGTACACTCTTCAATTAACAATACTATGTAAAAGGAATACGGTGCGGTGGAATAAGTGTTACCCCCCCTATTAACTACTCTATTTTTATATCTAAAGAAAAAAGCTCAAACAGTTCAATTTTTATATTAAACGCAGTATGTTATGACATAAAAGTTTCGAACCTGACATAATCCCTATTCATGTGGGTGTCATCCCTTCGATTTTTTTAAATGAGAAAGTGCATCATGCGACACCTCATTTGAAACCTTTGAAACACTGATATAAAAAATTTATAACACTTTGGTTCAAAAATGAACAGAGTCTGGGTTATGCGAGATTAACGGATTATGAGTACGTCACTGTCGATTTTTTCTCAAACCGTAATTGTCTTTTTTCGTTTAGCAAATTTATTATTATCAGTTGTCACTGTCAAATAATATTGAAGTAATTTCAGTTTTGTTACTACATGAAGATAAGTTTCTTTATTGTGAATAATAAAAATGGTACAACCTCGCAATTTACAATAAAAATGCGAAATGATTGTTATTTATGGCGAAGCTGGTCTTAATTATCATGAGGCGGTCAGAATTTTTAATGAACGCTTTCCTGACCGCCCAATAGACCGACATTATTTTAAATCTGTGGTCGGTAAATTTTTTGAAATAGGTGGAGTCGAAAATAATAAACGGTCTGGCAGAAACCCTATATCCGAAGATAAGCAGACTTTGGAGAGGCTGTGCGAACGATACATAAGAGATGTGGTGATAACACGAAATCCACTGCATCCAAATCAACATGCATACACTCCAGGGAAATTCACCGATTCGGCTCTTCATCTCGTAGCAGGCTGCATCGAGAGATAGTTGGAAAATAAACGGTTTTAAAGATTAAAACAACTTTTCCGCATCTGTGGCCCTGAACAATATTATATCATAAAATTGTTACTTGTATACACTTAGGGGGATGTATTGTGCTAACAAACCGAAATTTCTCCAAAAATAACCAAAAATGTAGTATATCTGGATTTATATAGGACCCGCTATACTCTAGTCAACTGAAAATCAATAGGGTACATCTGTGAGATACCTTGAACAATATTCAATCATAAAATTGATCAATAGTATTATATCTGGAGGCTGTATCCTGCTAACAAACTGAAAATTCTCCTAAAATGACAAAAATTTGGTACTTCAAGTACTATAGCACCCGTTGTACTGGCTTTAGTGAGCTGAATATCAATAGAGTTCATTTTTGAGACGCTCTGAATAATATGCAATCATAAAATTGGTCACTTGTATATACTCTGGAGGCTGTATCGTGCTAACAAACAGAAACTTCTTCAAAAATGACAAAAATATCGTACTTAAAGTACTGTAGCACCTGTTGTATTGGCTCTTGTGAGCTTAAAATCTATAGGGTTCATATGTGAGATGTCCTCAATAATATTCGATCATAAAATTGATCAATCGTATACTCTCTGGAGGCTGTATCGTGCTAACAAACTGAAATTTCTCAAAAAATGACAAATTGTCGTCCTTCAAGTACCATAGCACCCGTTGTACTGGCTCTGGTGAGCTGAAAATCAATAGGGTTCATCTGTGACATGTCCTTAACAATATGCAATCATGAAATTGGTGACTTATTGCACTCCAGAGGCTGTATCGTGCTAACAAGACATGTAAGAAAAAGTGGCCGACGACAATGACGACGACGACAATGATGACGGCGACGACATACACACAGGATTTTTTTCTAAAAACCGTTTTTTCGTGTTGTTGTTGATGGAAAACGTAAAAATTACTCAAAAAATAATTTGAAATTTCCAACTTTTTTTGGGGTAAACCAATACTTTTCTCACATATTAGATAGGTTGGGCGGAAAAGTAATAAGGAGTCCACCCTGGGTGTATTCATAGGCATAGAAGGAGCATTTGATAGTACCACTTTTCCTAAAATAACAAAAGCACTGGCCAACAAAAATATCCCCCAAACCATAAATGACTGGCTATATAACATGCTCTCAAAAAGAGCGATACAAATCAGTGTGGATGATGTAACCATCAGAGGCTTGGTTGTAAAAGGTTGTCCACAGGGAGGGGTGCTCTCGCCACTACTGTGGAACATGGTCTTAGACTCCTTGGTCAGCCACCGCAACGAAAGCAACTTCTACACAATAACATACGCAGATGACTTAGTGATTCTGCTAACAGGAAGATTCAAGGAGACACTCTGCTCTTTAATGCAAGAGGCCCTCAATATCATAGAACAATGGTGCAGAGACCATTCGCTGTCAATAAATCCAAAAAACACGGAGATGGCTCTTTTCACGAAAAAAAGGAAGCTTGCAAAACATCAAGCCCCAAATCTCCTAGATACCAAACTTAATTTCTCTTCAGAGGTGAAATATTTAGGGGTCGCCTTTGACAGTAAGTTAACGTGGAACTCTCACTTACAAAACAGAGTTAAAAAAGCATATATTTCTTATGAGCTGTGTCGTAGAACCATCGGCCGCACCTGGGGAATGTCACCTAGGGTTCCTGCCTGGATCTACACTGCCATCATCAGACCTATGCTAACGTACGGCGCGATTGCCTGGGGAGCTAAAGCAAACCAGCTGACAGTCGTCCGTAAACTGGATCAAATCCAAAGAACAGCATGCCTCAACACTACAGTAGGCATGAGAACCACACCAACAAGAGCTATGGAGGTAATCCTCGGTCTCACTCCACTTGACATATACATCAAGGAGGTTGTTTTGATGACCATGACACGTCTACGCTCTACCGGTATACAACCTGATGTAGGATCCGGTAAACTGAGACGTAACTTGTGGCATGAGGCCCTCAGGGAGGTCCCACTGCTGCAGGCCAATGCGGACTCGATTCCACCGCGATATGCCTTCTACGGGCCCTACAAGGTAATCTTTAAAAACAACGAATAAGACCCAACGGAAGAAGACGCAATCCGCATCTTCACAGATGAGTCTAAAAGAAATGTGGGCTCAGCATGTGGAATTTTCTATAGACCCCTGAATCTAAACATAAAATGGGCAAAGAGCTGCAATGCAAGTGTTGCTCAAACAGAGCTCACTGCTATCTGCATCGCTGCAAAAGAGATTACCAAAAGGAAAGCTACAGGTAATAACATATACATCCTTACGGACAATAGACAAACACTACTAGCCCTGAACAGACCACGTATTACATCAGGCTTAGTACTAGAATGTCACATGGCCTTAATCGAAGCTTGTAACAACAACATGGTTACTTTTGGCTGGATTAAGGACCATGAGAAATCGAAAGGAAACCGCATTGCAGACTTGCTAGCCAGGAAGGCAGCCTCCCAAAAACTTTTGGGACCTGGCACTTTCATTGGTCTATCGGCGTCAGCGACGGCCGACCTATTAAAGGAACACTTCCTTCATAAGTTTAAGGGTAGATGGGATGACGCAGGCTTTCCAAGGAATTGCTACAATATCCGGACAGCAAAGTAGCCAAAAAATACGTGACTATGAACAGGCGGAACCTACGAACAGCCACGGGTATTCTGACTGGTCACTGCCACCTACGAAAACACCTCCACCGACTGGGTCTCTCTGACACCCCACTTTGTAGAGGATGTGAGCAAGAAGATGAGATTGTCGAGCATATTCTTTGTGAATGTCGGACACTCTCTCATCTTAGGTTCCATGTATTCGGCGAGCACAGGCTAACACACGCCAGTATGATGGAACTTAATTCAGGCGACGTTATCGCCTACTTCAGAGAAGTAGGCTGGATGACGAGCTAGAATGAAGTTTTGAACCTCAGAAGGATGCACAATAGGCCAATTGTGCTGTGGGGTCTACCCACCCTTCCAACTTTTACAGATACAGATCCTACTGACTGCGCCAGTTGATATTTTGTTAACGGGATATCTTTTTAAAAAGTTTAATTTCAGTTTGAGAATACAACTTCATTGTTTCTCCTTTGATTTGCTACTTTGATACGGTTCACGCAGCTTTAAGAAATTGTATAAATTAATTTAGTAAGATTTAAAAATTGACTTATACATATTTAAAATTAAAGGTATAAAGAATTAGAAGATCAAATCAAAGTACACGAAGAATACGTGAATAAGTATAACGAGCTGAATCAAAAATATCAAGAAGATTTTCATACGTTTACGCAAAACGAAGAAAAGTATGAAAACGACAGGCAACAACTCAGAAATTTAGTAAACGAATTGACTATGGTTGTAAAACAAAATAAGGTAAGATAACAAGGAAACTGTAATGATGTAACTAAAGTTTTATTTCTATTATTTTAAGGTAACGCTTATCCAACTTTCCGAAATAAATAAGCAACAAGAACAGCTGCTGTTATCTCAGACGTCCGTAATCAGCGAAAAGGATGATAAAATCAAATTGGTGGAAAGCGAAATTGAAATATTAAAAAAACAAAGCTTGGAATTGCAAGCAGAAGTGGAATCATTGAGAAAATCCTTGGAGGAACCTTGTAAACACGAATCCCACCTAGTTTTAATCGACGAGCTGCGCGAAATAAGAAAAACTCTAAGCGAAGAAATAGACAATAAATTGATAAAAGAGAAAATAATCGAAGATCAGTCAAAAACAATAACAATGCTACAACATGAAATCAAATCAAAAATATCAGAACTTAATCAAGCAAGAGAAGAAAGCAGCGCCGCTGAAGAAGAAATAATGATGGTGAACGATGATCTCCTCAGAGCCCACAAAGAATTAGAAGAAGAGATCGAGCAAAAAGAAATTTTAAATAGAAAATGCGAAGAACTTGAAATACAAAATTCCACGTTAAGCGTCGAAATGTCGGAGCTGGAAAACTTGATACAAAAAAAACTAGGATCAGATCAACGACTGGAGATAGAAAATCTACAACAACAAATAATAACATTAAAAAGGAATTGTGAATCGGAAAAAGCGAAGCTGCGCATGGAGAAGGAAAAAGCCGTGGAAGCGGCTAGATTCGCCACACAGAAATTATTAGATACAGTGAACGATTTCCAAAGACAAGTCGGGGCACAAAAGAAAGTTCAATGTTTGTTAACTAGAATGTTGCACGACAAAGAAGACGATCTGCGGACGGTTCATAAACGACTCGACTCTATAAATACGTTAACTACCGGTCTGGAAAACGAAGTTAGTATTAACGAAATTTTCAAAAGTCAGCCTGATCCTTACACAACTTCCTCTTACGTGTCTTCTTGTTCGCAGTGTTCAAGAGAGCTTTGTAAAACGTGTTCTCAATCTAAGAAGGATCAAATATATAATATTTACATAACGGACGAAGAACCGATTAGGAATTGAATTCGATTTTGTTGTTTGTTTGATGATGTTACTTTTTAACTTTTTGTTGATAAAGGTGGAATAAATTTGATTGCTGGTAGTTTTTCACTCATTCACAAAGTAATCATAAATTCTGGTGTAAAATAAAATCGAAATTCTTTCTTTCCTTTGCCGACAATATAATTGATTAGTCAAATGATTACAAAATTGATGTGTACAAAGAATGAGCAACACTGGCCTCACTACGACTCGCAGCATCCATCTCCACAAATGCTGTTTTCAAGATATTAGATCACCTTAACATAATTTCAAATACAATCTCTATGGGTAGAAACCATTTAATCTCTAGGCATCCCCCATGATCGGGTGCCAACACCCTTGTGTTGGACAACAAAGAGACCTTCAATAGCTGGTGTTTCCAATCAAAGTCGCTGGCTCTTTAAAGACTTTATTGTGATAATAAAGTATGTTCATTAGGAACAGTAGAAAATGGATTATCAACCAAATACTAACACATGTAACTACCGCCATTGCAGCAACCGTTACACCGAGACACCCTTCTACCTTCTTCAGTCTGACGCGCAGATCATCGCGCACTTCTGTCATCCAACTTATTATTAATAGAACTAGTGAAGATTCCTCACTAACAGAAGGTTAGTATTTGGACGTTACTGCTCCGGTCTCATAGATGGAGCCACGAGTACTAATAATTTAAATTCAATGAATACTTGGGAATCGCGGATCAATCTATATAATTCAATTATTTTGTCTTCTCTTTCTTTTGGAATTGGTGTATGGGGTCTGCATTACACTGATATTATAGAGCGTGTACAGGTAAACTTTGTCAAAAAACTCCTAAGTCTGTCAAAGAATACCCCAGATTACATTGTACGCTTGGAAACAAGTTCTGATCATTTGTCAAACATGCCTTACTTTGGTTAAACAAACTCAAAGGAATGAACTCTTCAAGACTTTCAAAAATTTGTTTCAATCGACTTGCTCAGTTGTCATCTGATAATAATTCAAAGTATAATTGGGTGACACACTTGAAGAATGGTTTATTTATGCGCAATGTGAGTGTCTATGGGAAGATTATTCTAGACAAATTTCGAAAACGACTGCTTGATAGTGACATAAACAAAAAGGTTGCTTCTAGTTACTCTTTACTATATTCACACTTACTAGTTGGTGAAATTAGCAGTTATTTGCAAACATCCGTACACCAGATTAATAGCGCAACTTAGAACCTGTAGTAAAAAATTTTTAAAATTGTCTTTTAAAGGAAGTTTTTATATTATTGACAGCACTGAGAATTGCACTGTCTGTAATATGGATTCCCCGGAGTTATTACATCATATGCTTTTTGAATGTCCCATTTACAGCCCTCTCAGAAAAAATAGTTTTTTTCAGAATGTTCATAATATTGATGATCTGATACACTACCTTAATATTAACAATACACGAAACGGATTCTTTCAACTTACTAAATTAGCTCATAGTATTATCAGTATATTAACGCTGCGAGCATTTGCACATGGTGAATGATTGGCTTTATCATGAAGTACACATATATTTTATATTTTGGTTTTTATCTTAACTTTCCTCTCTTGAAATTTTGTACCGAACCCTTGTGAAAAGATTTATCTTATACACAATAAACTATCTATCTAATTTCAATCCTTTCGTGTCACTTTTCCTTTGAGGCAACACTGTTGCAATAACATACTCCAAAAGGACTTCCTCAGGAACCTGACGAGCTATACGAAATTCTTCCGTCATTTCGAAGAATGCTAAAATCGACATATACTTTGCATTACCTGAAGCACGTACTGATGGATTTGGTGTGATCGATCGCACTGAAGATGAAGCAGTCGCCTGATTTACACCAGCTTGAAAATATTGACCTAAAGTACTACAAACTATCATAGCTGTAGGTATAAGTCCAGTAGGAGTAGGAAATAAATTTTCGTGCAGTTGATCTGAGAGCCAATACCTTAGTAAAAAGAGGCATCATTATTCAACTAAGTCTGTAGCTTTGCCCCCTATGCACTTCTTGCTGTACCTTGAAAACCGGCAATACCAGTAGCAATGTCAATACACTTCGAACGAACTGCAATTTGACAATCCTGAAACGAAAAAGGATTTGCCGGATAACTAAAGCTCTAATTGAAATTTTCCCTTCTGATTGTAGCAGTCAAAACAGATCTCAATTCCTGGACTAGACTAGCAGCAACTCCATGTACCATCAACTATATTCAAATTCCTCTTTCTTCAGGTATTTAACTATCAACTTTCCAGACATATTGGACGTAGAAAAGAGACAATCGATATAGGGCAATATAATAAAAAACAGAATATGGAACAATGTTATAGTCTGTGAGCCATCCCAATACATTTAAAAATTTAAAATTACACATGAAAACAAATAACTTACAATTTAATTTATGGCCTCTCGTTGAGCGCCAGAAAGTGACCTTCCACCTCTCATCAGCCTCCTGTAATTAAAAAAGAATAGGTAACCTTAAGCTCCCGCTAGCGCGCCATCTGATTTTACCCAAACCTAACCGTCAGTAAACTTTCCCCTGCAAAATCAGAAATTCGGAAAAAGAGATAGACTCGCCTCAAGAATACTCTTTTTATAAAGAATTCAGTGTACTCAAAATATGGCTCAACATATATATCTATAATACTGGTTTATGATCTATAGTTTATTTACGATAAAAAGACGATGATGTCATTTTTAGTTACTTTCCTGCTTATCAGAATAAATATTAATTTACCAACCGTGAATACAATTTATCCTCAACAGACAGGGCCATTTACAGCTAACGGGTTGGCAAAACTTCAAGACGTTGTCAAATCAACTGGTAAAATTCCGCAGTTTGTTTTGAAGTTTATTGACATTCGATCATCGTCCTATATTTACAAGTTTTTTGGTGCTTTTAAATTCATTGTTTCTTTAGGATTAAAAAAAACCGTTATTTTCATAACTAATTATTTAGGCAAATCTGCAGTGTGTGGTTAATAAAATGGCGAAGCAGCTGAACCGAAAATATCAAGAGATAGTAACATCTTTGTTGAGCTATTTTGAACGAGAATGCCGAATTGGGGGCCCGCTTCTCCCGCTTATTGCTGTAAGAGATGTAAGCAATAGTATTCGCCATTTGTATTCATCATTATTAATACTATTGTTACATATTTAAATGTAAATGATTAAATGTTTTTAATGTTAGGTTAGGTTAATTAAACTTGATAATACTCGTATATTATTCTATCATAAATTGAAGTAATTATATTGTAGAGAGTTGCAGAAGCTTTACAACTTAGCGTTACCACTGTTAACCGTATTGCCACCAAGCATAATAGAGGTGAACAGCCTAAAAACCCACCTAAAAAGAGACAACGCATAAAACCTACTGTTGAAATTGATAACTTTGATCAAAATGCTTTCTGAAATGCTATATACGAAATGTATGGAAACAGTGAGTATATTGAATTTACTGTTTTATTTCATTCACAATTAACTAACACAATATTTTTTCAGAGGAACAAATAACCTTGAAAACTTTAAGAGACAAACTCCAGGAGCGTGAACTCTTTAATGGTTGTTTAACATCACTCTGGAAGATAGTGAGAAATATTGGATTCAAATACCAAAAAGATGATCCTCGTCAAGGTTTAATGGAGTTGCCACATATTGCATTAAAACGTGTACATTTTCTACATGAATATGTCAAGATAAAAAGGGAAGGTTTATATCAATTTGTGTTTTTGGATAAGACCTGGATATTTAAAGACGGTACTGTTGGATGTTCTTGACAATATTCTAATCATAGAAGCGTGAAAAAAACCAAAATTGGTAGTCCAAGGTAATTGAATAATAAAATTTAGCAGTTAATTTATGATGTACTTACATTTCTGCCGTTTTAAGACCTTTTCAAATATTTACTAGTCACACTATTTTATTTAAATCTATATAATTATTAATATTTGTTTTGAGCTATGCAGTCTAGGAAACCTAGTAGTAATTTGTTATTTCCTTATTGTGGGTATTTAGTGTTGCATGCTAGTTCCTCTTCTGGATTTATTCCTGGAGCTAGGCTGGTTTTTTCTTCCAAAAAACAAGATGGTGAATTACCACGGTGAAATGAACCGAGAAATTTTTTTGCATTGGTTTGAATACCAGCCTTTAGAACTTGGAAGAACCTGCCACAATTGTAATGGATAATGCAAGTTATCACAGTACAGTGATCAATAAAGTACCAACAACAGCTACCAAAAAGGCTGATATACAGAACTGGTTGATACAAAATGATATTCTTTTTGAAAATACTCTCCTCAAAACCCAATTATTCAATTTAGTACAACGGTAAGTTGATATAAACATTTTTCAATATATTATGGTAATACTTAGATAACTTATTTTGTTTAAATATATGCACTTTTGTAGGAGTAAACCACCAACAGTATATGAAGCTGTCATATTATCTGAAAGATATGGTCGCAAAGTGCTTCGACTTCCCCCTTACCACTGTATGTTAAACCCAATTGAACATATTTGGGGCATAGTTAAATATTTTTATAGAGATCATGTGGGAACTGATGGTTATTCAACAGAACAAGCAATAGTTGTATGGAAAAAGTCTTTAGAAAAGTGACTCCTGATATTTGGTCAAAGACAGTAGAGCACACTGAAAAAATTATACAAGATGGGTGGGATAGAGAAGTAGTATTGCGATTTCTAATTGTTCTTCCATAATAATATAAATTAATATTACAATTGATGCACACAAATAAGCAGCATGTTCATAAATAAAAACAAACAGATAGATAGGTTATGTTCTTTTACAATCTGCCAAATGCTATGATACAAAAAATTCTTTTTCTTATATTGCTACTTCCAATATCTCTATCAAAAGTCACATTAAAAGATACTTTAATAGAGGAACTTTTAATAAAAGTAGGCTTTATTACAGATCTTCAATAACTCTCCATTATTTCGTAAATAGGAATAAGCATGAAATGAGTGAAAATAATTAAACACACCGAGAAAATAAATGTTTGAAACGAGTAGCTTTTACCGACACAATGTAGTATTTAAAATATTTCATTTATCACTTGTTCAAATAAACCATGATGCGTATTTAGCAACTGAAATAAATAGATTTGTTCTCTAATAAAGGAAAATAAATATGATTCGTAATATCTCAGTATGTCTTCATTCTTATTAATATAAATATACAAAAGATCAATGTATGTATATCATACAAATCATTTAATTCATTTTTAAAATCCATTATTCTGCAATTAATAAAGGTCGTTCAAAAATATCATCTTCTGTTTATTTTTCAAAATGCACAGATTTTTTCAGTAAATTATATGAAATAGGAAATTGCAGTTCTAACTATATCTAGAACGACAGTAATCGATAAGGAATGGTCACCCACCACGATTGGAGAAGATCAGGAGAATAAGCCTCACCTAAAAATTACAAATCCTGGCAAGTAGTGTCAAGATTTTCACCGACACTCAATGCACATTGGGTCCAGTGGGCCTTGTCCTGAAAGAACGTCTGTTGAAAAGGAGAGAAGACAGCTAGTTATCCCAAGAACGAGACTAGGTACTGAGGAAGTTATAAGGAATTCCATCAGGAGGTCACCTGGGAGTGAAGAAAATCCAGCGAGTCCGTGAAAGGTTTTATTGGATGAACAGTTCCCACGATGTGAAGGACAGGTGTAAGAAATGTATAATTGGTGCTACGAGTAATGGACCACATCGCAAGAGAAAGGCATCCATGAAACAATATAACGTTGGAAGTCCTTCCGGAAGGATTGCTTTAGATTCGCTGTACCTTTTCCGATGACAAAAAATGATGGTGAATACATTCTGGTTGTAATGGATCATTTAACAAAGTGGGTGTAAATTTACGGGATCGCGAATCAAGAGGCCACTGTGATGGAAAAATACAGTAATGTTTACAAATACTTTTAAGTCATAATAAAACTAATAAAATATCAAATCGAGTATGAGTTTATTTGCAATGATTGTTTAAATATAAAATGTTCTACACAGTACAAAATTGTTAATTGGATTTGTTTTCAAAATGATATTGTTAATAAAGAATTCTATAAAGAACCGTCGAACTGAATAGCATTATTTTTACACAAACCCAAAAGTGATTACTGTCACGGATATATGAAGTGAGTGCCCTTGGAGGTTCACAGCGACCAGGAAAGAAATTTCGAGAGCCCGGTAATCCAGGAAAATTGTGAGAAGCTGGGAATGAAGAAGACCAGAGCAACAGTCAGAATGAACAGAGCCATTGGCAAATACCTGTTCAAAGAGTAGTTTCCTGCCACCAGAGAGATTTGTACCAGTACCTTTCCCTATTTGCATTGGCTTATCGAACTGCCATCAATGAGCTGAAACAACTGCGAAAATCCTGTTTGGATGCGAAATGAGGCTTCATTGTGAAATGGAATTTGGTTGTGGATCTGGCGAAGGCGAAGGGACGATGCGCACGAATTGGTTCTAACGAATCTTTAAGTAGCCAGCGACAAAATAAAAAAACAGTACAACACATATTATGGTTAAATAAACCGACGAGGAGGAAATGCTTTTCTCTAAAATACAGAAATCTTGGGAGGGTTCGTACTTAATAGAAAAAAAGGATTAATGACGTCATATATCACATATCTCCAATGGAAAACCGAAAGTTTTCCATCAAAACCGACTAGTCCTATTCGAAGCAAACAATGATAAAGAGGATAGTGTGAACTATATCCGAGAAAAGCCTGAACTTGCCTTCGAAGATTCATGGGCGTTTATGGAGGTACCGGGAAAGCTTGATATGGAGTCACTACAGAGCAACAACAAGATTTGTTCATGCTTCCGGAAGATTATTCACTGGTACACAATATCCCCGTCAGTATCAAAAATGCATGAGGGTTGGCAACAGTCTTTCGAAAGTAGTTTGACAGAAGCTTGGTGTCATTCGAATAACTAATGATTTGCTAATATTTTACGTCTCCAAAGTTGCAATTTCTCTTGATAGCATCTTGATATGTAAGGCTGTTTAACGAGTCAATGAAGTCTGACGTTTAGCTCATTTTGCTGCTGGTTTTCCAAGAAGGCGATTACTTTATCTCGGAGCTCAAATAATCTTGTCAACATATTTTCTTTGAAGAGCCATCGAACTGGTCTCATACGCTCCTCTGACTTACCTTCCCGCTCCCCAGTTTGGGAACCCTAGAGGTCTAACATTAATAATGAAGCAAGATACACAATTTAGTGAAATCATCACAGTTCTTCTTCGATTGGCAGTCACACTGCGTTTCCTAGCAAGTGAAAACTCATGCAAGAGCCTCATGTACTCCTTCAGAATATCATCGTCAACTTTTATTTCTTAACCCTTAAGTACTCACACACCTTCTCAGAGACGGTACTGTACTGTTGGCCATACGATATCTCCCCACAACCGCACTTCTAAACGTCGGCCTATTATGTAATTTCAGTACCCGTAGATACAAGTTAGAGGTCGGCAGGGCAACTTGCGGAAGTGCGTAGTACTTGAAATATATCGACTCAAACTGTCGATACCGTCTGTTAGACGGAGTGTTAGTGTTAACGTAATTTTTTGATTATTTGTGGGTAATGGATCAAGAGCCCAGTAGCTCAAAACGAGTGAGGTATGGAGATTCAAATTATGAGGATACTCTTCGAAATTGGTTTGATGAGGCTGGCAGCGATAATAGTGACGTAGATTCAGAATATGACGAAAATTTGGCTATAGAGAGGGATCATGACTCGAATCAGAATTTGAAGGTAACAAATATTTACAAGTAATACCAAATTGTGTGTACCTGTGTATATTTTGTTACAGGTGATGAGAATATGGATGTGAATGGTGACGAGATTGACAGCGAAGGAAGTGACAGTGGAGAAGAAAATGAGCGTGAAGAAGGTGAAGGAAAGTCAAATTATTACTATGGAAAAAACCGGTTCAAATGGTCCAAAGTACCTGCTACCTCAAATAGAGGACGACGACCACAGCACAACATTGTGTTGCAGTTACCCGGCTTACGACAAAAAGCAAAGAATATTGGAGATCCTGGTGACCCCTTTTCATTTTGGAAGCTTTTGTTCAGTGATGATTTTTGTGAAACAGTTCCAAGATGGACAAATGTCAGAATAGAAAGAGAGCGGCTAAATATAAAAAACAAAATTCACCAACGCTCAGGAACCTCGACATGACTGAATTTTACGCTTTTATGGGATTTTTATCATTTACATCAGTGTTCAAATCTAACAATGAAAATTTAGATACAATATTTGCCACCAGCGGAACTTGTAGGGAGATTATAAGGTGCATCATGTCCAAACAAAGATGTGCTTTTCTTCTAACATGTTTGAGGTTTGACGATCCAGAAACCAGGGAGGTGAGAAAAGCAGTAAATCCTGCCGCCCCAGTTTCAGAAATTTTCGATATTCTTATCAAAAACAGTCAGACGTGTTATTCCCTAGGTAAGTCAGCATGTATCGATGAAATGCTAGTAGGATTCAGAGGACGGTGCCGATTTAAAATGTATATACCAAATAAGCCTATGAAATATGGTATAAAGATTATGTGTTGCACCGATGCCAGAACCAACTATCTTTTGAATGCTTATATTTATACAGGTAAAGGTTCTGATGGCAATGGACTGTCAAAAGAAGAAAAAAAATTCAATATACCTACACAGGCCGTATTGCGTCTCACAAAACTACTTTTTGATTCAAATAGATCAGTAACTTTTGATAAACGGTTCACGCCGATTGAGTTGGTACTAGCCATGAAACAAAGATGATTAACTTGTATTGGTACTCTGAAGAAAAACAAAAAAGAAATTCCTACTATATTCTTACCAAAAAGAAAGCGTGAAGTAGGAACAACCTTATACGGCTATACCAAAGCTATCACTTTGGTTTCGCACACAACAAAAATCAATAAGGCTGTCATTTTGCTATCGTCTTCTCACCACCATGCCAGTGTTGACCCACTAACTAACAAGCCCGATATCATTGCTGATTACAACTCCATTAAAGGCGGTGTAGATATGTTAGATGAAAAATGTAGCAAGTTTAGTTGTAGTTGTAGTCGTCGAACCCGCCGCTGGTCTATGGCAGTATTTTTTAGACTCTTTGGCATCAGCACAGTGAATGCATATATACTTTATGAATCCTACAAAAATAATAATCACCTAGAACGATCAACATTTATTGAAAAATTAGCATTTCATCTTGTGAAACCTCATCTCAAAAGAAGACTGGAAAGCACATTTCTACCAAGCTAAAATTGAGCATATGTGAAATTTTAGGCACTGAAGAGGTAAACCAACCCTTGGAAATGCGAGTTGAAAAATTAGAAAAAAGGCGAGACTGCTCACTATGTCATTACAAAAAGAAAAGAATAACGGCTTATGTTTGCTACCATTGCCAAAGGCCAATCTGTTTGGAGTGCGCAAAAAAAGTGTGCAAAGAGTGCACCGAACAAGCCCAACTTTAGGCTTCGCAAATTTTTTAATCGTTTGCTTGTTTTTTGTTTTTTCTGTCAAATATATATTTTTTTATATCCTTAATATGGAAATAAATGTTTTTTCATTCTCTTGTTTTTATTTTTTCTATCATTCACTAATTATTCAGGGTATGTCAAAAAATCATAAATAGAACTTATATTTCAAACTATTAGAATATGTTCGCCTAAATAAGCATTACATACACTTTTCTTATAGTTATAATGATAATGAATCATTCAATTTTTTTTAACTCGTCTCTCAGACGGTCTGTTAATGTAAGCGTAACTGATTAAGTGTGTTAGTACTAAAGGGTTAAATAAGGTTCTGTACCGTATATACAATATATAAACAAAGAGTGGGGCGACTAATTAAGTGAGAATATAATATTTATATTTACTACGACGTTTTCTAGGAAAAATGAAGAAATAAAACTTCTCCAACGTAACTTTTTAAATTTATTTTAGTTGATTCTCCCATATTTACTCTATATGTTATTGGTAGACGCTCTAGTGACGTCGCCAAACCCTGATAATAACGATAATTATTAATTTTTACATAAACTAACGTAGGAAGACAAATTATTTTATGTCCCTAATCAATTGGGATATTGGAAATGTGACATAATTAAATTGATAATAAACGTCCTCTTTTTCCCCTTAGGAATAATTTAGCTCAACAGAAATAGTATATTGTTTAACGAGTGACGAAAGTAGCACTTTCTGCAAACAGGATGTAATGTTATTTCGTAACAGGGAGAACAGTTTGAACGAGGCGCAGCCGTTTGATAATGTTTCCAAGTTTCGGAAATTGCTTTTCGACGATACTTTTTCTATAACCTTGGCTTACTACATAGGATGTACAAGAAGTATCTTTAAAGTGATCTCGACGAAATCAGCGATTTACCATGCTTGTTTTGGCATCTACCTTTATTTTATAATTAAACGTTTCTAAACTTTTGCGATATACATAGTGTATAAAATCCTAAAAATGAAATCTAAGACTGCAACAATAATTTTATTTTATTATTAATTTACAAACGTTGAATTACTCAATACTAAAAAAATACATTGTGTAATTTAAAATTAATTTTTGATACACATAACATTGATTGACAGTTATATATATATATATATATATATATATATATATATATATATATATATATATAGAAAAATTATTTAAAATGATTGGGCTGTCAGCTATCAGAAATTTAATAAACCCTTATTTTCGTCACTAGAGACAAAAGTTAACATTATGAGATATTCTATCACTGGTGTCGGAACTGGCGTTTTCGGTTGAAGTAAAACGTGACCAAAGTTGTTGATTTTTAATTGGTTATAGAAAAAAAAACGTTTTATTGTCCACTCGGTTTAGCTGGTGAAGCAAATTACCTGACTGCTTAGTATACTTTTTTTTCTTGTGAATGCTTTTCCCTATAATTTGCCGAATTGTAAATATGTGGTCATGGGAACTTCTTCCTTTTCTGAATAATCTTTGTGATTGTTCCAACTGACGGTACTCAGTAACATTATTCCGCGATAATTGTTACACTCACTGCCTTCCCCTTTTTTAAATAGTGGCATGACTACTCCTAGTTCCTAATCTTACGGTACTTTATCTTCTTTCCATATTCTATAAAATATGTTGATTGGTTTCTTTTCTTTCATATTTGTTATCAGTTGAAGTCCTATTCTTCCCAGATTCTGTAGCAATTCAGTGGTGATATTGTCATGCTCTGCAACCTTCCCTCTTTTTGGTGGTTGTATAGCATCTTTGACTTCCTCCGTTATTGTCAATTTGTTGTGCATATTATCTTCCTCTTGGTTAATGATTTTATCTTCAGCATTCAATAATTCACACTCATTTTCTTCGAAATACTCTTTCCATATATCCACAATTTCTGTTTCTTCCCTTTGTACAAAATCTTGTTTGTTCTTGTATTACACTTTTTACCATTTCTTAGCGCTTTCAGTATCTTAAAAATTAATTTCCTTTTCCTGTTTTGTTAAATTTTTTTTCGAAATTCATCCAAGCCTTGTCTTTAGCATTCCTCACCATCTCTTTGGTTTCAATAGTTCTTTCAGCTTTTTAACTTTCGTAGCATTTGTAGTGAAATCACTATGTACTCTGATCACGTACTTTATATGTCCCTTTTGTTTTGTTGTGTTGTTATATTTATATTCTAATGTCATTTGCTTCAAATTGTTAGAACTTATGCAGTATATATGTCAAATTCTTGAGCTTAATAAATCCTAATTTTAGAGGGTAATATTGCAATTTATTAAGCTCAAGAATTTGAAATGGATAAGTTTTTGAAACCAGAAAGATTTGATACAGATCCAAATAAACCGTATGCTGACCAAGAATGGGTACACTGGTTAACAACATTTGAAAACTTTATTTCTTCCCTGGAGAATGTATCAGCTGTTGATAAGCTGAAACTCCCTATCGCTCATGTAAGTCATTCAACATATTAATGAATGCGAAACATACGAAAATCCAGTTCGAGTTTTGAAATCATTATTTGACAAACCGAAGAATGAAATTTTCGCCTTTGTTTATCTACCCGTAAACAGCAAAATACTGAATCTATAGACCAGTATATACAAGTTCTGAAGCAGTTAAGTAATTTCCAAGCAACTACTACAGACCAAAATAAAGATGAATATACATACAAGTTTCAGAGGCTAATTCCAGTGGGAACGCAAGGGAACGGCGTTCCCTTACCTCCCAAGAGTGCCGAAACGCAAGGGAACGCAAGTAACTCTAAAACTGGAAAATTTTAAAAACTGAAGGTCGGATTGTGGTGCACCGAATCAGGGAGGGAGGTCAGTCATCTCGTCCGCACCACACAATAACAAAACAATATCCTCCGCCTACCCCCTCCATTCCTTCACCGCGCCCCGCCGCCGCACACACATTACAGTGGCAGTGGCAAGGTGGCAACACTGATCAAAGCGTAGGTTACTTGAACACTTGAACTTGACGCGTTTCAGTCACAAGTTGCATTGCATCCCATCATCACTGTTTTGTAATCAGTTCGTTTTTGAATCGCAGTTCCTTGTTCGTGTTTGTTTATGCTTACTAGTGTCTAGTGCTAGTGCAGCTACAAAAGTTTGCTATTCGAGTTATGACTACCAGAAAAAATTTTGATTACTTTAAACCCAACCCTAAGAAGCATCCAAAAAGTTAATGTAAATAATGAGAAATGTAGTTTGGAAGCATAGACTACGACTCCAATTGTTGATCAAGATGAAAAAGAAGACGCAATCGAAATCAATGAGGATGATTACCCTTCAACTTACTCATCGGACAAAGAAGTATCCAGGCTTGTGGGATTAGGATCTGATTCAGATGAAGCTAAGATTATTAATGAAAATAGTGATTATGTTAATGGGGGTGAACACCCAGTTTGTTGGTCTCTTGAACAAATTGCTGAATTTAAAGGAAAAAATCCATGGTTAATTGTGAACAAAGAACTAGGTTGTAGTATTTGCAGAAGCGTGAGTACTCTAGGTGCCAAGAAAACAAAGGGCCTAAAAATTATTGAGGAGTGGGTTTTAGGAACTGTTATCGCTTATGGAAATAATAAAAAGACCAACAATCCTCTCTTAGGAAAAAGATGTTTCTACACCGTGGGTCTCGAGCTCACTCTTTAGCTGAAAAAATACTCAATGAAGCAAAGAAAGATACATTGAAAAAAGCTGTTGCTTCTATGCATCAGGAGCAGCAGATTGTTACTAAGCGATCAATCAATGGTTTGGATATGGGCCGAATACTCCATTGAAATGTTGCTTGCTCTAACATAGTTCATCATATTTCTGATGAAATGAAATCAGACTTAATAAATGGCCTAATCAAGTTAGACTTTCACTGCTTTTGGATAAGGCCACTTCAGTTTCGAACAAAAATTCTTTGGTGGTTTATATCAGAACTGTTTTAAAATGAATGCAAAACCCTATGACAATATTTTTAACACTTTTTGAGCTACATAGCACAACATCAGCTGGTATTTTACAAGAACTTTTAAATCAGTTACAAGCGTTAGGTCTAAGCTTTGAATTCATGAAATACTATATGATTGCTCTAACTTATGACGGTGCTTCAGTGCTACAAGGTAAAAAAGCTGGCCTTGCTATGCAGCTTACTGAAACATTCCCCAACCTGTTCATTTGGCACTGTTTAAACCATCGTTTAGAGCTTGCCATGCACGATTCGGTAGAAGAAGTAGCAGGAATCAATCATTTCCAGATATTCATGGATAAAATTAAGGCGCAATTCCATTGGGGCAACATGTAGCATGCGATAATGACACATTTAACACTCAGTCTTTTAATTGGAGCAACATTAAGCAACATGCAGCATGCGACAATGAGGCATGTCACATGTTGTCCGGTGTTGCCCAGACACATGCGTCAGTTCTCGACAGATTCAGCGTGTCGAACAGTGTCGGCGTTTATCCGATGGTCATCGGTTTGGTGCGACTTGTCTCCTGCGACATAGAGTGGAATATTGAGAAAACTACTTTGTTTATTGAAGATTATCATAATTCTCCGGAATTGCGAAATAATAAAATTGCTGATTATAAAGATAACAGACTTAAAAATGATAAGTTAAAACAGTTGGCGATCAAATATAAATGCACTGTGCTTGAGGTGAAAAAGAAAATCAAGAATTTATAATATGTTCATACAACATCTAAGAGAATATACTGTATTGTTTTTGAAATGTTGTATTTAGGTCATTGGTAAGATGTTGTTTTATAGACATTGCATTAACATCTACAATATGTTAAAAGGCATGTCCGAATGTAACAGAAATGTTGCTTTTAGTTCATTATAAAGAATCCTTTTGAGGAAGTTCTAGTCACATCATAGTAATGTAAAAAGACAGCGCCTCAACATCGCTGAGAATTTAATTTGTAACATCACAAAAGTTAACAGTCACAAGCTGGGCATAAGTGTTTGTATAGATGTGCATGTGATGAAAACAAGAGGAAAAAAAAAGAAGAACATTATCACAATGTGATGTTGAATTAACGTGACTGTAACATTTATTTGCATAGTGGGGAGTGAATCTCTTAGCAGCTGCACCAAAATGCTTAAACAAGTCTTTGACGAAAATTAAAGTCAATAAATATCTGGCCGATGCTCTTATTGACACCGGAAGTTCAGAAACGTACATAAATAAATATTTTGTTCAAAATCGAAATATCCATATTCACCCAAGCAAAGGTCATATCTCAATGGCCTCTACCAATCTATATTCAGTTATAAAAGGACATTGCTTCGTGAATATTGAACTTTTAGGTCACAAGTATGAGAATTTAAAGATTTCTATTTTGCCAGAACTGTGTTTTGATGTTATCATTGGACATGACATACTATTACAGCACTCAAAGATTGAACTCGAAAATATAATAAGTATCTCTTTTTCACAACTTGTCATGAGACTGCAGACCCATAATAACTAAATCAAGAAAGCAAACAGAAGAAGACGCCAAGTTTATATCTACCGAAGTAAGATAACTTCTACAAAAAGGAATTATTGAAAAAAGCTGTTCACCATGGAGGGCACATGTTCTCGTTTCTAAAGCTGAAAATCATAAAAACAGAATGGTAATCGATGATTCACAAACAATCAATCGATTTACTTACCTGATGCATGCCCTTTACCAAATATTGAAGACGTAGTAGCCGCAATCTCCAAATTCCGAATATTTAGTACAATGGATCTTCGTATAGCATATCACCAGCTACCTACCAGAATGGATGAAAGACAACATACTGTCTTTGAAGCTGAGGGCAGGTTATTTCAATTTACAAGAGTTCCTTTCGGTGTGACCAATGGAGTCATTTGTTTCTAACGTTATTGATGAAATAAACGTTATTGATGAAATAATCAAGAGCGAGAAGCTGGAGGGCGTCTTCGCTTATCTAATGATATTACAGTTTGTGGTAAAACAAAAAGCGAACACGATGAAAACCTCAATCGAATTTTGGCCCGCTATACAAAAATATAACTTAACAATTAAGGAAATGACAAGCACATTTTCTACAACAGTTATCAAATTGCTTAAATACTTGATTGAAGATGGATTCATTGAGCGTGATCTCACAACCTTTGAACCTAATGAATTTATAACGAGAAAACGCTACTAACCCTCTCAGGGCTCGTTATAAATATGCGGGTTGTCTCACGTGGTACAACCCGTGCTCGCCAGCCGACTAGCTTCGAGTCGAAGAAGGGGCGGATTCTTCAAAAAATATAATCAAGTTTTTAAAAAGGGCGCCAGAGAAGTTTTGGCAAGCACCCAAGACTTCTTAAGTTAGCCCACAACTCCTCAGTGGGTCAACAACACTCACTACACACTCCAAAGGTTAAACTGATAGGTAATTTATCATAAGAAAATAAAAGTCAGCAAGTATCCCCTGATTGAAGTTTTAATTAATCACTTTGGACCAAAGGTCTCTTTTCAAAACATTTATTACAATTTTACAACAACAATGTCCCAAATAATGTCTTAACTGATCTGAAGGCTGTAGACTCAGAATGTAGTTAGGCTGAAGGCCGGAATCTACATAAATCCTAAATCGCAAACTAAATTATCAGTTATAACGAAGTCGCAGCTTAAATAAATAACTGATAAGCAGGTTCTATAAACTCTTAGCAGAACTAAAGGATTCAAACTCAGGGTGCAGAAGAGCTGACGGCCCCAAACTACACCGATGTCTCAATTCTACAATTATAGAGAAACGACCAAATGGTTCATATACATTTTCTCAAAACACTATGATAAAGACATTATAAATCGAAATTATGTACGGCGCAAAATTATATACATAAAATCGTCAGAGTTCGCAAACTTAACTAAATAACGCAGTACCTAGATACGTACCCTAGCGTTCAGAGCCAACAGCCCAATATTTTAAACTAAAAAGCAAATGATTACAATTTTAAATACAAAGAGAAAGGTGAAATTATAGTAAATGCCGCAAAAAGAGAAATAAAAACTCTACATAAAAAAATTGTGAAATGTGACGGATAAAAGTGAATGTACAAATGTAAGAAGAGTAAAAAAATGGAAAACTGTTCACTTATCCTGCCTCCGGACCCAGAACAGCAACTGAAGTCGCTCCAGAATATTCCAACTCTCCTGGAACTGGTCTCACTGACTCATCAAGCTTCAATCAGCGAATTTAATATCCACATAAAGAACCCCCCTTGATATATTCTTATTTCCAAAAGAAAATGTACAAAACGAAAATGAACTGATAAGAATTTGTGAAATGTATCAAACTATTTCATGAAATCCAGATTACATACTCCAATAAACTACGATTCAAAGCTAAAATTCCTACGTTAATATACCTAGAAAACTGTTGATTCCGAGAAAGTATTTTCAACCATTTACCTTGATAATGAATCCTACTAACTAACGCCGTCTACGCAAATTTACTATGTGTTACCCAATTCCACCAATTCTACTGGTATTTTTGGTCATAGGCCCTTCCTAGACCAGTAGATTACCGGGTCAGAGATGGCAGCTGTTGAATTAAGCCCTATTTTTTTCCCCTGCGTAGGAATTGTCAAGTTTTATCGTAAAATACGTTATGGCTCCCAGAGCACATGCAAAAAAATTTACATTAGAAATGTGTGTTTACACGTTGACGGCAAATGGAGGACTGAATTTTAACTTCGCAGAGTCAGCGCTCTCTGAATTATCTCCGTCGACAGGCTTGCCAATATTAAATCCCCGACAGCTCGGCGAATTTTCGCGTTACAAATTTACCTGTACCAGAAGAAACAGAAGCACTACAGAAAGCATTAGGTATGTTCTCTCATTACTCTAGATGGATTCCTCGATTTTCTCAGAAAATTCATAATTTGGTGAGCAAAAAAACGTTTCCATTGTCATCTTCGTCTGAATGTGATTTTATAAACATAAAAAAGGATATTATTCATTCTGTTGCGATGTCTATTTATTCTAGTATAACTTTCGTTCTGAAAACTGATGCATCAAATCATACCTGTCTAAGTCAGTTGAAGAGACCAGTAGCCTTTCTTCTCTAGAACGTTCACAAATAGTGAACAGCGACATTCAGCAGTTGACAAAGAAGCCTATGCTATAGTAGAGTTTCTTAACAAGTGGCGGCATTACTTAATTGGAAAAAATTACTTTGATTACTGATCAGAAATCTATCTTTCATATTCGACATGCAGCATACAAGCAAAATTAAAAATGAAAAAATCCTGAGATGGCGTTTAGGACGTTCTTGTTATAACTTTGGTACTGTTTATAGACAATGAGTTGCAGATACATTCTCTAGAATATGTGGATCACACTGTATTTGATCTTCATCAAGCCTTATGTCAACCTGGAATCACACATATGTATCATTGGATTAAATTCAAGAATATGCCTTATTCTATTGATGATGTTCGGAAAATGACAAATTCATGTCCGAGTTGTGCCAAAATAGGGACCGAGAAAGATGACGCTTGCGTCATCTGCCGTGAAAAAACAAAAACAAAGTGATGTAAACACTATTAGTTTTGGAAGGTTTAGTATACTCAGCGTTTTTAAATGTTCATTTTTTTAAACTGATATTATTCATCAAAAGTATCTTACTGTATTCATGGCTGTTCAAATATGCCGTATAAAAATACTACGCAGTTGAAATATTATAGTTTCCCCCAAAGGTCATTAACCACTGCGTGGACAACCTTAAAACGTCAAAAATGGTTAAATGCAGTAAAAAACAATATGTAAATAAAACGTACTAATTAAAACTATTATTTTGTGTATAATCAATATGATACTACAGTTGGCAGCTATTAGAAAAGTTCAAATTTTTTTTGCCATAAATAAAAGTTATTATCGAGAGAATAAAACATTTTCTGTACGATTTAATTGATTATATAAAATAAAAAGCTTGTTATGTATTTGCTGACTTTAATATTATATAATAAGTTTAAATAATTAAATACTATTAAGAGAAAGAAAGTAAACATTTGTACAAAACGAATCAGTTCAAGTTTTTCAATTACATTTCAGAAAACATCGGAAGGATTGGGAACTAAATAAAAATACTAGAATTTGCAGTGCTAATTTTGTCAATAATCAAAAATCAGATAATCCCCTATACACCCATCTCATGATACAATAAAATAGAAGATATGATTACGCGCATGCTGGCTCTGACGTCACGCCGATAGTGAACGCCTTGAATTAGTTTGCAGTTACATTATTGGATATGTTTATGTCGGTTAATTTTACATTTTTATTGTTGAAAATTAGCAAAAATTACTCAAAATGAGATGTGTAGTGTATGGTTGTGATTTAGACAATCACGTGAAAGGCTTTGCACACGATGTCAGCTTTTTTACCTTCCCAAAAAACATAAAAATGATACGAGAGTGGATCCGTTTGTCTAAACGCGAAGATAAATGTAATACCATAGAAAAGTAGACCATGTAATTATGCTAAAATTGAAAAAAGTCACTAGCTCCTCTTGGTAATCGTAGAGATATGTTGGGGGCTATATTTATATTTAAACTCCTAAATGGGCAGGTTGATTGTTTGGATCTTTTGAGTCATGTGGGGATTAGCATCCCTTGTCAGGGTCTTCACTATCAAGTTACCTTTCATGTGCCCTTTCATAGAACAACATATGGTGCTTTGAGTCATATAAATAGATATCTGTGCTTTTTCAATAGCTCTAATTTTGATAATTTCAATACGTCTTTGGGCCAGTTCAAATATTGCTTAGGGCTGTGATTTGTTGAGTTATGTTGTGTTCTTAATTTTTTTTATTTATATAAGTATTGTTTATTACCTGTAGCTACATGGAAAGTGTTATGTATTACAAATTAATAGTTTATGCTGTATCAGTCTTTATACCTGTCCTTATTGTATTATGTATTGTTGTATTGTAACAGTTAGAGGGGTTTCCCGTAATAAATAAATCTTTTCTTAAATCCAAGTTGACAAATAATATTTTTAAATCTTAATTTGATATTTTGTTATTGCCAATAACAATTTCATTATCTTGAAGAATGCTCCACAGTACCTGAGTTGTACTTTATTGTTGTTCTGTAGTATACTTATTTTGGAAACAACCGATTAAATATTAAAATTTGCTAATTGTTTTATTCCTTATATTTATTTACAAATTTAAATGTTTATAAAATCATGTCAAAAAATCCAAAAAGTGTGATAATATGTTTTTTTTGTATCAGTACAGTAATTATTTACTTCACGAAGAGAGCAAACAGATTTCAATCAGATCTTAGAATTATTGTTTTGCTCTGGTAGGCTCTCCGATTCCATATAAAACTATTACATGAATTCTCTTTGCCGTTATAATACTAATAATATCTCATTCAACCTGAACCATCCTCATTTTCCTTCGAAAGTGCATTAGCAACGCATCATACGCAAGTTCTATTACATCAAATGCATTAGCCCGCGCTCACGGTTTTAAATTGTACTCTCTGCGTGATGTCATGCGCGCGGCGAACGATATTTCGAACGGCTAGAGATCATATCTTCTATTTTGTTGTATCATGCACCCATCTTACATACCAACAGTTTTTCCAGGCAAAGAAAATAAAAAGATCTATTCATTTTTTGTATTTTGTATGTTATTTATTACACTGTTTACATCACAATGTTTTTCTTATTTAACACCAGGGCACTCTATTTTCGGCAGAAGTGCTGCCTCTATAGTTCGATCTCGATCCCTATAAAACCAAAATTCATAAACAAACAAGGTAAATTTATCTAAGCTACTTAGCCATTTGAGACATTGAACATGGGTTTTAAAGGCCCTCTAACATCAAATTCCAGAAAATGTATCTTTTGACAATTGTTGATGAATTTTCAAGATTTTCGTTTCCAGGCACTGATACATCATCTAGTAAAGTCATAGCTTGTTTAAATCAATTATTCGCAATCTTTGGAATGCCCTCATACAAACATAAAGATCAAGGATCTCGTTTCATGTCCAAGGAACTTAAATCATTTTTATACGACAGACGAGTAGCGACAAGTCATAATACCCCTAACAACCCAGAAGGAAACGGTAAAATAGAACATTACAATGGTATAATTTGGAAGACTATATCATTAGCTCTGAGAATAAAAATCTCAAAATCAATAAATGGGAAAAAGTATTACTTGAAGCCCTACATTCGATTAGATCATTACTTTGCACTGCAATCAATTGTACACGAAAGATTGTTCAATTATACAAGAAAATCATCTTTTGGAACTACGTTACCTAGTTGGCTTACTGAACCAGGACCAATTTTAGTAAGAAAACATGTAAGAAGTAACAAATATGAACCATTCGTAGAGGAAGCAGAACTAATAGAAGCGAACCCTGAGTATGCATTAGTACGATTGTCAAATGGAAGAGAAACCAACGTGTCCATAAAACATTTGGCTCCTCGAGAAGATCTACAAATCTTTGATCCTCAACAACAGATGGCAGATGTACAATCTGAGATCCAGATCCAGACTAGCAGACCAGAAATACATTGCGACCCTCAAATGAACGCTTCAGAAGAGCCAAGTTTAATGAATAGAACTATTACAACTCAAAGTTCTATTAATAATCAAACTACTGAAGATCTAGCTCAAGAAAAATATTTAGCAAAATGTAGGTCTGATAGAATACGTCGCAAACCAACATATTTGAACGATTATGTTTCGAAATAATACAGTGGGTAAATGTAGTGAAATCACTCTGTATTCTGATCACGTTCTTTGTATGTACCTTTTGTTTTGTTGTGTTGTTATATGTTGTATATAGTAATTGAGCATTTGGGTTTCGACAGTCAGAAAAACTAGTTTCCTTATCTTTGGTGTTGGTACGTATTTTTATGAATTGGAGAATTAAATGTTTTGTACTGATTAGCCAGTCTTGAAAGAAATTGTAAAGAATAAGGTAGTGTTATTTCATATTAATTAATACTCGCAGATAAACAGTGGCGACGAGAATCGGATTCGAACCTACGCGGGCTAATCAGTACAAAACATTTAATTCCTCAAATCATAAAAATACGTACCAACATCAAAGATAAGGAAACTAGTTTTTCGGACTGTCGAAACCCAAATGCTTAATTACTATATACAACATCTCCCTCTTTTATACCAACACTACCCCAATATTTCTTATCATAACAAAATTTCCTCAATAATAATTTAATCAAAAACTATAATTATTCATTAAAGCCATAGCATTGCGGTTTTACAATTTTGCTACGACGACGTAAGTTCCTTCCGGAGTTATCTCCTTCTTTTCCTACCTCGTCAATTTCTACACTCACGCCACTATTTTAATTTGACTCATTAGTATCATGAAACGTACTTCCCTCAATGTCACTGTTTTCACTGCTTTGTACATTATTTACATCAAGTACAACATTATTATTTACTTCTGATCGGGGTATGATTGAAACCACTTCTGGATTCACACTACAAGTAGTTTCATGATTTAATTTCAAATGATCAGAGTGTCTTTTCCAATTCATACCACTATCAGTCTTAACCATGTAAGTTCTCCGACCCAACACCTTTGTAATTATGCCCGGACACCAAGGCGAACTAGAATGTAGTCGAAAATCTTGTATCCATACCTTATCATTTATTTCGAAAATAATATCCTTTGCGCGAGACGAAAAATTTTGTTGTTGTCGTCGTTCTTGATTTAATTTTATTATTTCCACGGTTGAAGGCATGAAGTAAGTCAAATTTGGTTCTTAATCCTCGGCCAAAAAGCATTTCGAGCCAAAGCTTTCATTTTTACTACCCCCATATGGGATTTATATAGTTCATCTAATATTTGACCATAAACTTTTTTAGGTATAATAAGACGGTATCCCCATAATAAACAGTTTTTTTCGGTTGATATTTCATTTTTATGCAAAAAATATGGCCTTATTTCTGAAGAAGGACACTCTGCTGGCCATCCATTTTGTACGTAGAACATGATTTTAGTTAAAAGTGGATCGGAGTTAGTTTCATTTTTAATCTTTTTAAAATTCAGTGGAATTTGTGATTCTTCAATATAATTCAAAAATGAAACTTTAGGATTGATACTTAAATTAAGAATACTTTCCTGTCCGTTAAAAAAAATATTCCTTTCCGGTAATCTCGAAAAACAATCTGCTATATTTTTTGAAGAAGGCACAAATTTAATTTCATAATCAAAAGCAGAAAGTATGTGAGCCCACTTTTGCAAACGGTTCGCGGCAAAATTGGTAAACCCCTTTTGCTTCCAAAAATTTCTAAAAGAGGTTTGTGATCCGAAAATAAATAAAATTTTCTTCCATATATATATATTGGAAAAACTTTTTGACCCCAAATATAATTGCGGCTGCTTCCTTTTCAATCTGTGAATAATTTTGTTCCGCAGAATTTAAAACACGAGATGCAAATGCAATAGGTCGTTCAGACCCATCATCGAATATATGACTAAGAGTGGCACCTAAAGCAAAACTAGAAGCATCTACCTTTAATTTTATCTTTTTTCTTGGGTCAAAATGTGACAATACCGATGATGGCGATAATAACTTTTTAATAGCCTCAAAGCTATGTCTGCAATCATTTCCCCAGTGCCAGTTAACGTCCTTTTTTAGTAAGTTATATAAAGGTTTTAAAATGTGTGAGACATTCGGTATAAACCGGCAATAAAAATTAACCATCCCTAAAAATGATTTAACTTCGATCGTTGAGCTCGGAGTTCCAACATTTTTGATTGCAGAAATTCTTTCATCCTACATATGTAGCCCTTCCTTATCAATCACGTGCCTTAAATATTTTACCGAATCTTGAAACAAAAAACATTTTTCTTTTTTTTTAAGACCACATTCCCGCAATATTTGGAAAATATTTCCCAATCTATCCAAGTGCTCCTGATCATCCTTCTACATCTCGAATGGGAAATAAAGGTAACAGAAGAAATTTCTCGGTAAGTAAATCACCTTTTAATCAGAACCAAAAAAAATGTTTTGTGTGCGGTAGAGGCAATCACCTCGCTAGTGATTGTGCTTTCAAAGGTTGCACTTGTTATAGATGCGGCCTTAAGGGTCATTTAGCACCTCAATGTAAATAAAATAATCACAATTTTTTGACGGAAAATAATATTGATAATGATAAACAATGTTCAAGCGATTTGCATAATTTTGATGAAACTGAGTCCATTTTTAATGTAAGGGATATAAATAACATAGAGGGTGACGATGCTCCACAAAGTATTAAGCCGACTTTTATAAAACTAACCGTGGAAAACACCCCTATGCATTTTGAAGCGGACTCTAGTTTCGCACATTCGGCCATTTCTGAAACAATGTTTCGTAAACATTTTAAGGGTTTAAAGTTAGAAAAAAATTATTTATCGCTTAGAGATTATATTGGTATGACTATTGAACCCTTACGATTTTTAAAACTTCATATAATATTTGAAAATAAATCTTATATATTAAAAACCTATGTTATTAGAAATGGGGGACCACACCTCATAGGCAGAAATGGATCGAAAATGTTAGGTTTAGGTATTTGTAAACTACCAAATTCAAATTTGTTGAATAATATTGCACACAAAAATGTAAGTTTTCCGACAAGACTTCAAAAATTGCTTGAAATTTATCAAGAAATTTTAGAGCCAAATCTTGGTTGTTTTCATAAATTTAACATTTCTTTAAAATCAAAAGAAGGTACTATTCGCAAATTTTGCAAACCCTGATCAGTTCCTTTCGCATTAAAACCAAAAATAGAAACTGAGATAGATAGATTAGTAGCTAATGGAGTTTTAAAACCTACTCAATTTTCAGGATGGCTACGCCTGTTGTTCCTATCCTAAAACCAAATGGTTCCGTAAGGCTGTGCGGAGATTTTAAAATTACTTTAAATGCACACTTAGTAACACAACACTTTCCCCTACCTCGTATTGAATATCTTTTTTCTCAACTTCAAAACGGTCAAAAATTTCCAAAAAATGACTTATCTGAAGCATATCAAGAAGTTCTACTGACAGAGGAATCTCAAAAGCTTGTTACGATAACAACACATAAAGGTATGTTCTCATACACGCGCTTACCCTATGGTATAAAAACGGCTCTATCCATTTTTCAAAATATTATGGAACAACTGTTTTTAATTCCAGGGGTAGCATGTTTTCTAGATGATATTCTTATTACAGGGAAGGATGATCAGGAGCACTTTGATAGATTGGAAAAGGTATTCCAAATATTGCGGGAATTTTTTGCATAAAAATGAAATATCAACCGAAAAAAACTGTTTATTATGGGGATACCGTCTTATTATACCTAAAAAATTTTATGGTCAAATATTAGATGAACTACATATATTGAATATTAAATCGTTGGCTAAAAGTTGTGAGGCTTGTAATGCATACAGCTCTAATCCAAAAAAAATTGATTGGTTGTATGGGAGTGGCCCAAAGAAGTGTGGACAAGGTTACATGCTGATTTTTTTGGGCCAATCCATGGAAAGACATTTTTAGTGATTTAGGACGCGACATATAAGTGGTTGGAAGTCTTTGAGGTAAAACATTTATCGGCATCTAGAACAATTGAAGTATTTAGGGAAGTTTTTAGTAGATTTGGGTTGCCGAGTCGAACTTTCACTTCAGAAGAATTCCAAACATTTTTAGTTCAAGGTGGCATAAAACATAGTACGGGGGCTCCTTATCATCCTCCTACAAACGGGCAAGCGGAAAGTGCAGTAAAAATTTTAAAAAATGCCATTTTTAAATCTAAGTACGAAAATCCTAAATTAGAATTAAATCTGATATTGCTGAGATTTTTGTTTCATTTTCGGAATACGCCGCATACCACAACGGGCGAATCACCTGCAAAAATGCTTTTTGGCCGAGGATTAAGAACCAATTTGACTTACTCATGCCTTCAACCGTGGAAATAATAAAATCAAATCAAGAACGACAACAACAAAAATTTTCGTCTCGCGTAAAGGATATTATTTTCGAAATAAATGGTAAGGTATGGATAAAAGATTTTCGACTACATTCTAGTTCGCCTTGGTGTCCGGACATAATTACAGAGGTGCTGGGTCGGAGAACTTACATGGTTAAGACTGATAGTGGTATGAATTGGAAAAGACACTCTGATCATTTGAAATTAAATCATGAAACTACTTGTAGTGTGAATCCAGAAGTGGTTTCAATCATACCCCGATCAGAAGTAAATAATAATGTTGTACTTGATGTAAATAATGTACAAAGCAGTGAAAACAGTGACATTGAGGGAAGTACGTTTCTTGATACTAATGAGTCAAATGAGGATAGTGGTGTGAGTGTAGAAATTGACGATGTAGAAAAAGAAGGAGATAATTCCGGAAGGAACTTACGTCGTCGTAGCAAAATTGTAAAACCGCAACGCTATGGCTTTAATGAATAATTATAGTTTTTGGTTAAATCATTATAGAGGAAATTGGTTTTGATAAGAAATATTGGGGTAGTGTTGGTATAAAAGAGGGAGATGTTGTATATAGTAATTAAGCATTTGGGTTTCGACAGTCAGAAAAACTAGTTTCCTTATCTTTGGTGTTGGTACGTATTTTTATGATTTGAAGAATTAAATGTTTTGTACTGATTAGCCAGTCTTGAAATACATTGTAAGTAGTGTTATTTCATATTAATTAATACTCGCAGATAAAGATTATATTTATATTCTAATGTCATTAGTTTCAAATTGTCAGAACTTATACTGTATATATATGTCTAATTCTTGAGCTTAATACAACCTAATTTTGGAAGGTAAATATTGCAGCTTTCATTGTTTCTTTTTTGTAGAGTTAACTCTTTCCATTTTTGAGTAAATTAGGTAGGTGATCTAAATTAGAACACAGACTCATACAATTTTCGATGGCATTTTGACAACGATGTGGGTCTATCAAGGCCTTAAGCTTAGGAATTCTTTTTGTTATGTTATAACGTTATTAGAAATAACTTTGGTCAAATTAACTACAAATCAGTGCATTTTATTAATAAATTAATATTTATCTGAGTTGGATAACGAGATATTTTAAAATTTGACTGTACTAACGCAGGGCGAGTCTAGCACTCTAGGGTACAATGTCTTGCAGCAGGTAGGCGAAACTGATTTTAACATCGAAAAACGTCAAGCTAGATTCCACCACAATAATTATTACATGTTATACAAAGGTGTGATTTTAATTTTTAAAAGTGCTGAATGACAAGGACGTACGAGATATCCGCAGTTACATTATTTTTGTTATCATATTATTAATTTTAATGATGATAAATTATTTATGTTCATGTACCTATATTCCTACAAATACACTGCGCGCCAAAATGTTTTGCAATAAAACTAACTGACATCATAAAACAATAACAAAACGGAAAAATTTTTTCTACACCCTATCTTTAAAGTACCTTGTATTTCATCGGTTTGCAGCGCATAAAGTGGTTGTTTATGGTTAGAGTGAAAAAAAGTAAAAAAGCGTTAAAAAAAGTGCCATAACGTTAACTTTATTTCACGCTTCCCATAAGCTAACACAATGAATCTTGGTTGGGCATCCAGAATGGACTTTCATGAAACTTGAAATACGTATAACTAACACAATGAATCTTGGCTGGGCATCGAGGATGGACTTTCATGAAACTTGGAATACGTATAATTGTAATTTACCGAAGGAGCTTAATTAAAATATCCCAAGTTTCTATTTGAATTTTATTTTTTCGTATAGGGCTGTGGAAAGAATTTGGAAGGGAGATGTCAGAGACACATGCATCAGATAACAGAAAATTTTGGACAACAATAAAAAGACTACGAGGAAGTAAAGGAAAAGATATAAGAGCAATAAAAAATAAAAATAACGAATTGGAGACCGAAAGAAATCAAATACTAAATACTTGGAAAGAACACTACGAAGACAAATTTAGTAATAGGTCGAAGAAGAAAACAACGAAGATAGCGGTGGAGGAATGGAATGAACATGAATACAATGCAATCCAAAGAGAAGAAATGGAAGTGGCTATAAATAAACTTAAAATAGGAAAAGCCAGTGGGGAGGATGAAGTAGCGCCAGAGCTGATAAAATGCTTAGGAGAAAAAGGAAAAGACTGGCTGTTTCGTATATGCAGAGAAGCATGGGATACTCAAAAAATCCCCAAATACTGGAAAAATAACCTTATACTGCCAATACATAAAAAAGGGGATCTGACACTGTGCAATAATTATAGACCAATATGCTTAGTCCAAACCAGTTTCAAAATCTACACGAGAATAATAGAGATCCGATTAAGACGTTATGTAGAAGAAAGATTAGAAGAGGAACAAGCAGATTTTAGACCAGGACGACAAGCAAATGATAATATATATATTTTAAGAAGACTAATTGATAATACCATAGAAGCGGGAGAAGAAATGTATTTAACATTTATTGACTTGAAAGCAGCTTTTGACACAGGGGAAAGAGAAAAAATTTGGGAGGTGTTGGAAGATTTAGAAGTACCGAAAGCACATACGAGACAGTCAAATTAAGAGTGCAGACAGGAGGTCAAAGATCGGAAGAGTTTCTAATGAAAAAAGGTATAAAACAAGGCGATAGCTTAAGCCCACTGTTGTTTGTCATTATAATGGACAAAATAGTGAAGGAAATAAAAAGACAAGGAGGAAATCTGGACATGATAATAGGGTACAGAAACATGGTGCCGGTCAGATTAAGTAATTTACTGTATGCAGACGATATTGTACTTACAGCAAAATCAAAAAATAAAATGCAGAAACTAATTAACTTATTGGCAAGAGAAATAGAAAATATGAAAATGACAATAAATTCAGAAAAAACCAAAGTAATGATAGTAAATGAAAAACAGCGAGAGGGGAGTAACTGCAAGGAATTGAAATGTAATTACAAAACATTAGAAAGAGTAACAACTTATAATTCCCTAGGAAGTATCATAACAGAATAAGGGAAAATAGATGCAGAACTTGATAACAGAGCAAATAAATCAACTAGCTTATATTATTCCTTAAATCGAACAATATTAAGCCATAAACACATTGATATGGACACAAAGCTGGAAATCTACAACAAAATTACAGTCCCAACTATAACTTATGCTAGTGAGAACTGGGTAATGCAGAAAAAACAGGAAACAAAAATAAATGCAATGGAAATGAAATAGTTAAGGAAAATAGCAGGTGAAACAAAATGGGATAAAGTAAGGAACGAAGAAATCAGAAGCATAACTAATCAAGAACCAATAATATCAAAGATTAAAAAGAAACAATTAAACTGGTATGGCCACCTAGTAAGAATGAAGCAAGATAGAATTGCGAGAAAAGTTATGGAAATAGGAATATCAAGAAAAAGACAAAGAGGAAGACTCAGGAGGAAATGGATAGATCAGATTGAAGAAATTGGAAAAAGCAAGGGAAAAACATTAGGAGAGATGAAAGCATTGGCCAGGGACAGAAAAGAGTGGAACAAATGGGTACATGAAGAACTCCAATCCGACGCCTGAGAAGGCATAGGGATAAGAGAAAGAAAGAGAAAGTATAGGGCTGTAGACAAAATAATGTATGCAACATGTGCATAAAGTGTCTTTTTTTACTCATCGAATTTTTCCATTCGTGAAAAAAAGTTCCACTTCATGCACTTGTTGCATAAATTACTATTAAAGTTCAAAAAAATTAAACTGATAGCGAGTATTGTCTCTTCTGACGTTTATTACTGCTTGACAACGATCTCTCATACTAAGAATCGACATTCTCATTTGATCTAGATCAAATTGATCCCAAATTTCAGCCAACGCAAAAACAGTTGACCTAATGTGTTTGGTGGGTTGTCGAAGTCGTACTCTATAGGGTTTAGGTCGCGAGTCCTCGCAGGCCAAATCATGGCAAGAATTCCAACCTCCTGACAATATTACTGCAACATTCTTGCAATAAATGGTGCAAATGACAAAATATGCTCTTCTAAAATGTCTGTAATCTACCTTTGTGGTCTCTATCTATCCGAACTAACGTCGTCCGAGATATCTGATAAAATGACATGAAAGAATAAGAAACGAAATGATAAATCAAAAGTCAATAGGATAGACAATATAGATGAGACAACTAAAGTAGTCACATGCTGCAAACTTATCAGGAAGGAACTGTCTGAAAAGTAATGAAAATATAGATGACCAGAAATCGATGAAGATGCTCACCAAGAAGGCAATAGTGAGACCAAATAGAAGAAATGGGGGGAAGGACAGTAACAACTATAACAGAAATGATGGAAAAACTTGCCAGGAACAGGAATAAATGGAGAAAATGTGTAGCAGGAACAAAAACTCTCACAACTCGATGGTAAACGAAGTACAAGGATCCAATATTCCGAGAAGGACTGAAGACTAGAAGCTGGAGTCACAATTATCAGAAAATATTTGTTCCCTATCTGCTTTTGTAATAAATGTTATTATTCTACACTAAAAGATCATAGATCTATATTCTTAAGTGTGAGATTTAAGTTATTTACGGACATCTAGCCTGGATCAAATACTGGGTTCCTCAATTCACGTGACGGGTTGTTACTCGGTTCTGGAGGTATCCGAAAGCATTTTATTACTCGTTCTAAAAACCATTTCTGAGCTGTCGCTGTATAGCGAAGTGCAACTAATTTTCGACTTCCCCCATTTTTTTATGTGAGTGGTTATGTAAGAAGGTGGAGGTTTCGGCCTACTCGCAAATAAGTCCTTGTGGAAACCACAATTTTCGAGATATAACGGCCAAATGATTTTTTCCTGATCATTCAACATTTATTAAACACTTTCGAACAAAATCAACAGCAAAAAAGCATCTTGAAAATTTTTGGAGAGAAAAATTCGCACATGTGCAATTTGTCCGAATCCTCCAGCACTGGAGGTACATTCGGCCATGTCTGGGAGAGCATTCGGCCAGTACGATATTCGACTACCTTATATGAAAAAAAAACATTTAAAATGCGAAAATATTATTATATAATATACAAAACAGAACTCAATAAAACAGAAAACACCTAGGTAGGCACTTCACCTAATCAAAATAAAAAATAAACGGTTTTCAAGATTAAAACTAACTTTTTCACATCTGTAGCTCTGAACAATATTCTATCATAAAATTGTCACTTGTATACACTTCGGGGGATGTATCGTGCTAACAAACCGAAATTTCTCCAAAAATAACCAAAAATGTAGTATATCTGTATTTATAGGACCCGCTGTACTCGCTCACGTCAGCTGAAAATCAACAGGGTATATCTGTGAGACACCTTGAGCAATATTCAATCATAAAATTGATCACTTGTATACACTCTAGAGGCTGTATCGTGCTAACAAACTGAAAATTCTCCAAAAAATGATAAAAATTTGATACTTCAAGTACCATAGCACCCGTCTTACTGGCTTTAGTGAGCTGAACATTGATAGGGTTCATCTTTGATACGCTCTAAATAATATCCAATCATAAAATTGATCACTTGTATATACTCCTGTGGCTGTATCGTGTTAACAAACTGAAATTTTTCGAAAATGACTAGAATGTCGTACATAAAGTACTATAGCACCTGTTGTACTGGCTCTGGTGAGCTGAAAATCAATAGGGTTCATCTGTGAGATGTTTTGAATAATATTTAGTCATAAAATTGGTGACTTGTTGAGTTCCGGAGGCTGTATCGTGCTAACAAACTGAAATTTCTCAAAAAATTACAAAATGTCGTACTTCAAGTGCCATAGCACCCGTTGTACTTGCTATGGTGAGATTCCTCATCAACCTCAAGAATTTGTCCTATGAAGAAACTGACATTGTTTTTATGCTTCTCGAACTTTACAAGTACAAAATCATTGAATTCGATTATTTCATTATTATCCATTTCCCAAGTGACATGAACGACTCACTGCTATCTGAATATGCCATATCAATTGAAATGTCGGATTCGCTGGAGTATTCATGTGGTATTATTTTTTCTTTCGTTGAAAATACTGTCTTGTTTGCTTTCACTTTTTTTTATTTCCTTTTCCCTTCTCCATGCTTTGTTTGATTATTAATAGTTCGGGTGTGTCGGTGTATATTTTGGATGTACTTTCACGTTTTCTTTTAATTGTCTTTACTTGACGTTTGACCTTTGGAAACTAGCGTATTATCTCAAGAAGGGTTTTTGATATGGATGGTTTTAGGATTATTAAAGTCAACTAGAGTACAACTAGAACAATAATTTGCTTGTTCTAGCTCATTTGTATCTTCTTGCAAGCTCTCTTCATTGCTATCTTTTTCTCCAATCCCAACATGAGGAGATGTTTTTTGTTTATTTGGCGTTGTTTCGGCAGATATATTATTATCATTAACTGTGCTCGGAAAAAGTCAGATTCAGAGAAAACAGAGCTGTCTATCGGCCAAATTCCTGTCTTTTTGAACGAATTTACTATATTCATTGGAATAAATGAATGAAAGTAGACCTTGACTGCGAGCTCTGCCAAGTGTGAAATAGTGATTACTTAACATCGATTCATTGTATACCACCGAAAGTCTCGTTCTATACGGCCCAAAAACACCAACATCTAATGGCTGCAAACGATAAGTTGTATGTGGAGGAAATGACAACAGAACGATTCCATTCTCGCAGTAAAATTCAATCGACTCTATTGTAGAATGTGATTTGTGGTTATCAATCAATAACAGTATTTTGTCATCTTTACAGCGCTTGGTGTGAAGAAAAAACTTTTATGAATAACTCGGAATTTATCCATCCAGTTTTGCTTCCCAAAGCTACACTTCCAGGTGAAGGATTGATCATATATTTAGACGGATCCCGTATCCGTGGATAGATAAATATTGGTGGAATGTAAATGCCAGCAGCACAAATTGTTCATACCATAGAGAAATAAACATATTAGGAGAGTGTTCGTTCCCATATAAACAGCTGGCATCGCGTCGATCTCAGCGCACCCCTTGCGGGGAACAGAACTAATTCTTACAGGCGGGATATTTAAATTTGGTAGTTTGGATTATGGGTAGGTAAATTTTACAGTTTGTCTTAAAATTGTTTATTATATAATGATTTCATTCCAAATAATAACATTATATTTCACTTTTGTAATGAAATAATAATAATAAACAATTTTGAGCACACATTTAAAATTTTTATTAACCTGCACATAATATAAAAACAAATTAATAAAATATTTGTTTACTATACATAGGTCTGTTATTTATACATGTTATTACATTGATAACTTTAAAATTCTTATTCCAATAGTTAACGATAATATTAAAGTACAAAAATAGGTATTCTTCTTCCCTTTTGAGTTGTTGGTTGAACAGCAATAGAATGTTCTGGATTGTTCGATCGATTATTCTGAAGGGTTCGAAATGTCATTCTGGAATATTGAAAATGAATATATAAGTAAGGAGGTCCGTTTCGTGAAGGGTAGAGGCACCCGAAATTAAATTGTTAACATTAGACAAATGAGAGAAAAATACCGCGAATATAATGTCCCCATGATAATGTGCTTTATAGACTTCAACAAGGCTTTAGACTTTGTCAACTGGAATAGGTTATGGGAAGTACTCAATCAAATGGGCGTTCCAGATCACTTGATCAACTTAATAAAAAAGCTGTGTTGTAAAAGCAAATATTGGGATGGATATTCCTTTTTACTTGGTATGATTATATACCTTTTTATTAATTAAAGCAATATACAAAATCTACAATCTACTAGACAAGTATTTTATATTCTAAGATATATGACATTACATTACTGACAGTTCTCATTCAATCGATTAGATTATATCTAGTCAACGCCATAGAACACGAAAGTAATAGATTATTTCAAATTTACTTCAACAGAAAGTACCGCTGTCAAAATAGAAGTCGAGACTTCCACCCACAAAGAGGCGTGAGACAAGGGTGCGTTTTATCACCTACACTGTTTAAAATCTATGGTGAAGCTATAATGAGGAACTCCCTGGATGAGTGGGAAGGTGGTATTCTTGTTGGGGGAGATCGAATAAGCAACTTACGCGAGGTGCGACAGTTGAGAAGGGAACTTGACAGGAGTGACGGAAGTGAAGTTGAAAGATTTGGCGAGAAATTGTAAACGTTATTGAAAGACTTGTAAATTGTATTCCTTGTTTGTCAATAAACCATTTTGAATCCACTATCGTGTTACAATATATAGTTTTCTACCTTTTTCAAAGTTATAAATCCCCCCAAAAATATATATTTTAATGTTATGTCGTATTCCTACCTTCCTCAGCAGTACTAATTGAATTAATATTTTCTGTGAATCGATTGTATCAATAAATAAATAAATATCAGATTAGCAATGTTATCTATCAAACAATTTTAATCTTGAGATATTTTGTAAATATAGTACAAAATATACAATGAATCAAGAATAAATACAGATTAAAATAATGTTTTTCTCCAACCATAAAAAAATGTTGACATTTTTGTACTATTTTCAGGTGCAAAAGTCATCAATTCCCTTACCGTACAAAAATTTGCTCGTTGCTTAGCAACACTTTTAATCCTAGGATTAAAAACGCTACTTTTATTCCTAGGACTAAAAGTAATTGCATATGAGCTCTCTAATTGGAATTTGAAGGAAAAAACATTGTCTCTTACAAACTTAGTAAAACAAACTAATTGGGCAACTATGTATAGGTATTTATTTGTTATTTATAGTGATATTGAATGTACAATTGGAACAATTATTGCCAAAATTCAAAGCACTATTGAAATTATCACTAACAATTTTCGAACAATTCAAAAGATTTTCATTAATGTTAGAACAACTCAAAATATTCTCCGTAACTGTTGATGAAACATTCGAGGAAATATCTGAGCAGGTACTTGTACCTTCTTTGTCAGGTTGCAATATTTTTCTGGCAGTATTCTCTTTGTTGATACGTGATTCTTCAATATATCCTTCTGCTACCGTATCCTCCATGTCTTTTAAGACAAGTGAGGTCACCGCCACCAACAATAAGAAGTGCAGCAGAGGTTTATTGTTTTTTGTCTGCAAAATTTCTACGACCAGGACCGAGTCCATATCTTCAATGTCATCAATTTTCAAATGAACTAGTTCGTCACAACGCATAGCACCTCCAATTCCTAATACTAGAACAACCTTTATCATCAAATATACATTATCAGGTGCCATATCCAGGAACCCATCCACTTCCTCCTTTGTAAAAACCCTAGACTTTTTAGGCATATATCCATCACTTTGCCTTTTTAACAATGCTCGTAATTTTGAATATTTACTAATATCCACACCATTTTTGATATCCAGTGTGGATCGCAACATTGAATACTGTGACCAAACAGTGGATGGCTTGGCGGTCTTCGTTAAATTTAAGAAATATACCATAAGAACACTCTCCACATTGTTTTGCACATTTTTTTCTTTACACCAATCCATGAATCGCTGATATGCAAGTTCATAAACTTGGTGAGATTTGGGTGGCAAAAGATTTAGATATACTGCTTCGTCACTTTCCAATATATCCGCAGGTATATTTTCATCGTGTTCGGGATTCATTTTGAAAGCAGCGTAAAAACTACTACAAAAATTATATGATTAGTAAGTCTACTGACGTCTACTTGATAATCAATATTTACCAACAATATCAAATAACCATGACAACCGACTTGCTATCGCTGTTATAATTAATAGGTGTTCAAATTTATTACCAAATTATTAACGATTTTTGAATAAAACTAAATTTATTTTAATTTTGACTTGGTTGGAGAAAAAATAGTATATATCATACGGACTAAAAGTGCCTATTTTTACTCGCAATATTTGCAATCGCTCAGCTGCGCTGCGCTCCGCCTCGCAACTGCAAATATTGCTCCTAAAAAAAATATGCACTTTTAATCCTTATAATATAATATACTATTTATATTAAATATTTTTAAGCACGATCTGTTTTTATGATTTATAGGTCTCTAAAATATCGAAATAAAAATATAATAAGGGATATTTAAATCTGTACATATACTTTCACAATTTAGGAAAACCTGCAACTGTCAAAAATGTATATGAAGCTCCAACATTATTTTGATCTCACTTTCTCGTTTTGACCTAAAGGGGCGCATCTTCGGGGATTAACATCGAGCTTAAATTGACTGGACTATAGGTTGCACGAGTTAGATAAACCCAACCGAATGAGAGTATCTTTTATCATCGTCTAACTTTTCAAACTCGCCGCTCAGTTTGCCGGCAAAGTTTCCGTGGAGCGGATCATAAAAAAATTAACGCAACTGTATTGTCTGAAAACCGTGTGACAATGTTAACAATAACAATCGCGTAGCTACTAAAAATAGTTTAAATAATGCTGTTAATAATAACGATAAATCTGTTTGTTTTCTTGGAAAATTCTTATGGTGAATCATATGGGAAATGTTGTAATAATGGAGAAATTTTGCAAGAATTTGAGGATTCTTCTTACAAATGCGTTCAGGATAATTTTAAGAGGAACAGTGTCTTAGTACCACAAGTTAACGTACTTGAAAATAGCACAACAAGTAAATGTATTGACTACAGTACAAATTTTTACGAGTTTGAAATATCTGATAAATTAATAATAAAAAAGAAATTATTAGAAGAAAAAAAATTCCGAAAATGCTGTCCTGTTGGTTACATTTATAACCTAAAAAAGCATTCCTGCTATTCTAAAAACAATTATGAACATACTTTCATTCAAAAAAAGCTAATAACAGTCGGACTTCCTCAATGTCGAACAATATTAGATAAAACAATAACTTTAATTCAAGATTTTGAACCTGAAGGGGATTATTGTATAGACGAAACTAGTACTGGGTATGTTAGAAGAGAGTGTAAAAATAGTACTGATATTTGTAATGACATAAAGTGCATTAAAAAGTGTTGCCCCGATGGGAAAAGTTATGTCAACAACAACAAGTGTTCTGATTCTTATGTTAATGGGATAGATTTGGAGTTTTCCGATAGAATCGACGAGCCGAACGGTAAGTAAATATGGGAAATTTACTGAATAATTATTTTTTAATTGTTTAATTTATTAATGATGGTACAAAACCAAAAATAAATGAAAATATTTAACATTATATAAAAGAAAGTTAGAGAACTCGATTTTTTCAGAAAGTAACTGAAAGTTTTCTAAAATTTTCCAAAAACAGCCTTATATTTATCGAACTATTGATAATCTGCTATAATAATTGAGAAAAATCCATAGATATATATTAGAAAAATCCAAAGTATGATCAAAATAAAAACATAATGGTATGGAGAAACACCTTGGTTCTCAAGGGTATGGAGAAACACCTTGGTTCTCAAGATATTGAAATTTTAATTCATGTTACCCTATCTCTCCCCCCTCAAAAAAGCAGTAAATATGGCTGATAGAGCCTTCCGACTATAAGATCTTTAATTTATATACATATCTATAGAAAATGAAAAAACTACACTGAGAAAATGATGAATAAAATACTCAAAAAGGGATAAATAAATATTATAATCAATTAATAAACAAAACATACTCTAAATATCGAAATGTAACACATCCAACATAATTTTATCATATCTACAAAATCCTCCTCAGCAATTATCAAATTATTTCAGTAAACATGAAATTATAGTAGAGGAAATGAACCCAATTAGAAATACTTTTAAAAATAATCATACAAATTTTATTACAAAAACTGAAAGTATATTTCCTTAAAAGTAAAGTAACCCAATCTTTATATTAGCTTTCGGCAAAAAACATTGAAGGGGTCAATGCAAGAAGTGGACAAGTCCATTTTTAGTAATTTTTCAGGAGAGACAAAAAACGTTTGTGGAAGTTAACAAAAAAAAACAAACTTTTTTTGACTTTGATTAGTTATTTGTTAGTGGCATGTGGACACATTTTCGTCAAATGTCTCGCTTAAGGAATATTACTTTTGCCAAAAAACATAAAATAAAATGGACATGTCCACTTTTTGGACAGTTTTGTTTTAATGTTTTAATTTTATTTGTTTTCCAGCAATGTTAATATAAATTTAGATTTACAAAAATAAAATTATCATTCATCATCATTGTCTTTAAATTCGGAACATGACGTGTCAGCATCTGGGTTAACAAAATCTAAGTCATACTGTTTTATTTCTTCATAAAACCATTGATCAGCTACTGGGACGTAATTTGCAGCCAATGCCATGACATGTTCAAACTTCTTCTTTTTTAGCTTTCTTCTATCAACATACAAAATCTTGGAATCATCTGGCAAACTGAGAACTACATGTTTATTTTTAAGTTCAAATTCTTGGAAGAGCGTCATTGATACTGAGATACTACATGAAATTCTAGGCAATTTAGATCTGTCGTATTGGAAAATTCTATATTTCGATATTGTGAATTTTGCCTTTTTTACACTTACATTCCTCTTAAACAGTGGTAAAAAATGTTGTTTAAAATTCAAAAACATTTTTTTATCAGGCGTAATCACTACAAATTTATGACCAGATTCTCGAATGATTTTGGCGTACTCATTTGGAAGGTAAATTTGATCATATTTTGGTTTTCTTTTCTCAATAGCTGCAAAGCTTCTATCACATGGTAGATAACTGTGCCCTGGTTCAGGGAAGCGATGGTATATTAAGATAAATTTTCACATTTCTACAAGTGTGAAGAGATATTGGGTCATCACCAAATTTTTATTTTGTGACGCACAGTTGTCTGAAAACATGTATAACTCAGTAACAACAGGTCTAATAATATTTTCGAAAAAATAATTTAGTAAGCTGATTACTTCGTTTTGCTCCTTTCCAGCAATGGTTTCGTCATATAGAAAAAAGTAACTTTTGCCAGTGCTTGCAACATGAATGCAAAAGTAGTAGACCCACATTTGAATCTAGTAGAATACCTCTCCACTTGAGGCTACTGGTAATGGTAAATTTTGTTGGTAGTCAAATGTTATAACTTCCACATAATCTAAAGTTTTAGTTAGCTGCGATTTTTCTTAAAGATCTTTGTAAAAAGTTTCTGATTTCACAACATTCAAAGATTTTTCTCCCTGAAGTGTGTTTCTTTCATCTTCTGATGTTGCAGCATCGATTTGTTTTACCAGTTTATCACATTTTTGACATGTGTCTGATTTTGGGCTTCCAAATGAAATATTAAAGTTTTCTGTGAAGTATTTTCTAAAATATTCGTATTTTACCACATGTTTAAAATTTTCATGTTTTCTCTCTTGCAGTATTCTATATTGAACAGGTTCGTATTTTTGCAAATACAACTCATGTAACCGTACAGTATTTAGTAACGGCGATGGATAATATTTGCCGATGTTATCACTCCTACTATAATGTGATTTATATATGGGGAAGCTCATTATATGACTGCGAATCTGGGCAACTGTTTCTAGAGTAATTTGGTTTGGTCTATTATTATGTCTTCCTCTTCCATCCGATGGGAGCGTGAACTTTTAAGTGATTTATCAGTCTATTTATTCTACCTTTTCTTAAACCGTGAATTGCAAGCAGTGCATTTTTACACACACGATAGTTTTGGATCCCTTCTTTCACCTAGAATAACAAAAATCAGAAGTTGGACGAGAGTAAGTTAAAGAAAACTCACAGAAAAGGTACAAGTCACGCTTTTGGGTTTATTATTTTGGTCTGTACGTCGTCTATGGCGAGTGACATTTGTCACAGACAGGTTGGCACATAAATAAGCATCCTGTAGTTCCTTCCTTGGCAGTTTATGAAAAGCATTAAAGATTTTTTGCCTACTATCAGCGGAGACTTCAAAACATTTTAGTTTACAGCTGCATGCATTTCCTACCATCCTCTCTGGCACAACAGTTTTGGAAGTACTCTCATATTCTTTGCTCGCTGTTCTACGTTCCTTTTGGATACTTCGTTTCCATTTCTTTTCATTTCTCAACCGTTTTTTGCCTTTGTTTTTGTTTTCATTGAGGTTAGGTTCACTTGATTCACTGTCTTCTGTTGCCTCTCTGGGTACATAATCACGATCAACGTCGGAATAATCTCCATGAAAGGGATCCTCTTGTTCAGAGTCAGAACTCATAATGTTGCTTATTATTTGAGAGGTTGTAATGCGTATGGCCCAGGTAAGCCCAAAGGAGACAGAGTTCAATTAAATTCACTGATTTATTTCTAAAAAATAATATTTACAACGACAAAAATAAATTAAAATTCAATATTCTATATAATTCTCCGATACGTAAATATGTTGAAGGTCACGCTTCGACGGTCCGTATCCTTTCATCGATTGATAGGTACTGATGGTCTGAATAGTTCGTAGGTGGAACTAGAGCGGTGTGTATTTCGATTTCGGCGATATACTCGACGGTGTACGAGACTCTCCATGTCCTGTGGAACGTTCAGTCAGCCAGGGATATGAGCAACCGGCGGATCAATACGCTTTCGGTTTTAGTCTCAAGATTTGAGAGTATCGTTTGTAGCTAGTCAGTACCCAGCTTAACGAATACTTTTACGTGCAGGGACTGTAGTTATTACAGCGTGTCAATACCACACCGAAACTATTCTAACAGTTAAAGCGATCGTTTATAGCCAGTCAGTACCCGGCTTAACGGTGCTTCCCTACGGAGATACTGTAGAGTTTTCAGTGTGTCAGTACCACACCGAAATTCTTCTAACAGTTTGAACAATCGTTCTCGTTTCCGTCAATACCAGAAACCAACGGCCGTTCTAATGAATGATGTATAAAGTAGGATCAATACTCCGACTTAGTACAACACTCGGCGAAAGATGGTGTAAAGCATTTAAGGTTAAAGTCGATACCTTCGACCTACGCTTCGCACTGGAGGCGACTGAACTTGTAGGAGCTGGAGTCCGTAAACCAAGTCGTCTCTTCGTCTGTTGGTTCGCATTTTTATATCCATCGTGGTGGTAGTGGTGGAAGTCTCTGTCCCTTCTACCATCGATGCTGTTCTGCTGTTCTTATGTCATTACAAGGTTTTTTAATAACAATGCCTCGCTCCTTCGACATGTTAAACGACACGTCTACGTCAACACTAATATTTTGGTACTTGATGCATTGCAATAACGGGACATATCCAGGATATGTCTACTTCTTGAAAAGTATTGGAAGGTAGACAACTTATAAGTACTGTGAAGTATGTGGTAGAGATATAAGTCTTGTTTTTGCATGGGACCATATTTAAGTGTCCATATTTAAGACATCGAATCTAATATGTGACACTATTCAAAAATATCCTTTCCTTCACAAAAATAACAAATAAAGGTGTTACTTCGAATCTCTCCGCAGTCGTCTGTGCCCATCTACCACACTAGATGCATCTAGCCTTCTAACCCATTTTTTCTATGTTTACTTTCTGAGTACCGTTCCAAACAAAATAAGCAATCAGCGTCGCTGTCACCACTTTCACCTGAAGACGTCTTTAAGTTTGACACTTTCGTCAAAGACTACAACCAATGAAGAAGGACCAAGTGCCCCTAGACGACCTCCATGAACCCATGAAGCAAGCGAACCAAATGGAACCAATAGAGACTGAAAAATAGAACCACATTCACAACCATTTCTGGATAACCTCCATCTATATAGGCTTTACAATCCTCCTATTTTATCTTTGTTATAGGCTGAAGATCAAACGATTCAAGAGAAGTGACCAAAGAAAATTAAAGAAGAGAACACTAAAGTTTTGTTCGTCCTTTACAAAACTTCCCCTTGGGATGGAGAAGTTACAGTACATTGAACATTATTACGCTAAATTCCTGCATATGAGGACATTACACCCGAACGCTGACTAAAAGCCAAGAAACATTCGATGCCGACTTTTGTATAAATTAATTGATATATTTGTATTATATACAGTCTGATTTTAGTTATATTGTTTTTACCAGATTTACTGTGTAGTTTTGATTGTAACAGTTGATAAAAGTGTTTTTAAAAAGTTAATTTTGAAGTGGCAATTCGTACTTAGCATGAGCCTACTCGAGGGAAATGTATGTCATTTCATGCCCATTGTACAATATACTATTTTTAACATTAACAAATACCAAGGGGCCCATTTTATTTTCTTTTTATGTTAATATCAGCGGTTGAAATAAAAATGTTTTTTCTTAACTTCTAGTCTCTCTAGTTTCATTGTTTTCTCTATTGTTTAGTTTATTTCAGCTTCTTGTGTTCTTGTCTTATCATTATTACACCTAAGTATTGGAATGTTCTATCTACTTATCCATCTACTTATATTTTCATAGTTATCTGTTCGTGTCCTATTGTCATTACTTTTGTTTTATTTTTATTTATTATCATTTCGTATTCTTTTATAGTTTATTTACGATAAAAATACGATGATGTCATTTTTAGTTACTTTCCTGCTTATCAGAATAAATATTAATTTACCAACCGTGAATACAATTTATCCTCAACAGCCAGTGCAATTTACAGTTAACAGGTTGGCGAAACTTCAAGACGTTGTCAAATTAACTGGTAAAATTCCCCAGTTTGTTTTGACGTTTATTGACATTCGATCATCGACTAATATTTACAAGTTTTTTTGGTGCTTTGAAATTAATTGCTTCTGTAAGATTAAAAAAACAGTTATTTCCATAACTAATTATTTAGGCAAATCTGCAGCGTGTGCTTAATAAAATGCCGAAGCAGCTGAACAGAAAATGTCAAGAGATGGTAACATATTTGTTGAGCTATTTTGAACGAGAATGCCGAAATGGGGGCCCGCTTCTCCCGCTTACTGCTGTAAGAGACGTAAGTAATAGTATTCGCTATTTGTATTCATTATTAATATTATTGTTACATATTTAAATGTAAATGATTAAATGTTTTTAATGTTAGGTTAGGTTGATTAAACTTGATAATATATTATTCTTTCATAAATTGAAGTAATTATATTGTAGAGAGTTGCAGAAGCTTTACAACTTAGCGTTACCACTGTTAACCGTATTACCGCCAAGCATAATAAAGGTGAACAGCCTAAAGGCCCACCTAAAAAGAGACAACGCATAAAACCTATTGTTGAAATTGATAACTTTGATCAAAATGCTTTCCGAAATGTTATATACGAAATGTATGGAAAAAGTGAGTATATTGAATTTACTGTGTTATTTTATTCACAATTAACTAACACAACATTTTTTCAGAGGAACACATAACCTTGAAAACTTCAAGAGACAAACTCCAGGAGCGTGAACTCTTTAATGGTTGTTTAATATCACTCTAGAAGATAGTGAAAAATATTGGATTCAAATACCAAAAATATGATCCTCGTCGTGGTTTAATGGAGTTGCCACATACTGCATTAAAACGTGTACATTTTCTACATGAATATGTCAAGATAAAAAGGGAAGGTTTATATCAATTTGTGTTTTTGGATGAGACCTGGATATTTAAAGACGGTAATGTTGGACGTTCTTGGCAAGATTCTAATCATAGAAGCGTGAAAGAAACCAAAATTGGTGGTCCAAGGTAATTGAATTATGAAATTTAGCAATTAATTTATGATGTACTAACATTCCTGCCATTTTAAGACATTTTCAAACATATACTAGTCACATTATTTTATTTCAATCTATATAATTATTAATAGTTGTTTTGAGCTATGCAGTCTAGGAAATCTAGTAGTAATTTGTTATTTCCTTATTGTAGGTATATAGTATTGCATACTGGTTCCTCTTCTAGATTTATTCCTGGAGCAGGGCTGGTTTTTCCTTCCAAAAAACAAGATGGTGATTACCACGGTGAAATGAACCGAGAAATGTTTTTGCGTTGGTTTGAATACCAGCTTTTAGTGAACTAAGAAGTACCTGCCACAATTGTGATGGATAATGCAAGTTATCACAGTACAGTGATCAATAAAGTACCAACAACAGCTACCAAAAAAGCTGATATACAGAAGTGGTTGATACAAAATGATATTCCTTTTAAAAATACTTTCCTCAAAACCCAATTATTGAATTTAGTACAACGGTAAGTTGATATAAACATTTTTTAATATATTATGGTAATACTTAGATAACTTATTTTGTTTAAATATATGCATTTTTGTAGGAATAAACCACCAACAGTATATGAAGCTGACATATTATCTGAAAAATATGGTCATAAAGTGCTTCGACTTCCCTCTTACCACTGTATGTTCAACCCAATTGAACATATTTGGGGCATAGTTAAAAAATTTTATAGAGATCATGTGGGAACTGATGGTTCTTCAACGGAACAAGCAATAGGTGTATGGAAAAAGTCTTTAGAAAAAGTGACTCCTTATATTTGGTGAAAGACAGTAGAGCACACTGAAAAAATTATACAAGATGGGTGGGATAGAGAAGTAGTATTTGATGCCTCCACTTATTATTAATTTTGACAGTGACGATGAAGATAATGATGATTTTGTAGTGGAAATCTTGTGTTTTATTTTTTGTATATTTTTATCCAATTTGCTTTATTTCCACCTTTTCAAAATCACTAATAACTATTATTAAATTAACTAGGTACAGTTATTTTATAATATACAAATTAAAACAAGGACCACAGTATCTCTACATAAATAATACTGATAAAATGGGAGATTTTTCATTTTTATATCTTGTAACAGAATTTTATTATAATAAATATAATAGATATTGTATAAAGAAACAATATTTAAATTTGCATGAAGATGATTACAGCTTGTATTGATTCCTTTTAGCGGAACCCCTTGCAGTGCTCTTGAAGATGGTTCTATAGAGCATAGAATAAGGTATAAGGACCTACACTTCGTCATTTAACCCTCTTCAATGTAAAATAATTAAATGTTAATTCGAATATAGAATGATTGGTTACTGTTTCTTGTATCCTATCCATAGTTTTTCATGAATAAATATTTATATTAAATGATTCAAGCCTATCATACAAGCCTTTTATTTTTAAATAAATATATTTCTGACTTACGCCCTACGAGGCACGGAACAATGAAAAAGAAGAACTGTCAATCTAACATCAGATTGACTTTTCTAGTTTTCGTTAAGTAAAGGAAAAAACTACAGCTTGGCAACATCACAATATTTTGTTTTGCAACGTAATCGTCTTTTTATCGTAAATAAACTATAATAACTTCATTCCATATAGTGCAGGTGTTCTGCTTTTACAAGCACCACATCATCAGCGCATACCTAATAAAATAAATTCTAAACAGATTGCGAACATTCAATTTATTGCACCATATGACAGCAAATAAAAAATTATGTCGCATATTTTGATCAACATAACAATTAACAGCATGTAGAAATAATAATAAAAAAATCCCCAATCGAACGGCTTATCCTAATCATAATATTTAGTTCTACTAAGCTAATATTAGTAAAATATTAACAAATATACTGATTCCATATGTGAAATATATAATAATATTCATATTATTAATTACACAAGGGACAAGAGGACAAAATAATTTTATTTTTGGTAATTTTCCATTAATTTTAATTTAATTATCAATGTGATCATATTATTTTAAAAAGAAACTTTAACAAAAATTATTTTTTCCAATTCAATTTTTTTGAGATCCCAGCAAAGCTTCAAAATAATTCCAGATTTGAGTGTAGACTTCTTAATAGTCAACGACCCAGCGATATTTTTTGGTGATGATTTGGTTAAGGCCTATTTTGTGAGAGGCTATTGTTTAGGCCGTACATAAGTGCCATCCGTGAGGATTACCCGGGATTCCCCGGGTAAGGGAGTGGCAGAACGCTCCCAACGTCTAAAAAACATGGCGTCTTTTCATTATTTAGTTAAGGCTAAAATTATTTACAGTTGTCCTCTAATAGCCCATAATCAACAGTACATTAGCAGAACGATTGGCCCCGTGCAAGACGGTGGTAGACCACCCGCGACTTGTCGTGGGAGCAATGAACTTTTTATTATTTAGTCAAGCTTCATTTTTAGTATGTTGATTAAGCATCTATTTTAAGTGTATATGCCAATTGGCAGAAGAGAATGGCGAGTGTAATTGTAAAATTTCTATCACAGGGGGCAATGAGAGGAGAAGATAAAATCGAACAACGATTCAAAAGTCTCGATGGCTTCTTTAATAGACGTCCACGGTGAGTGACTTGAGAATTCAGGACTTTAAAAGGAGAAGAATCTTCCTCTTCAGTCGAGGAATAATTCTTGGATTCGGGATCTTCTTCTTCATCTGACGGCAAACCATCCAGAGCAACTGGAATGGAATGGAAACACCCTCTGAAGACGTCGAATCCATTCATCTATGGTTGTCTTAAGATATAGTATACGGATATTCCCATCAGAGCCACGGATTACCTTTACAACCCTGGTTGGCCAGTCCAATCTTTTCATGACGTCAGATTCAATCAGGATTACTTCTCCAACATCTGGTTCTCCAGTCTATATCAAGGAACCAAGGTACTCTGTACAAAAACGGACGCGCATCGGATCACGCAGAGATTGGCGATATTGCAACCTCCTGTTAAGATTGTCACGGTCGATGGCGTCACAATCTGTAGTCTTCCAAGTCTGAATGTATTGCAGGTACAACGCTGGCATCAAAGGCAAGGGATCTTCATTTTTCTCATAAATGTAGGTGATAGGTGGGGATTTTATTTGACTTTCACATTCACAAAATACGGTGTAAAGTTTTTCCAAGTTCAATGAGGCTTTACCCAAAATGCAACATACCACACGTTTCACCGTTTGCACTATCCGCTCAAAAAATCCGCCCCATCCCGAAGCAGAAGGCGGGTTAAACTTCCAACAAATTATTTCCACAATGTACACTCGAGAAGTGTATTTCCAGTCAATAGAGTTGAAAGCGTTGTCAGCCCCACGAAAACATGTACCATTGTCGCTTTAAATAATTTTTGGACGACCCCTTCTAGCTATAAAACGCCTCAAAGCTAGCAGATTACAATTTCGAGGTGCAGTGTCCTGTAGACTCCAAACTTTTTGTCCGTCGAAAAGAGTTAAGGGTCCAGCATAATTCACGCCATAAACTTCGAAACCACAACCATCAGTCATTCTAGTTTGCGGCAGCGGTCGAGATTCAGTGACGAAATTCTTGCATCCAAAACGACGACAAACTATACACCAGTGGTCGCCAACCTCTCAATATGATGAGCTACTTTGTTAATTTTGGAATAAACAGCGTGTTACCCACATAAAGCCACGTAACGCAACGTAAATGAAATAATCCACAGTTAACTTATCATTATATGTATTTATTTCACTATTTAACTGGTAATACATAATACATAGGTACTAATAATAAACTAATAACAAAATAACTAATATTACTAGTACGTACTTGTTCATAGCTACATTCCTACCTACCAAACAAAGGTGTTTGAAAAATAAACACAAACTTTTATCCAGCCACAACGGCATGTCACTTAAGATTTAAAAATAGTTAATAATAACAACAAAAAAGTTACGCACTATCATGAACATAAACATTGAAAAATAAAAAAGCACGTTCAATGAGAAGGCTGACACTCAGACTCATCGATAATTTTTTTAATGTTAGCAGTATAATTTGATACAGCCATTCGAATACAATTGTCCAAATGTTCATCTGTAAGTCGATTGCGATATTTGTTCTTAATAAACTTCATATTGGAAAAAGAAGATTCACACAAATAGGTTGAACTGAATAATGCTTTCACTTTCAAGGCAACACGGCATAGAACTGAATATCTGTCTTTACTTACAATAGAACAGATACATTTGGTACTTGAGACTAACGATTTAAGGGCTTAATCATTTTGAAACTCAATTACTTCCATTTCTGTTGCAGCGATGTCTTCGCCAAAGTTCTGCATAACACAAGTTGCAAACTGTTGGATATCAATTTCCATAAAGGATGAAACAACAAACTGCGCTACTAAAGCCATTTCGTTGAAATCCTTAAAACGATTTTTGAAGTTATTCTTCAGTGTAGAAACTATTTCTACATGATATTTGCTGTCATAGGGTTCTAATGGATTTTGAGATATTTTTTCTGAAGGAATAGGAAAATGCTTGGCATCGCTGTTAATTAGGTTTTGTTCCCAAAACTCCAGCTTTTTGATAAATGCTTTTATATCAGAAATCATTTCCGCTAGTTCTTTGTCTCTCCCCTGAAGCTGCAAATTAAGTTCGTTTAATATCTCTTTACTGTCCACGAGAAAATTGAAATCTCTAAGCCAGATTGAATTTTCTAGTTCCGGAGTCGGTTCATCGCGTTGTTTGAAAAATTGAACTATGCCAGATAGGACATCATTAAAACGTTTCAGCACCTGTTCTCTACTTAACCATCGGACTTCAGAGTGAAGGAGTAGGTCCCCGTATTGACAGTCAACTTCATCGGCCAAGGTTTTGAATAATCTTCTTTGTAACGCTTGAGCTCTAATCTTGTTCACAATTTTTACCACCAGTTTCATAACGTTGTTTAGTTTCAGGAAATTTCCACATAATGCTTGCTGATGGATAATGCAGTGGTAACAGAGAAATTGCGGAAAAGTTTCATCTTTACGACATAACGCCACCAGACCCTTATCACAACCCACCATAGCTGGAGCGCCTTCGGTTGTCAAGCCTACCATTTTCGATATTGGAATTTTCTCGGAAGAAATAATATTTTTTGAATGAGAAAACAACTCCTGTCCAGTAGTGTGTCCCTGCAGTTATCTAAGTCGGTTCTTAACTGTAAAAAAATATCATTGCTCATTACTTCTACACGTCTCATCACTGTATTAGCAGAAAGTTGCATAGATTTTATAGCTGAAACTATCTCGTCTTTATTTATAAAGTTGGCAAATAACGAATCAGCAGCTTCTAAAAACGTCTATTTTATCATTTCCCCGTCTTCATAAGGTTTCTTTTTTGTGCAATTATCTGGGACACACGGTACGATGCTTCAGCTGCAAACTTATTTTTGTCGACTGTTCTTAAAAATATTGATTGTTGTCCAATTAACTGCTTTTTTAACTGTTTCAGTTTCTCCTTTCTGGCGGCAGAATGTAGTGGAAATGATTTTTCATTTCCATAACAAACACACATTTTTATCTTTAACTTCTGTAAAAAAGTATTGTTCTTCCCATTCCGAATGGAAGTGGTATGCCTTTACCTTCTTACAACTGCTTGCCATAATATTATTTTTTGTTGTTCTCTACTAACCCAACCGCTGGACGTTGGTTACGCGTTCAGTTTTAAACTAAGCGCAATGTTGCCGCGCCTTGCGTATTCATCCCGTTCAAAGCAATCCTGATCGTTCTCGAACACTAACGCGCTGGTCCGGCTGGTCGGTTCTAGCCGATTCTAGCTTGATGGCGTCAGCGGCAGATCGCTCACCGCAACGTTGCCGTTGTTTATGTTTGATATTATGAGAATTAGATTTTTTTGTGGAATTTTCGGAAGCTTCTCTCATATTTGCAGTTTGTATTTTTTAAATTAAAATCGTTAGCTACCAGAATTAACTCCGCGAGCTACCGGTAGCTCGCGATCGACAGGTTGGCGACCACTGCTTTACACTTTCGTACGACATGGTGAGACAGCTGTCATCCTTTCAGAACCCAAAAATGTTCACGCATATGAGTTCACAATGTTTATGCCCTAACTTGACCGAGCCGCATATGACGGTCAACAAACATTCGTTCCACTACAGAATGGTTGTGAGGGAGTACAATAGGAGTGGTGACCGACTTCTTATCTTCTCGTTCGGCGATTTTTGTCCTCACCCGTTTCATCTTTAAAACGGCGCAAATCGCAAATAATTTTATCCTTCAAAGAATCGAATGTTTAGTCCTGTACTAGTTTCCACACAACATTTTCAGCAGCCAAGAGCTCTTCAACACAGAGCTCTCTGCGTTTCATCTGACCATTGCGCTTGTCGCGGCAGTTGTACAGAAATCTTACGATGAAGGAAACTATTCGTACGATTTGTTTGTGTAGCTTTCTTCACAAGTCTTTCTGACGCGACCTCCTCTTCGGTGTATGTACAATGAGACTGAGACCAGCCGTATTCATCATTGTACAGCCGCGATGGACCTTCCCACCATCGCAATATTAGAGTTTGATGGTACAACCTCTTGAAGGAAGACCAGTTGGATTTAGTTGTCCAGGTATGTGACCCCATACTATACAAGAGCCGAATTCTCTAACTTCTCTCACCCGTTTCCGGATAAAAATGTTCCATTCCTCTTGACGTTGTATCCAGGCGAGTGCTGTGCTAGAATCGCATCAGCCGTACACTGGAACATTCTTCCAATCAAGAGCATCGCGCGCTGACTTCTCCAAAGGGACTCCAATCACAATTCCCATCAACTCGAGTTGAGACATGGTTGGTCGAGAATTGACGCTCACAATTTTTGACTTTGCCTGAACAAGGTTGACTGACACCTGGCCGTCGTCAGTTTTATTTCGAATAAATACGCATGTTGTAAAAGCCTTCACAATTGCATTGCAAAACAAATGCATGGACCTGGTCAAGGTCTGAATTAGGCGTTTCAGATTTATAGTAACTGGCGAACAAAACCCAACCGGATCATCGATCTTTTGGACCATGGAATAAATACTTCTTTTGGTCAGTCCCTCCTCCCCGTTTCACTCCAACCAGTCCATGGTCACACTGAGAACGTCTCTTTGTCGATCCCACTTCAGTCCAAGGACAGGAGCCATCTTGAGTGTACTCCCGTCCTCTCAGGTTGTACTCACATTCGGCAATAGCCTCTGAAGTAACGCGCTTGAACTCAAGAACCTCTGGCAGGGTGTTCAAACTGCCGGTTGTCGACATAAAATCTTCTCCTCGTTCTCCGCATTTTCACTTATCCTGTCAATGTGATGATCAATCACTGCAGCCAACAAGAAGGTACTGCGGGTCACACCAAAAACAACTCTGTTATGTCTCATTGTCACAGTTTTCAAGACACCGTGGTTTTCCTGATCCAATTTTGTCCAGAGAAACTTCAAATATTCCCGGTCAGTGCGGTGTATCACAATTTGTAAGAACGCCTTCTCAATTTCGGCTGATACCCCAACTTTGTGCTTTCTGAAGCCAATCAGAATATCGGGAAAAAGCTCGATCATGTTTGGTCCAGAATCCATAGAGTCATTCAGCGATGGCCTCCCTGTCACCCCAGCAGAAGCATCAAATACTGGACGCACCTACGTCGTTGAAATTAAGTCCTTTACCACTGGTCGATGGGATAGGTGGTGCCCACTGCTGCTGTGTGATGTCACTTCAACATCATCCAATCCTTGAAGATCTGGTCGTATTCATGGAACAGTTTGTCGTAATTAACAATTTATTATTTGTCAGAACAAGGCGTTCTTCAGCCAGCTCGCGGTTAGAAGGGAGCTCCGACATCATCTTATTCCATGGCAGCATCACCCTGTACCTCCCGTTGCCAAATTCTATTGTGTTCTGGAAGTGCTCTAATGCATAGAGTCGGTACTTATCACGTTGACTATTTTCAATCCGATCGCAGATGCCTATTGCCTCGAACCTCCAAAGGTCACTCTCATCCCCAGATAGAATGGAAACCATTGTGCAAGTCATGGTGAGTCCCGAGTTCATAATGTTGTTCCTTTTATTATTAACTCCATTCAAATTGTATCTCGATTGCTACTACACCCGATGAAAGGATCATGCGACTTCCAGACCAAACTTTCCTTACTACATCTGCCCCGATGAGAACCTTCACATGCCCGGCGGAATCCTCGATGAGTTGTATTTTCAGTACTGTCAGCTGCTGCTGAATTTCACTGTCAGCAGTGACTTGGGGAATGAAGGCAGCTATACTTCCATGATCGACAGCTATAAACTTACAAGCATAATTATTTTACAAGCTTTAGAATAATCAATATTTCCGTAATAACAACCAATAACCGAATTTTGCATCTAAGGAATTATATAATAATAGTTATTGAAATGAAATCGAAGAAATAAGGAAAGATTTTGAGAATGTTACCCGTTCAGAACAGAATCCACATTTTCGGATAGCTCCTCAAACAAAATAATCGGAGGTAGTAGAAATCAATATAGTGTCAAATAATCCATTTCCGTATATAGAAATAAAAAAACCTGAATTACAACTTTTAGTTGATACTGTCAGTACAAAATAATTACATCGACCTTCCGTTGCTGAGACATATTACACGAATTGCATTTATTATTCAACCGTTGATATTAAAACATTACTCATAAGTGAAAAAATAAATTTCCAGGAAGAAATACCTGCATTCTCAAAATTCAATTATAATGGCACCATTCATTTCATACTATTCGATATTCATGACTTTTTTATCCAATTATAGGTGTCGAAGACATAATGAAAATGAAATTATATACATACCTTACAACAAAGCAAATAGAAAAAAATTAATTAATAAAGTACATTAAGGCAAATCTAAACTTGCGACTGATTCCTTACCAAGATAAAACATTGCATTTGAAACAAACTCAATAATTCAAAAAGAAGCTGATGATCTGCCAAAAACATAAACTCGAACAAATAGAAACATATTCATTACCAGATCCACCATATTTATTTAATATTGGAAATATTGTAGAAAATAATGAAACAGAGAATAATAAAAATAATAACAAAAAAATTATATATATGATGTCCAAATAAAATCACCAAATAAATTTTTTGCATTGAACGACACTGATTAAGAAATAGTTTATACGTCCTTGGAAATCCCAATCATGGAAATAAAAGGAAATACAAGAAAAGTAGATAGGGAAATAATCAAAACAAATACAATATAAAAATTCTTGAAGAAAAAGTAAGTCAAGTTAACGAAAATTATATGGAAAATACAAACTTTAACAAGGAGATAAAAGAAAATAATCAGATTATAAATAATGAAATTGATGAAAGGAACAGGAATATGAATAAAACTATAAACATGAAAATTGAAGATAGGAACGAGAAGATAATTCTCTTTAGCCATGTCTATGAATTCTATGTTTCTCGTGTGTGAATAGTGACTGTCTGAAAATAACAGCATCTGATCATCTTTTGTTGAATTAGTAAACTTAACAAAATGTGAAAAACACTGCGTAAAAATATTTGTTTGAATCCATCCAGATGGATGGCAGGCCCATCTTAATCTAGGAGGTGCGCCCTGCTTTAGATGTTCCGACATATTTGTACGAGGAAACACTATCAAAGGCGGAACAAAAGTACCAGAAGCGTTCGTAGCTGTCACAACCCCTCTCTTGTGATGTTATGGCACAAACCCGTTTTATTCCTTTCAAGTCGATGATTTTGCTTTGTTTATGCTGCACAACCGTAATGCCTGTTTCGTCGACATTAAATAATCTATGTGGAGAAAAATTAATTTTTTCCATCTCCTTGTCAAATATGTCAAAAAACTGCGCAGCGTTTTCGGCGTGAAACCCTATAACTCTCGCAGCAGATATTGCTTGTGGTGTACGTACAGACAACTACGGGTGCCTGGTTAAAAACCCCCTGAGCCATTTTTTACCTGCATATTCCTTTCTTGTACTAAAAGGACGCTTTAAGCCTATTCTGAATGCTAACTGAAACGCCATATATTTGACATCTCTCCTCCGAAGACCGTGATACTTTTTTTCTATTTCAATGTAGTATTCTGCTAACTGCTTCTCCAAAACCTCGGGTAAAGCTTGTTTCCTACCCAAAAATATTTTTACGAGGTCCTCTGCACTTCTCTTGTCTTTTACATATCGTTCAATGGTTCCTAAAATAAAATATTTTTATAAAAAAATTAACAATAACTAAAATAGCTAGGCTTACATTTCGGAACATTGGACGTTTTAGAGGCCAGCAGGTACCCCATCTCCTTGTTCCTTATCGCTTTAATAGCCCTTATTATGGCATTTTTATACCACTGCTTCCTTTTTTATTATCTCTAGGCATCTGCAAATAGCTTTCGTTGAAATTATTTAAAAAAAAGTTCTCCTAGTATGAGATACCTCATATTAGGAGCACCAAGGTATCTCATATTAAGAATCTCTTGTGAAAATTCTTTACCTATTTTTTTTTCAAAAATTAATTGAGTTGCCACGCGTTTTATATGTTTAAACAATAAAGTAACTTCAATACAACAAAGCAAATATAAAAACTCACCTTTTCAACAAAAAAATCACGTCAAACTCAACACTAATAAAATTTTGCAATAATGCGTAAAAACACGTACACGTGGCAGGTCGTAAGAGCAACTGAAAATAAATCTAGCTGATGTGACATTTGATGTTCCGATGAGTTAGTTTTAGCGGTTGTCGCTATATGGAGACTCCTACTAGCGGAGAAAATACGGTATTTCATAATAGGCTGCTATCTCATATTTCCTCTAGGGCAGTGTTTCCTAACCTTTTTTGTGCCATGCGCCATGCCCCACCTAAGCCTTTCTAAAATTCTTATGTCCCCCTTTGTAACATAAACATAATTTTTAATATTGAAAAATTGATTTATTCACTTAACAATTCACTAGAAAATTGATAACGAAAGACAGTAAGTAAATTTTTGACACATACGAGGTCTGATAAAAAATAACCGTTATTTTCAAATTTCGTGAGTTACGTATGTTCGATTTTCGCATTTTTTTTCTTTTATGTTGGTACACATGTCTGTGATATATGTTGGCAATATCAGCCATCTTGGATTGTCAGTTTGTTTTTGACAGATAAAAACGTTAGTCGTGTTTTGGTGTGCTCTTCAATTTTTTACTATTCGAAAAAATGGATCAAAGAAACTGTATTAAGTTTTGTGTAAAAAATGAAATTAAATGCGCAAGGACATTTGAAATGTTGACTGTGGCGTTTGGCGAGTCTACTATGAGCAAAATACAAGTTCAATTATGGAAGCGTCCAGAAGAGCTAAGACCGAAAAAAGCAAGTCAAGTTCGATCAAATCTGAAGGTTTTGCTCACTGTTTTCTTCGACTGCACTGGCGTGGTGCATCATGATACTTGCCACAAGGTCGAACGGTCAATAAGGAATACTGCCTTGAAGTTATGCGCCGTTTGCGCGAAGCAGTTCGTCAGAAACGCACAGAATTGTGGAAAAAGCAATCATCGATTTTGCACCATGATAACACACCAGCTCACACATCGATGCTTGTGCGTTAGTTTTTGGGCAAAAACAAAACCGTTATCATGCCTCAACCACCGTATTCACCGGACTTGGCCCCCGCCGACTTTCTCCTCTTCCCAAAACTGAAGACACCGATGAAAGGAAAGCATTTTGCGACGATTGAGGAGATAAAAGAAAAATCGAAACAGGAGCCGTTGGCGATATCAAAAAGCACATTTCAGAAGTGTTTCGAGGATTGTAAAAAACGCTGGCATAAGTGTGTTATATCTGAGGGGGATTACTTTGAAGGGGACAAGATAGTTATTGATGAATAAATAAATACTTTTTGAAAAAATTGAAAAGAGCGGTTATTTTTTGATTAGACCTCGTATAATGAAAAACTATAAATTCAAATTCGAAATAATATTAATAAATATTTTTCTATATTAATTTAGTGAGATCCTTGCGCTTGATGTTTGCTGCACAGAGATTTTATGTCAGGTTCCAATTTGGTTAGCTTCAGTCTCAAGTCGCCCCGTTGTGTTATATCCAGCCAATTTCTTTTTTTCGCCAGTAAATCACTTACAGCACTAAATCCACATTCAGCTAAATATGAAGATGGAAACGGTAACAATAGTTTTCTTGCACATTTGGTTGAGTTTGGGTATTTGATTTCTGTTTCCTCACAAAGCCATGCCATTGCTCCATTTATATTAAATAAAGTTTAAACTGATTTATAATTTTGCATTTCTGCGAGTTCTTCTTGATACTGCATATTTGCTATATCTGACAAATCCACTAACATTGATTGCATCATCCATGTTGTAAAATCAATTTGATTTAAATCAGAAAATCTTTCTTTTAAATCTGCCGATTGAATTCTAAGATGATGGACAATAACCAGTATAGCGGTATCAGTTACTTCACATTTTTGCAGCCAATGGAACTGTTCAAAGTTTTTGTTGTTAATATATTTCTGACACAACTCAATGAAGGTAATGAAACCAAATATCTTTGCTTTTGCATCGACAAGTTCTTTATTTGAAGCTGCTTATTTAATATATTTAGTTTTTCAAATATATCGGCTAAATAACTCACAAATGCTTTACCGTCGACTGTTATGTAAGTAGTAAATAGGTACTTCATTTCAGGTTTGTCGATTAAAAAATCAATAAGAGTGTCAAACAGCTCCATAAATCTTTTCAAGCAATAACCTTTGGATAGCCATCTTATTTCAGTGTGAAGTAAAATTCTCACATGCTCTGCATTTTGTTCTTCACAAAGAGTCGCTCACTTTTGGCATTAGCATTAATAGCATTGATACACTTTACTACTGAATGAAGTATCAACACCGCCTCACTGTCTCTAATTGTTGATTCATCCATTTGCAATGAGAATTTTCTTGTTTTCAACTTTTCAATAAGTTGTTTTTCAATATCTTCACTCATTTCGTCTATTCTACTGCTAACAGTATTGTTACTGAGTGGAATAGCTTTTACATCTTTATCATCTTTTTCAAGAACCGTTTTAAGCAATGCTGATATTGACGGTTTTATTAAATGCTCTCCTATAGTATGATTTTTCTCCAGATTTAGCGATTAATAAAGAAATTTGATAACTGGCCTCAAGAATACGATTATTCATTGATGTATGAGCAGTAAACATAGACTTTAATGTTGTTCTCTTTTCAAAATTTCTCTTTAAATTTTGAAAGTAATTCAAATCTGAATTAACATGAGCACTATGTTTAGCCTTCAAATGCGCCTCAAGACGACCTCGTTTCATTGATTCGTTGGTCAAGCATTGTTGGCATAAAAGACAAAGAGGAAACCGCTCATCATGGATCGTATGAATCCAAATTTTAAATATTCTTCCGAATTTTTTTCTTGCTTGCACCACTCAGTTTACTATTGGCTGAAAGAAAAAAAATATAAGATCAACTGAAAACTAAAACTAAAGTATGTGTTAAAATTAGTTTTTCTAATTTTTCTATAACCGTTTACCAATCAACAACTTTTGTCACATTTTACTCCAACTGAAAACGTCAGTTCCGACACCAGTTATATAATATCCCATATCCCTTTTGTCCCTAGTTACGAGAGTAAGAGGTTGCAATTTCTGATATTAAATTTCTAACAGCCCAATCGTTTTAAATAACTGTTTTAATATAATTATCAATCAATAATATATGTGAATCAAAAATAAATTTTAAAATAAACAATACATTTATTTAGTATCGAGTAATTGATTTAATTATTAGGATTTTATACAGTATGTACAGGGCAAAAGTTTAGAAAAGTTTAATTATGATATAAAGGTAGATGCCAAAACAAACATGGTAAAACGGGGTTTACCCCTAAATCGCAGATATCATCGAGATCATTCTAAAGATAATTGTACTTCAGCAAACTAACGCATCCTTTCAAATATCCTATGTTGTAATCCATGATTATAGAAAAAATATAGTGTGTTAATAGTCGAAAAGAATTTTCTGCAAATTCTGCGCCTCGTTTGCATAAAATGCTGCTTTTGTCAATCGTTAAACAATATCTATTAATGTGACAGAGTAAACGTATACTTTAAATGTATACAACACATTTACCTCACCTCCACCGCAAAATAACGTATGTTTTCCATTTGACGAATTTTTTTTTGGAAAATTATGGTTCTAAAATTAAAATAAATAATAATAAAATCAACTACTCACCAATTATATCATACAATGTATATTTTTTGAATCAACGAGACTTTTTCAATAGTTTTTATAAATGCTTATTTCAAATTAACACCAACTGAATGCTACGAAACACTACAAAAGTTGCGACGGGTCATTCAGATGCGAACAACTGCGTTGTTTAGCGAGATATTAAAGCGTCTGGGGTTCCCCGCAGAGCCTGCCGTCTGTCGGATCGAGATTAATTTGACGACAACAAAAACCCAGAACCCAGTTGATGTTTTGGTATCGTCAAACTACTTTATAATACTTATTGGTCGCAATTGTTTAAGAATATGATTTTCTCGCTCAATTTTGGCACCGAAATTTGGCATTGCATTCAAATGGCACTCGTATCGAGTACATTTTCGAATTACCCCCTTTAACAATCAAATTTCCCCCCAGTGGGGCGTAGGCCCCACGTTGTGAAAAACTGCTCTAGAGGATATTGAGAACTTTTTTAGGCTTTTGGAAAAAAATATACGTACATCATATTTAAAAAAACACTAATTACTTCTACAATCATTCATAATTTTTTGAGCAGTAATAATTTTATTCCGAACTTTCGCGGAATTCAAGATTTGTAACCCCCTAGCATTCTTATCTACCGCAATGAAAATGACTACAAAAAGCCTAACGTATCCCCACAGCATCAATTTTGATGTATCTGCTATGTCTACAAATGACACGCTTTTCCAGTTTATTGCAATGTTTGTATGTTGAGCGTAATGTTTGCGACTACAGCGGAAATATCATTTGATAAATTAGGGATACAACTTTTATTAGAAAGTTATTTATAATCCACTCCAAATTATTCTAGTTATCTGTAGCAATTAAACAAACACAATTAGTCCTTGATAAACACACTTCAATCAGTTTAATAAAAGAATACAATTATCAGCCAGGATGTTACTTGTTTTGTTGCTTCACCTCGATGATCTCTAATTAACTCAATATAAACAGCAACGATAATTATTATAATTAAGTTTCAAATATCAGTTTCAATTGTTTGTTCTAACTAATGGTGGGAAATGTAATTCAAATATTTATATTACAAATGTATTTGCACGTTATGGGGATGTGTCTCGTAGCAAATAACTCGGCCGATCGAGCTACACGAAACAAATACGAGTTTTTTTACATGTAGAATTGAAAGTCTTTTAATGTCGTGTTTATTTTAATTATAATTAAACAGAAAAAAATGTTTTGATTTGCATAAGTAACAATTTAATATTTTAATCGTTAAATGCTGTTGTTTTCAATGAATTTTTCATATTTTTGCCAAGTATACTTAGATATTTTTTTATTATACTACTCAGTATAATAAAGTATGACATTTTGACACTAAAAATGAAATCCATAAGGACGTCATTATGATATGTCAGAATATAAAAAAATTAAATTCTTAGTTCTATCTCCGAGTTGATTTGCAATAAACAGTGTAAATTATCTGTACACTTTAGTAGCCTGTAACTCATAAATCAACATACTCAGAGAAAAATTGTTTCCAGATATATTTTAAATATTTTTTAACGGTCTATCGAATTATATCGCCGTTTCCCATGGTATCTCCAACGTCAGCAGATCTCGTATCATCATATTCATGCAAACTTGTTATTTCTGCATTTTTTACCTTATTAGAATTATATTTTTGTAGCTCAGTTCTTTGTCAATGTTTCACTTGTAAACTTAAAAATATCTAATAAAATTAGTTAGTTGTGTAAATAAAGTTTTTATAAAAACAATTTCGAGTATCGAATATATTTCTACCCTGTAAATAGGACACCTTGTATAAATTATAAACGGTTATGCTTCTCTACAATTGACGTTCTTATTGATGGTGGTGTGGGATGCAAATTTTTTGAAATTTACTTTCCGAAGAATTCAACATTACCTACATGTTATTACAACAAGTGACTAATTCATCCCACATTGCTTGATATTATACGCACTTCAATAATTACATAATGGCGATTTTATCATACGAACTTGACGTCTATTAGGATGTTTCTACCCGAATAAATATCAATTATGTTTGAGTTATAATGTACAGTTCGTACAAACATACAATTGCACATATGTAGAGATAGATAGATAGAGAGAGAGAAAGAAGAATATATAGAGAGTTGGCTGGAGTGCTTCGACAGCTAGGTCAACGGTTGTAGACACTACTATTATGACGAATTAATAAAAAAAAGATTTTGATTATGTCTGTAACGTAAATATTGATAAGTAACAGTTTAATCACACTGACTCAATGAATAAAAATAAAATCCAGAAATATGTTCTTTAATTACGGACAATCCCATTCATGTATAATAATTCCCATTTGTGAATACAAAAATCGTAGTTTGCTGTCGGCTAAATAGGAAGGAAGAGAGTTTGCAAGTGGATAAAAATATCGGATAAATTACGTTACCGTAGCAACCCTAGCATTCAGGTACTGTCTGTTTACCAAGCAATGCACGTCAATTTGACAATTATAAATGTCAAAAACAGAATGAATTAAACAGCATATAACAATTCCAAAAAGTATGTCGAGATTTGGAAATATTTGCAAGGCAGAAATAGTAAGGGAGATTGAAAAATCAACTCCAGAAAATACCAACAACATCCATGTCAATGTCAACAACAAAGTCTATATCAGTAAAGGAGCAAATGTCTACTGGACCAATTGTATATAATAATTGTATTTTTAACAATTGTTCTTTCTAAACATTATGTTTCTACTCATTGTTCATTTAGTTTGTTAAATAAAGTTTAATTGAATTGAGTTTTTTATTCATGGGATTGTCTTACCAAATACCACGCGAGCTCAGATTTAGCAGGATATTTTTTCCGGTGGTTTTCTCATACTTACTTTCATTGGCAATTTAACTCGATCTGTTCAGGCAAAATCACTCGAGCTACGGTCTCGTGATTTTGCCAGAACAGCTCTCGTTAAATTGCCAATGAAAGTAAGTATTCGAAAACAACCACAAAAAATATCCGGCTAAATCTGAGCTCTTGTGGTATTACCCCCGAAAATTTAGTAAAAAAAATTTAAGCGATAAGAAATATTCTGAGGAAGAAACTACAATATCCAGAAGGGTTGAAAATATATGCAGGAAGGAAAGAAAATATAAATATACCAATTTAAGTAAAACTATATATTTTTTAGGATAAGTAAATATATTAACACAGGACCGAACTGAGAGTCCCAAGAAAATTTGGATCTATTCAAAAAAAAAACGAAAAACTCTAGACGTGTTTGGTCAGTTCGTGTTGTAGGGTGGGGGCTGAACGAAGTAGGCCCACACTGTACCAAACTACGTACAAAACACCAAATAGGTTGAATGAGCAGAAAAAGAAGTAAATCAGAGCACGACGAATGCTAGATGAGGAGAAAATATTTAGAAAGAGTAAAGTGACGAAGTGCTCGCCAGATAAAAACCAAGAAATGGAGGAAATAGTAGTAAAAATATTACAAACATTCAAGGAAGATATTCAGGGTGAGATAAAAGCAATACATACAGGGATAGAACGAATGAAATATGAGCAAAGAGAAATAAAGCAAATCAGAGTAGAACAACAAGGGCTTGGTGAAGAGATATTCAGGATAATAAGAGAAAACGAAGCAATAAAAAAGGAAAACGAGATAATTAAGCTAGAAATAATAAAATAAAAGGAGAATTAAATGAAATAAAAAACAATCGAATGGATGGAGAAAAAAAAAGACAAACAACGTAGTGATGAGGAAGACCCAGTTATATTGAAAAATGCGATTGAGAATTTTGCTAAACAGAAGTAAAGTGTAGATGTTAAGGCGAAATCAGTAACTAAACTGGGACCCAGAACGTGCTTGATATAATTCAATAATGAATACGACAAAGAAAAAATAATGCAGAACAAAAATAAACTGCAGGACAGTCAAGATGAAAGAGTATAAATCAACAACGACTTAACGAAAATGGAGAGATTGGAACAAAAGCGAATAAAATAAGAGACATAGCAAGGAAAGAGATACAAAGAGGAAACATGCTTAAGATCGGATATAACAAGATAACCAAAAACGAAGAAGAATGGAGATGGGAATTGAAAGCAAAAACTTTAGTTTTAGATACTCAGGGACGAGAGGAAATGACAATATGGAGTAGCTTTCATGATATTCGGAGACATAAAGCAAAATATACAAGAATTCCGACCAAAAAGCGAAAGACTTGCATACTTGAGGATAGAAGCAAAACCGTACAGTATATCATTACTAAACGTATATGCACCGACAGAAACGGCATTCGTGAAAGAAAAAGATAGATGGTACTAGGAAATAGAGAATGAGATAGAAAATATTCCTAAGGAGGACACGATCATGGTACTAGGAGACTTCAATGCCGAAGTAAGAAAAGCTAGTTTGCAGAAAAATATATAATACATGATAGAACCAATGACAACGGACAGCGATTATGCAACGTAGCAACCAGAACGAACATGATCATAAGCTCATAAGCAGCACAAAATTTCCACATCCCGACAAACACAAAATAACATGGACACCACCAGATCAACAAACATATTCTCAAATAGATCGCATATTCAAATAAAAGAAGACAATAATCAATATAAGATGTAAGATCTTTTAGAGGATCTTGCGCAGACACAGGCCATTATATGGTTATGTCAAAAATAGAACAAAAAACAAGATGTCATACAAAAACAAACAAATAAAATGCGACATTGAAAAATTAGCAGATGATCAAACAAAAATGAATTATGTAGAACAACTAAAAAATTACCTAACAGCAAATCAGAGTAAAGAACATGATGATGCGAAGGAAGAATGGAGTAATATAAAAAAAGGCACACAAGAGGCAACAAAAGAAATAATAGGTAAAAATAAAATAGAGAAGAAAAAAGAATGGTATAATAATGAATGTCAAGAAATAGTGGCAAGAAAAACGGAAGGTAGATTGAAATGGATAAGAACAAGCAAACCAGAAAATAGAGAAAAATATACAATAATAAGAAAGGAGAGTAATAAAGTGATCACAAAGAGAAAAAGGCAATGAATGGGCTTAAAAATACAGGAGATAGAGAACGAAAAATGGAATAGGAATTAAAAGGAATAAAGGAAAAATTGTGGAAGAGGAAAAACAATACAGGGAAATATGGACGACATACTTTAAAGAATTACTAAATGAACTAATGAGAGAAAATGAAAGAGAACAAGGAGAAAACATTATGGAACAAGAACCAACACTAGAGGAAGTAAAAGAAAAATAACGGAAAGGCACCTGGAAAGGATGGCATAAATTTGGAATTAATTAAATCGATAGGCAAGCTATCATAGGCGTGTTTATAAATCAAAAATATTTCATAAAAAATAGGTTTCACTTATTGTTCAAAAAATTCGGGGCCTTCCAAAAACATTAGTTGAATGTTTTTGGTGCCTTTCAAATAAAGCTAATATTTAATAATTATTATAAGGATGGAATCTGGGTAAATTATAATTTTTCAAGTATTTTATGCAAAAGAAATGATCTTTTGCATTTGTAGTTTATTAAAAAAACTATCAAATTATCCGAAAATGGGATAAAAGTACCTAGTTTAAGATTAAAAAAACCATTCTCTCAAAAAATCGAAAAACGCTTAAAAATAATATTATGGTAATATATTTCATGGTATAATAACCAGCTAGTGGGCGTGCATTGTTTGTTTATGGTTATTAACCATGATATCAGATAATTTTGAAAAATCCGTACTATATTGCAATAACCAGAGGAAGTTACTTAATTAGACCACCACAAATTTTGTATACAGATGATGAACGATGATGTCACGACGATAACTACCACGCTTAAGTCAAATTCTAATAAGCCAGTGGCGTAAACTTTTGTTGTGCATTTTAAAACATCCTGTATTTTGATGTAATAACTTTGTTTTATAATTCTTCACCAAATTTCCTACATAAAAGAAATAATCTGCTGACCCTTTCCTGATCGTTGGATAGGCAGACGAAACCCAATGATGGAATGGCCACTTATATCAGTCAATTTAACACAACTAGACTTTTTTATGGAAACTCGATCGTATTAATGTATTGAAACAAATAGAAGTCAATTTGAATACCTTATAAAATTAATTATCACTATTATCAACATCAAAATTTTCACGAATTATCTTAGAAGCTATAAAAATGTACTCATATCCGTAAAAGAAAAAGCTAAAGCAGAAAAAGAGTGCCTTGGTAAACTCCATTTACAAAAAAATAAGTTATTTCAAAATACACTAAAATAATTAAATGATTAACTATTGCAAACGGAATATAGAAATTATAGAAATGAGTTACATTAATTAATTAAAAAAACTAAATACAATTACTTTTCAAAAGAAATAAGCGAAAATAAAGTTAGTTCGCAGAGTTTATGGAACGTAGTTAATGAAATTAGCTACACTAAGAAAGGAAGAACATCAAATACGAGCAAAATTAAATTTTAACAACAAATTTGATATTGCAAACGAATTTAATATACAATTCAAAGAATCAGGTGAAAAATTGGCAGAAAAAATTAAAAAAGATAAACATTATAAACCAGTCCGTAATCTTATCCCAAATACCTTTGTCTCTGCACCTGTACTTGAGCCTGAAATTGAAACTATAAGACGTGAATTAAAGAATAAAAAAGCTACAGGAATAGACAATAGAGAGTTATTGTAACGTCTTTTGAGAAATCCTTTATTAAAAGATTCCTTTATTTTGAAATATACGCATGCGCACTTCTTAAGTACGACTTTAATACTTTTATGTAAATAAAGCATATCCTATATTTAAATGAAATACAGAAAAGGAAACTTTTAGTTAAAGATCTTCAATTTTGACATGTTTGACACACTTTTCACAGAAGTAGAATAGCTATTTCAGTTCTGTAATTGTATTGAAACTAACAACCAAAGACAATACAGATATTAATACATTTTAGTTTGTCTATGTTAACAACTATTTTAATTTTATTTCGTTATTCAGTACATCGTCGGTGATTCTGCATCTACTTTAGCAAAATTTGCCAAGAGAGCAATAAAATTGTATAGATTAATGAAAAAATAATGACAGAATCTTTGATTGGCCCATAAAATAAAAATTAGTATCTCGTAATTTAAAGAATACCTATGTCCAATGTAGTAAAAATTTGTATAATTAATCTTCAGTTTGTTCATAGGTATTAAGGAGCAGTTGCCTAATTAAAAGTATGCAAAAATAAAGTACAAGCTCAAATGCACACATTAATTTATTATACATTTCAAAAGTTAGACATAGTAGTATATTAAAGTATAAGTGGATAAAGAGGTCTTTCAAACACGCGCGATTTTTCGAGCACGAAATAGAGGAAGTGTTTGAAAGACCAGTTATCCACGAATACTTTACGCTATTTTTTTTTATTGGTGCACTTTGGAATCATAAAATATTATTATTATATTATTACTACAAAAAAATGGAAGTCCATCCTCGATGCGCAGCCAAGTTTCGTGAACGTCAAATAGTATTTATTTTTAGTTGACGTTACGGGCTGTCAGATCAATAATCAAAAAGTTTCTTTATTTATATTTAAAGGGAAACAATGTATATATGAATATATAAATACATTTTGCAGAAAAAACCAAATAAGACATTGGTTCTCAATGATAATATACAATTTAAAAACTAATAAAAAAAGTTGTCATTGATACTTACGTTTCTCAAGTTGTTGTTGTTACCATGGGGACTTTAAAAAACGCGCGTGTTTGAAAGTTCGATTTAAACACGCTGACGCTTTAAAAAGGTAATATGCGGCATCAATAAAAAAAGATTAATTATTGTAAAAAAATAAAGACCTACTACAACCAGGTACTGGTTGTAAAAGAATAAAGTCCCTCCAGTATTCAAAACATTTTTTGCAGTTTTAGGCACACAACAGGAGCTTATAGTGTAAAATGAATTTTTTTATAGAAAAAGTATAACATCATTATAAAGAATATCAATTATTTGCATTTGCTCATTATTTTAAATACCAATAAAATAGTGCAAAATCAGCATCTCAATCTCCTCCGCATTCGCTCCTGCTAAAATTGCTATTTCTAATTGTTCCTTCATAATAATATAAATTAATATTATAATAGATGCACACAAATAAGCATGATGTTTATATACCAAAACGAACAGATAGATAGGTTACACAGGTCTGCGAAAAAAATTCTTTTGTCAGCTGCATGATATATTTTTACTGAATTATATGTTTTAAAGTGCGCTGATTTCAAAAGTGATGGCCATTTTTTTCTATCACATAAGGATTTTTTGCAAATTCAAACACAAAAAATTGGTTAAAGCACTCCTTTATTCAAAATTTTCGAACAATAAATATTTTTTTTAAAGCAAACGGAACATAATTTTGATAAATAGACTTATTCACGTTCTTTATGGAACCTCTTATTATTTTCTTTGATGAGTCCTTTTCCGATTTCCATCTTCAGTTTCTCGCTTAAGCAGCTAACAGTAGTCAGCAAGCATAGTGACATCCCATCGCCCTTGGTACCTTCTCTCGATATCACCTACATCCTGGTGAAATCGCTCCCCCTACTCTTCACTGTAAGCTCCCAGGTTTTCAGGAAAATAGTCTATGTGAGAGTGTAAAAAATGGACCTTCAAGCTCATCTTGCAGCCTTGAACTTCGTATGCTGCTAGCATCCGTTGCACAATGGTTGTATAGTTTGGATCCTTAGTATTTCCCAAAAACTTTCGCACTACGTCCTTGAACGATACCCAAGCTTCTTTTTCCTTCTCATTCATAGTTTCCACAAATGAAGGGTCCGTTAAACTCTCGGTGAAAACTCCTTCTTTCAACTTTGCTTCTGACACATTCGGGAATTTTGTACATAAATATTTGAAACAGTCTCCATCCTTTTGCAGCGATTTTACAAATTATTTCATCAACACCAATTTGATATTGAGAGGGGGCAACAAAACCTTTTCTGGTGGTACCAAGGTAGTGTTTATAACATTTTTTTCTCCAGGTTCTAAAGTTTCTCGGGATAGCCAATCACTTCTTTTCCAGTGCTGTTCTCTGGCTCTACTATCCCACAAGCATAAGAAGAATGGGTATTTGGTATAACCTGCCTGCTGACCTAAAAGCATTGTAGTCTCCACAAATCATCCATTGATGGTCTTCATACTTGATTTTTTCCAGGATAATGGCCAAATCTTTTTAATCTTCTTTCATATGCACAGAATGTCCAATCGGAATCGAGGCAAATTTATTTCCATTGTGCAATAATACTGCTTTAAGGCTAGTCTTAGATGAGTCAATGAAGAGGCGCCATTCAGATAAGTCATACTTTATATCAAAGCGATGTATGAGTTCTTCCACATTATTGCAGAAAACTAAATTTCCTTCTTTTGAGAAAAACTGGGTAAATTCTTTTTCTCGGTGTCTGTACCAGTAGAAAGAAATGCCAGGTGATAAAAGGTTTTTATTTTTTAACCTAGAACCTAACAGTTCGGCAGCATCTTTTGAAAGACCTAAATCTCTTACTAAATCATTCAGCTCACCTTGAGAAAATAGTTGAGGCCCTCCATCTTCGTCAAAAGATAAATCTGAGCTTGATGCACCCAGAGGAGGTAATGTAGCTTCGTCCTCCAACTCACTAGGGTATTCATTCAGACTGGAAGATGGCTGCAGGATAGATATCTCGGAGCTATGGGGCACTGGACGTATAGCTGAGTCAAGATTAGGATAACTTATGTTTCTTTTGTTTTTTGAATTGAATCCCTTTACGTCAACTGAGCAGAAGTAGCAGTCAGTGGTGTGATTTTTCTGCTCACGCCATATCATAGGAATTCCAAATCGAAATGCATTTTTCTTTCCCTTAAACCACAAACGAAGATCTTCTTCGCATCTTCTACACACCTTATGCTGGGCCTATGGTTTATCTTGATCACCAAGTTTTAATTTAAAGTAGGCAAAATAAACTTTTCTTACAAAATCACTTATATTTCTCTGTTGACTTTTAATAGTGAATTCACCACAAATATAATAAAAACTGTTTGGAGAAATAACACAACCCCTTGTAGTCATGATTAACAGACAACAGCACTGTTCACTTGAATATCAGTATGTCTACTGAGAGCTTTTCTTTGTTTCAAGCGATATACGTCATTTGACTTGTCTCAACATGTTAAAACATTCCCAGTCTCACCAACAGCTCCGATTGTTTTTCTCCATTAACAAATAAAAATCATATAGGTTTATTATCAATGAACATAGATACTGCAATATACATAAAAAATTATGTGATATAATAATTTGAATATTTTTTCTGTTTTTGGGAGGTCAAAATCTCTAAGAAAATGTAAAAAATCCTATGCAGTTTTTTGGTCGCAGACCTGTGTTATATTCTTTTATAATCTGCCAAATGTCATTATAAAATAAAGTTCATGTTCCTGTATTGCTACTTTCAATAACTCTATAAAAAGACATACTAAAAGATACTTTAATAAAGGAACTTTTAATAAAAGCAGCCTTTATTACAGATCTTCAATAACTCTCTAATGTTAAAACAGAAACACTCAAATTAATATCAGATTTTATTCCTAAACCATTGAAATATATATTCAACTGATGTATAGAACAGGAAATATACCCCAATAGTTTTAAAAACTCAATATTCATTACCTTATAGAAAAAAGAGGATGTCATGGATATAAATGACTACAGGCCCATCTCTTTGATAACTCACGTTTCAAAAATATTTGAGAAAATTATTAAAAATCGTTTAATGTCTTATCTTGATAAATATAAAGCCATTTCCAATAATTAGTACGGTTTTAGAGAAAAAGTATCAACGCAAAGTATTTAATTTAATGATTAGTTGTTCCCGTGAAGAAGACATTTACCGCACAGACACTACTGGATATACCAAATTGCCAAACAATAAGGACGGTAAACAAAATACAGAAATTTCCTACTCACTAAAGCAATGTAAGTAAGTAAATGGATAAATATGGTGAAAAATAAGCATAAAATGAAGTTGGAATTCACCACTCCTGTTTCTTTTACTTACTGATGTGTTGAGTTCGTTTGTCCCATTTTAATATATCTCTCTTGCTAAGGTCCTTTCTGTCAGGATCGTCATATGATGGATTAAAAGTTCTTTCGTAGTTTTGATATTTATTAATGAAAACCATTGTGAACTTACACTTTCACCGAACAAGCATCAAGATACACGTTACTAAACAACGAGACCAGTTCTGGCCAGTTTGGATGTGGTCTCGTTGTTTAGTAACGTGTATCTTGATGCTTGTTTGAGAGCTATCGATAAGAGTTGGGAACGTATTAGTGTCCATTGCTCCATCCACAAGGATGCCTTTTTGAACTTAAATGCTTTTCTTTTTGATAGTACTTATTTTGCTTTTAACAATAAACTTTATAAACAAACTTTTGGTACTCCTATGGGTGCCTCTATTTCACCTATCTTAGCAGCATATGTCATGGACGATTTGCTGGATATTGTCATACCAGTACTTTCTTTCACTCCTTTGTTCATTAAGAAGTATGTGGACGATATTATCGTGGCACTTCCTAGAGAGGGCCTAGATGAGATTCTTGAGACTTTTAACAGTTACTATCCTTATATACAGTTCACATTAGAAAAAGAAGACAACGAAAATTCCGTACCTTTCTTAGACACTAAGTTCATTCGTAAAAATAATACTATTATCATCGATTGGTACAGGAAACCTTGCAGTTCTGGTAGATACTTAAATTACCATTCTTACCACAAACATTCTATGAAAGTGAACTTGGTAAAACAAATGAAACTGAGAGTCCTTAGAATTTCAAACGGTGTCTTCCACAATAAAAATCTTAACATTTTATTCAACCTTTTCTTGGATAACTCTTACCCAAGAACTTTACTTAATAAATTATTGTTCAGCACATCTAATTCCATGGAACTGCTGATAGCCATCCTAACTCGGCCCAAATGGATGTTGGCGCTGTTACGACCCCTGCTCCTCCAATTTTCGCTTCCTTTCCATACATTAAGGACATTACTCCGAGACTTGCCAGATTGTTCCGGGCATATGGCAATTTCAAAATTGCTAATAAAACTGCTCTAACAATTAGATCAATTTTTACTAGAGTTAAAGATAAATGTCCGTTGACCTCTCTGTACAGCGTTCCATGTGGGGACTGTGATAAACAATATATTGGTCAGACTCTAAGATCACTTTCTAACCGTATTGTTTCACATAAGAGTGATTGTAGATTACACCCGGAGCGTTGCGCTTTAGCAAACCATGTTCATTCACTTGACCATCGTATGAATTTTGAGGCTGTAAGGGTGTTGGCGACAGAGTCTAACAAAATTAAGACATCATTTCTGGAAATGGCTTTTATTTCACAATTTAACAATGTCAATAACAAAAAAACTGACACAGACCACTTGAGTGAGATTTATTCCTTTTTGTTATCCTTAGATTACAACTATAACCTTCTTTCCACTAATGACAATCACTCCCTCAATTGACACTACCCCTTTTGCAGATAGCTAACATATCTCCACCTCCTATTTTGGGTGAATTGGTGTTGGTAGATGCACCCATTATCGCTTTATTATAATTATACATATATATTACATAATTATTATTTTTACTTTAATAATTACTATATTACAATATTATTATTATAATTGCTTTTGCTCTTTGTCATCTTGGCTGGTGATTTCAACTTTATCTTCCACGGTATATGTTTTGTTGTTATACAAACCTCTTACCATTGGGGATATATTATTTCCTCTTCTTCTTTCTTATGAATGCAATTTCTCAACCCCACTGTATTCTTCTCTTCCATCCAAATATGAACTTTCACAGCGGAGACCACTCTCTTTTGGTACTTGTTGTCACGTTCATCCACTTAACTATTGGTTGGCATCATTGCCTGTCAACTAATCCTTCCAAATTAGAAGAAATATGATATCACTTTCCGGCCGGCTTTTGACAAGAAAGAAGCACTCGTGTTTCGTTTGTCTGCAAAATGGTGTTAGATGTTGGCTTTTTTAGTCATCTCATTGTGATTGTGCTATTTTAAACCTTTGTTAGTGAATTGTTTCATATTTTTAATATCCGTAGTTTATTTTTATACAACATAATGGATTCTAACCTCAATTCGGAGGTAAGTTCGCACCTGTTGCGATTTCTTCTATATTGTATCTTACTTATCAACTACAGTATCTTAATGCTGTTTTTTCCATTTCAGTATTCCTGATGATGAGGACAATCATCCTCGAAAGCTTGAAAATTTTCCGTTAAGAGTACACGTTTTCCGTTTCTTTTTGCTGCTTTCCCCAATATTCACCAGATTTATATATATATATATATATATATATATATATATATATATATATATATATATATATATATATTTTTGTATAGGTAACGATAACTATAATCAGGTGTGAGTAATTTATAACTGATAACCCGGTATATTTATATTCTCATTCAAGAATTATTTCCGTGCCAAAATTATTTTCGAAATAAGTGGTCGTAAAATTTGATTGTCTATTTGTTTATTTTCTGCGGTTGAAATGCGATAGTGCACCGTAAATCTTGCGTGGAGAATTGCAAAACAAATAATTTTTAACTAATAACAAATTTCCAATAAAATTTTACATCTTTTGTTATTATAATAAAGCGCAATGTACTACATTTGTTTTATTATTTACGTAGCTAAACATCCGGTCAAATATTATTCCACTACTCTTTGTTGACTGAGAAACCATATAAGTAAATACATAAAATAAATCAATTACATCGGTTTACAATTTCTCGTTGTTTCATCAGCAAATTTGTTTTACCTACTCTGTTTCTAACGCCAAACGCTTCTTTTCCACTTCCACTTTTCTTGAAGACTCTTTAGATCTTTGAGAATGTAAATCTACCGGTACTTTTGATGAGCCTTGCACAGCTCGTGATATATCTGAACTTCTTGCTTCATCCCTATTTTCCGGAACTACATATTCTCCTGCTGAACTACTTCCTGTTGATTCATTTACTTGGTGAATAATGGCTTGTTGGATTATTCTTTAAAGTAATACTCTTCTTAGACTTCTAAATTCCTATAAATCAGCATCAAGTTTAATGTTTCTACCTACAATTTTTCTCTTGGACGTTGGGATGAGCAGACTTTTTATTTACTACTGTAAACAAGTAATATTTGATAAATAAAACTTTATTCATAATAACAAATAATTTTTATTATACAAGAAATAAAATATTCATGTATTTTCTACTTGTTACCGTCTTCGGTCCTCGATAGATCCCTTATACTGATGAGCTACGCTAACGATTAAAAGGAGATAGTCTATTCGTACAGCGACATCGATGAGCGAGAACCAGAGCTCCACGGCGACGTTAATAGGATTGCCAACTCTTCAGGCATCTCGTGTTGGCCGTTGTGGTTTGGGGTTGTGAGAATTACGGGCGATTGTTACACTACATATTTTTGTCAGGGTTTATTTAAAATACGAACATATTCTTCAAGGTTGAATTTTAACGTATATTCTAAAATTTCTCTATAACGAAGAATTGGTCGAAGGAGATCTGAAATAAGGGCACTTACCTCGATAACAAACAAACCAATATTCGTGCCGATAAAATTTTGTAAAAGCAGTATCTGGCAACTCATAAATATTTCGGTGGTTGTTATATTATCTTACGCTGTATATTACGTAAGAAATAAAGACCCATTATATGTAAGATTTGGCATTATTTAATTTCCGATCACATTTACATTTCACAATTGAAAATTATATTCAAGGTTAAAGAAAACATAAGTCACTGCAGGAATGTAGTGATAATAAAAGAATTCCAAATCTATTTGTAGTAAGAAAAACAAATTTAGTTTTTTTTTAAAAAAAGGAAAGTTGGTAACTAGCAAAATAACGTGGGAATTTGTTAAAAAAATAATTCAGTTGCGTTTCATATCTCGAAGATAGAACATATATGGGTAGTTGAAATGAGAACATATATGTAAGAGGTCTCCAATATTGTAAATATATCATAATACTTTGTGTAGTTATTAATAGTGGAAAGCTTTATTCGGCACCCAATTTAAATTCAGTGCATGTGTGCCTCATAAAAATTAGTGATAGATCCTGTGTTCCAAATTATATTTAGAATAGTACGAGATGGCTGCTTTTTTCAGTCCAGATTTCTGGTGAGTCCATTCCAGATTAATTAAATCATACATTAGTTCATTGAAAACGTCAGGCCTTAAAACAAAATTAAAAAAATTAGATGCATGTAAATATTAAATTTATAAATTTGAATTCAAATTAAGAACAATAAATAAGTATACGTAACGAATAATTTGGCAATCAGAAGAAGATATAAAAAGTATTGTGATCGGATCTTCAACATTTGCCAATTCAAGTGACATTTCAAAATTATTTGAACATTTCGGTAAATAGATATTAGGTGTTTTGGTAATTTATCTAGTTTTTAATTTGTATTTGAGGATTCGTATTTATCATGGACCTCTTTTCGTAATCACTTGAAAGATAATTTGAATTATTAACAATATCCCTTACATTATTAGAAAACTTCTTTGTTGGGTCTGCTCTAAGAACTTTTATATCGCTAGATTCTATAAAGTTATATATTTTTGAATTATAATTTTCAGTTGTCAATATGAATATTTGAATTAGATTTTAAAGCTATTTCTGACTCTGTAGCTATAATTTGTTTAATATTGTTCGTAAATTTTGGTGGTATGCTGTACTTTAAACCCTTATTAAAAATTCTATTTCACTATCTGTAAAATTAGTGTCTGAAAGGTTTTCAAATCGTGGTGCAAAGTGTGTTGGTATGAGATACTTACAGTTTCATGATGTTTAGAGTATTGAATTTTATGTTGTGTGTGTTCAAGTTTATGTAGCTTTTGTTCTTTTTTCTTAAATTTCTTGTGCTTCATCGTGCTGACACTTTCTCTGATTTTGTCATCTAAACAAACAAATTCTAATGAATGTAGTTTGAACGTGAGTTCTGAATGTAGAAACTAAAAATTGCCAATTTAATCAAAAATATTGAACCTTCAAAAGTTAAACGTCAAACAAAAAATGACATTACAGTTTTAAATGCAATAAAAAAGAAAGTAGAAGATAATAACCTAACAGTAACAAAATCTGATAAGGGGAACACAACTGTCATATTGACAACTGAAAATTATAATTCAAAAATATATAACTTTATAGAATCTAGCGATGTAAAAGTTCTTAGAGCAGACCCAACAAAGAAGTTTTCTAATAATGTGAGGGATATTGTTAATAATTCAAATTATCTTTTAAGTGATTACGAAAAGAGGTCCATGATAAATAAGAATCCTCATTGTCCACAATAATATGGGACCGTTAAATTACATAAAATAACGAAATCAATTAGACCTGTAGTTTCTTATGTTAATACTCCTAATGATATATTGGCAAATGAGCTTAACCATATACTTAATAGTTACGAATATGAATCTAAATACTCAATTAGAAATTCAATAGAACTAATCAAAGAATTAAAAGCATTCAAATTACAAGATAACGCTAAGCTTATTTCATTTGACGTTACTAATATGTTCCCTAAAATTCCTCCTAAATAATGTCTAATACTTGTAAGAAAATTACTAGAAGATAAAAATATTAATCCAGGAATAATATCAGATATACTTAATTTGTTTGATGTATGTATTAATCAGAATTATTCCACTATTGACAATAACATATATATTAAAAATGAAGGTTTACCAATGGGGCGTCCTATATCACCTATTTTGGCAAACAATTTTATGGACAGTTTAGAAAGAAAAATCTTTGTAAGTAATATTACAAAAAATGTTTTATATTGGTATAGATATGTAGATGACATATTAACTTGTTTTATAGGTAGTGAACGACAATTAGATATATTTTTCAACCACATTTATAATTTACACCCAAAAATTAAATTTACATTAGAAGTTGAAGGAAATAACTCAATCAATTTTGTTGATTTGAAAATTCAAAGAGTTAATAATATACTTGATTATGCAATTTACCGAAAACCAACACATACTGATGTGATAATTCCTTATAGTTCCAATCACCCCATGTCACATAAACTAGCGGCATACCATTCAATGATACATAGAGCATTTTCAGTTCCTATGAACAAATGTAATTTTGATAGAGAGATTAGTACAATTAGACAAATAGCAACATCCAACGGTTATCCATTACATATGATAAATAAGCTAATTAATAAAAAAGAGGAAAAAGTGGCATTATAACTAATATTTCCTAAACAAACTGAAGAAATAAAAACTTATAAAACCATCACACATGCAGAAAATATTTCTAATAATATTTCAAAGATAATATCTTTAGCAACGAATACAACAATTTCTTTTAAAACAGAAAGTAACGTAAGTACAAAATTGTTAAATGTTAAAACAAAAATACCAACATAAAGAAATCAGGTATGTATAAACTCAAATGTCCAGAATGTAATGCTGTCTATTTGGGTCAGACTCTTAGTAATTTTGAAATACGATACAGTGAACACTTACGAGAATACACATTAAAACAAACAGATAAATCCCATTACGCAAAACATCTACTTGACACCAACCATTAATTTTATACCTCACACAGAAGTAGAAGTACTACATATTTGTGATAAGGAACAAGAACTGGATTTCCTTGAAGAGCAGAAATTAGAAGACACTTAAGAAACCCAAAATATGAAGTCGTCAATGAACAGATAAATCTACGGAGTACTCCACTATTAAACTGTCTTCTTAAGTGATAATTGTAAAGATGAGCAGATATAGTTTTCCTGGTTTTCTATATCATTGCAGAGTTATACTGATCTTAATTGGAAAAATGATATCCAGGATATCACCATAGGGCTAATAATATCTAAGCTCCAATATTTGTAATATCACATCTTCTTCTTTTTTCTATTAACATATATCAAGTCAAGCACAAGGTAGGTCACTTCTTGGTCTAGCCAAAAATAACTACTAAACATCAGGTAGGCATCAAATGAAATGTAGCTTCTGTCATTCTGACGATGATATTCAGTTATCAATTGTCAAATTTTTAGAAATTTCAACATTTTTCATTATATTGTGGAATTAGCTAGAAACGTTGAGTTTCATTTAAAACACTAATATGAGTAGATTCCACAAAGTAAGGGTCGAGACAGTTAATTTTATCAATTTGATATCTGAGATTACAAACAATACATTAATTTGAGGAACGTCGCAAGTTTTTCCTTCGTACTTCGCTAGTTGAAAGGAGTAGATCATTGGTTCCCAACGGGAGCGATACCGCCCCGCTGTAGGCGCTGCAGCCTTTTAGGGGGGCAGTAGCGGATTCAGAAGCGAATAATAAGCAGTCAAGAGAAATGGTGAAATAAAAATGATTTAATAAGGGTTAATAAGCAGTTTTAAATTAGCATTAATAATAATAGTAATAATTATAATAATTTCTTTTAGTTCAGAATAGAAGTATATGACTTGTCCTCGCACGTTGATAAGCGAACGCGCGATGTTCATACAAAATAACATGTTTCGACATGTTCGCACACAGACAAGTTGAATCATGCACGAAATGAAACGTATAAAAGCAACAGCTCTACGAATTTTTTGTTAGTTAGTTGTATGTGCTTGGCCGCGATAAATAGTCGTGAATCATAAGCTCTGCCGTAGTAAATAATCGTGAGTGGTGTGTCATTTTATAAACATTACTATCTATAAATCTATTGAGAATTTAATTTTTGTATGAAAATGGCTGAATCTACTTCTAAATTAAAAAAGAAATGCCGGCAATACAGTATTGAATATTTAAAATATGGATATGCGCAATCTTCTACAAACAAATAATTACCTATGTGTTTAATTTGCCAAAAAGTTTTTTCAAATGAAGCTATGAAAGCTTCTAGGCTACAAGAGCATTTACATAAAATGCATCCTGATAAGAAGAACAAAGATATATTCTATTTTCAAGAACTCGAAAAACAATATTTAAAACAGCCAACTATATCAAACCTTTTTGCATCGTCTTCTAAACGAGACTATGATGGGCTACTAGCCTCATATAACGTTTCATTGTTAATCGAAAAGTCAGGAAAACCACACACCATTGGCGAGGAATTAATTTTGCCGGCAGTCGAAGAGATATTAAAAACTGTTCTCCATCATAAGACACCATTTGATATCATTAAAAAAATTCCTCTCAGTAATAATTCAGTGCAAAGAAGAATAGATGAAATGGCAAATGACGTTGAAATAACATTATGCGATTACCTAAAGACTTGCAAATTTTCCATTCAACTCGATGAATCAACTCTACCAAGTAACGAAGCTCTACTCTTATCATACGTACGATTTATAAAAGAAGAAAAAATTCATCAAAAGTTATTATTTGCTAAGAATTTGGAATCTGATACAAAGGGACATTCTATATTTAATATCATGCAAGAATTTTTTTTTTGCTCCAGCAATGACCGGGCATCATAAGGGTTTTATAGCACATTTGAGAGAAGCAGTGCCAAATGTACTCGCTGTACATTATATTATTCACCGTCAGCATTTGGTTGCAAAAAAATTAAATAAACGTTTGCATGCGTCCCTCAATAACGTTATTAAAGCAATCAATATCATTAGAAGCAGTTCATTGAATGACCGTTTGTTTCATAAGCTTTGCAATGAAAATGATGTAGACTACAATCGCTTGCTGCTGCACACAGAAGTACGTTGGCTCTCTTAAGGTGTTTGTCTGAATCGTTTTTTCCATCTATTTGATTCAGTGTTGGAATTTCTTGAAGAAAACGAACAATTGCGCGAAAACCTGATTACGTCAAAAAATGACATTGCTTATTTGACGGACCTGTTTAAAGTATTTAATCTAGTTAATCTACAATTACAAGTTGATGATTTAAATTTAATTAAAACTAAAAACGTCATAGCTGCTTTTGCAGGAAAACTTCTTATATTCAAAAGAAATCTTGGTAGAGGTGAGTACAACCATTTTCCCACATTATCAACAGTGTCTGCAAAACCGGAAGATTTACTTACTTACTGCCACCACTTGGAAGTTCTTCATGTTGATTTTACAGAGCGCTTCCAAGATATTCTAAACATGGAAATACCAAGTTGGGTTATAGATCCTTTCGCAAACACAGATACTGAAGGCTCATCAAATTTGGAAGAGGAGCTATTAGAACTCACAACTAACGAAGAACTGAAAGTAAAATTCAAACGTGGATATCAAGAGTTCTGACTTCAAAAACCAATACCAGTTCTCTATCCTGGATTGTGGACAATAGTACAGAAGTTGTTAATTGCATTTCCTTCGTCCTATATGGCTGAGCGTGCATTCAGTGCAGTAACTGATTTGCTGTCAAAGAAGAGGAACAGACTACACATCACTGAACGTGGCGATCTGCGATTGATGTTAACGAAATTGGAACCCGATATTAATTAACTGGTAACACTCCACCAGCCTCAACTGTCTCATTGATTTTTTCTTTATTATTAATTTTGTATTTTTTATTGTATTGCATTTCTTATTTCTATTGTGATTGTATTTCTTATTGATTCTGTGTTTATATTTAAAAGTTTAATAAACAATTTAATTGTACATTTGGTAGTCGTTTAATAAATTTCTACTTCATCATTCCTCTAAAATAAAATGTAGACAACTGAAATTAAAGCTAAACACAGATCAATTGGGACGGTACATATGATATTCAAATAAAATTAACTGAAATTTTTGTTCTCTTCTATAGGGGGCGGTGGTCCAGGAAAGGTTGGAAACCACTGGAGTAGATCTTTGCGAGTGTGCCCCTAGTATCTTAGTGAAACCTATTACACTGTTTATCATGATAAATAATTCGGACCAGCAAATTTTGTTCTCTTAGAGAGGTATTTCGCGAGTTTGCCCTTAATACCTATGACCCGAGATATCTTTGAACTGTCTTATGTATTATTTGTACATTTCTTTTGAATATATTATTCTGATTAGGTTCTGGTTTTAAATATGGACCATAAATATTCGGGATTAATATATTATACTTTTGTGACAGTTAATGTTGTTGTTGTACCCTAATTTTCTCAATCTCTTATGAACTTGTTACTCAGTATACCTCTATTATTTGTCTGTGCTCAGGATTTTGTTTCCTTTTCAGATGTGTCATCTCGAGAGAGCGCTTTTCCTGTCAAACGCCCCACCTTTGTTTTACGTTTTGATCATTTGATAGGTGGTTAGTTAATCTACTATTTTAATGTTTTTATATTTTGTTGTTATTATATCTTGTTTACTTTAGTATATTTTATTTTGATTTCACTCGGTCTAATTATTTTTACATACATATACCTCACATTTTACTGCCAAACTTGGCTTCATTAGGCTACAATTGAACGATATGCACCTTGAATTGTTTTGCTTTCACTGTATAAAGAGTATTTGACCCCAGTGACTACTAGCTGATTGCAGATCTTAAAAGATTCCTCAAACGAGTAAATCCCCCTACTTAGTTAAACCTCAATATATAAAGTAAAGTTGTCCCCCCAATGATAAATTAAAAAAAAATGGAATCGGAATCCACTTCATATGCACTCCTATGCACCACCAACAAAAACAAAATCCCTTCTCCTTAAACCTTATTATACATAGTAAAGTTGCCCCGCCTCCCCCCCCCCCTCCCAACGACAATTTCCGAAAAAAGTATAGGTCCACTCCTAAAATACACTCATATGCACCACCGACAAAAACAAAATCCCCCCTTCCCTTACTTTGTTTAACCTCATAATTAAAAGCAATTACAATTTCGGAAAAACGTTTATGGTAGCAGCGTCCACTTCTTAACTGACCTGGAAACTTGTAGGCCTCAACTTGCTTAATTTTTTTATAAATAATGACCTTCAAATCAATATTTTATGTGAGACAATTTCTGTTAATTTTCTTCGTTTTTTTTTTCAGAACCGTTCGCCATCGTCCACAACACGACGTTTTGCAATGGAAAATTCTACTTGATGAGTGAATCAAGATACATTTTTAATCTTGAGAAAAACGGAGAACTTAAATACTGGAGAAATATCACGAATTCGTTTGTAATAGATGAACCAACAAATACAACTGGATATTGTATTGAACATGCTGATAGACCCAACTCAAAAGGATATTTCTTCTTCAACTGTATACAGAAGAATGCAAATAAACCTAAATTTCAATACACGAAATGGCCAAAGATACTATCTTGTGTTTTTTTAGTGCTGACGATAATGATTTACATTTTCTTGAAACAGACGAAGAAATTATTTGGAAAAATTTTGATCAATTATTGCGTAGGCACTTTGTGCTTATACTCCCTTTTGACTTATGCGCAATTTGATTTACAACCCAACGATTTTTCTTGTCAAATTGTTGGTGAGCTCACTGCTTTTATATACAGTGTATCCCATTTTGGGGTATCTTCCTTGTATTTAAAGAGTTTTGATAGCCTTTTTAGTTTTTCAGATAGAGGGTGGAATTGAAAAGTATTACATTAGGAGGAGGGGGGCACAATATTGCAAGGTGAAGACTTATACAATAATCGATTGAATATATTCTATTGTGTATTCACACAACAATAAAACCCTTCTCATCCTTCTAACAGTTCACTAGTTATACTTTGTTAGATAGTATGGATTACATATATAAATTTGTTGTGTATTGAATAACAATAATAATAGATTCCAGTTATATTTAATGTTATATTTTATTCTTGAACAAACTTATAATATACATGAACATTAAGTAATCTCATTGACAACTATATATATTTCCACTGACAGCTGACAAGGGGCATTTTTACTAACGGTGCGTTTGCTATGTATCTCCGTAACACTTCCCCTCGTTGTATTAATAAACTTATAGATCTAAACGTTTGGGCGGCCTTCTGTTTCTAGTACTGCGGCGAATTACCACATCTTCCTGTTTCGGTTCGTTGATCTGAGGAACAGTCTCGGCCGAATATACTACCTCTCCATTAGCCGGTTGCTGCTCCGATCTCTCTAGTGTCTCTGGTCCTCTTTCTCAATATGTCTCTCCTTAACTGGTTCCTTTTCAGAGTCAATACCCTTGTCCTCCTGTGATTCCTCTTGCGAATCAGGCAGATGATGCTGCCTAACAGACTCATCCTTGTGGATAGTGTGGTCCTTAGCATGTGATTTTAATATTCGATCCACGTGTCTTTTATGAATTTTTCTATCTGCATTTATCTCATAGTGTAATTTTCCTGTTAAATTCTTGTTCTGTGATGTCTTTGCTTTCTTCTGAACTTATTGCATTTATTTAAAAATTCATCTTAAGTTTCCTTATCCATTCCCTTCCGACTACGGGGTCTACTTTCCTATCAATCACGATTACTCTGCCCCAAATTACTTTGTTTTTGTATTTTATCATCATATTACAGGTACCCAGAGGTTGTATTATTTCCCCCGTATATGTTCTGAGTTTAATTCTAGTGCTTTTCAGTTTCAGGTTTTCGAAATGTTTGTTATAATAATCTGCAGAGCATGTAGTTACTGCTGCGCCTGTATCTAACTCCCAAGTGTGATCTGAACCATTCAGTTTTAATGTAATATTGAATTTATCATTTGATGTGTTCGCTATAGGTATTGTATATATTTCGAAAATTTCTTCATTTTCTGTATCATCTGAGTATTCCTTTTCAATTTCTAATTGCTTTTGTTCTCTGAAGCATACAGCCTCGACATGTCCTTGTTTGTGACACTTTAGACAAAAAAGTTTAACCTTACATGCAAATGCTTTATGATCTAGTTTTCCGCATCTGTAACACATTATTTTCTTTTCCTCTCTGTTATTATAATTTTCTGTATTTTTCTTGTATGTATTTTTCTTGAAAGTATTATTGTTATATGTAGTTTTCTTGACTGTAATTTTATTTATTGGAGAATTTCAATAATTTCCCATTTCTTTGCTTTCTGATTTTGATGTTTCAATTGCCATTGCAATCTTTATAATATCATCAACTTTTGTAGTGGGAGGTTCTTGTAGTAATCTTTTTTAAATTTCACTGCTACGTAGGCCACGAATAAATTGTACTCTCAGATGGGTTTCAAATGTACTATTTTTGCATCCATTGCAAACAAAATTGCATTTTCCACCTATTTCTTTTAATCCCGCCACATAATTAGCTATAGATTCATATTCATGCTGTATTCTGAGGCAAAACTTGTGCTGTTGAGCTACCTCACCTGGTTCTGGAGCGATGTGATTTCTCAGGATTTGTATGAGGTTTTCATATGTTTTTAATTCTGGTGCATCTGAAGAAGTAATGTTTTTTAGTATCTGGTGTAGTGTTTTCCTTTAATTTGAATGATGCCTGGTAATACTTTGTTCCAATGCAATTTAGAAAAATGTGCACTTTTGTATTGGCATTTGTCACACCCTTCAATGTAATGTAGTTTTGTAATCATTGTAGGTAACTATCGAATGACTCGTTTATTTCGTCGTATGGTACAAGTGAAATGCCACTGACTTTAGACATAGACGTATTTTCTTGGTTTAACATTGTTTGTTATAATCTATTTTGCTGTTCTTGCATATTTGTCATTACATCCATCATACTTGCTAATACTTTTGCTAGTTGATCCTCCATCCTCGTCGCCAATCTGTTGTGTATTGAATAGCAATAATAATAGATTCCAGTTATATTTTATGTTATATTTTTCTGATTGAATAGTTTTATATAACTGGTGCAGTTCCGGATCCTTAGCTGTAGCTTCTCTGATTTTCTCTCTAGTAATTGGCATCATTGCAATTTGATTTAGATAAAATATATCGTCATCTGTCTCTGTTTCCTTATTTTCTGTTTTATGTTCTATAAAGTACAAAGATATTTGAAAGTTGTAAAATTAACTCCGTATAAGATACAAACGTTTCAAAAAATTAAAGAGATAGACTTTTGGAAAAGGCTATTATGTGTGAAACTTCACAAGATCTTTTATTAACTTTTAACGAATATGAGCGAGATACTCCAAAAATAAATGTCGGGTGCGCTGTTTCCCAAAACAAAATTTATAGGCCTTTAATCTTTATTGAAAAAACAGTTAATGGTCCAGTATATACAGATATAAAAGAAAACTTTTTTGCCCCCAACTGCAACAAGAAGGTATCATGGAGGAGGTTTATTTTCAGCAAGACGGTGCACCTTGTCATTTGTCTTTAATAGCAAGAGAATCTGTGAGTAGAGCATTTGGGGGCAAATGGATGGGAAGATATGGGCTGATCGGATGGGAGGCGAACTCTCCTGAATTATCTGTACCTGATATTTTTTTATGGGTTTATGGTAAGGGTAGGTGCTATAGCCCCATTCCTCAAAACATTTGAGTTAAATAATAACATCAGCAGCAGAACAAAATATGTACATTGTAAGTACAAGACACAAACATAAGAAATAACACAAAATTACATGGATGATACCTGGAAGAAACACGGGAGACCAAATAGATCACGTACTAATCTCCAAAAAAATAATAAATATTATAACGTATGGACCTAAAGTTTTTGGAAAATTTTTAAATTATTTATTTTTGTACCCAATGTCGTTTAATCAAGTTGCCATTGAAACTAAAACGTCACACGTAATCAAGTTTGATTATGACAGTTTAGTTTTGCAAATCGATTGTAGCAAAATGTCTTACAAATTAAATATTCGTCAGGGCATTTACAATCTAGTTGGACGAATACCTAAGCATGATATTGTTGCAATCTACCAAGAGCAGTAAGTAAGTCAACCATTTACAACACTATAAGGAGTTGTGAAGAGGGTATACCCCAAAGGGTATAATTTACCCAAAAGCGGCAGAGCAAGAATTTTGAGTGTAAGAAGAGAAAGAAGACTGATGGAAGCTGCTAAAGACAAAGTTGGAGTTTCTCAGAGAAAATTAGCCCGGAGATTTGGTATTTCGAAAACTACTGTATTAAGAACAATTGATCGCACAAACTTAGTGTTTAGGAAAATAAGAAAGGCACCAAAATACACCGCAGACCAGCTAGAAAGAATTCCGCGTTGTTGCCGCGCATTAAGGCGTATCCACTCTGCCAATAAATTGATTGTAATGGATGATGAAAAATATTTTACCTTATCCCATTCAGAGATTAAAGGAAACGATGGATTTTATACCGATAACATAGAAAATACACCAGACAATGTTAATTTAAAAGTAAATCGAAATTTGGGGATAAAGTTTTAGTGTGGTGTGTCATTTCTGAAGCAGTATGTTGGTCGTGTTCGGGGAGAAGCCTTAAATGCAGAACTTTATACTCAAAGATGTCTTACTAAATTACTTAATTTTTTAAATACACATCATCTCAACGATAATATAATGTTTTGGCCTAATCTAGCTTCATGCCATTATGCTAGAATTACCAGACAGTGGTTAAGTGAAAATAACATTGACTTTGTACCTAAGTTGGACAATCCTCCTAATGTACATCAGGCTAGGCCAATAGAGGAATTTTGGTCAATACTATCGAGGAAAGTGTACGATAAAGGATGGGAAGCTACAAATGAAGATCAATTGCGGCGTTGCATCTTCCAAAAGATTAGAGAAATAGAACCTGCTCTTGTCCAAAGGAAGATGGGACAAGTCCGAAGAAAATTACTCATTGAGGATAACGGGCCACTATCCATAATGTAATTTGTAATTATTTTTCGTTATTAGTGTTGTTAATTGTTGCCACATGTGCTTTTAAAATTAAAAAAAATTGGAAAAATGTATTAGCCTTTAAAAATTTTCCAAAAACTTTAGGACCATACGTTAAAACACGTCAGTTCACATAGAGGAGCAGATGCCGATACTGACGAAACTAAATCTAGAAATAAAATATAACAAAAAAAGAAGAGGTAGGAAAAGGTGGAACATAAAAAACTGATAAATGAAAAGATTAGGAAAAAAGAGAGGCGGAATTGAATGAAGGAATTACAGGAATACAAGAAGGAAAGAACATAGAAGAAAATTGGGAATGTATAAAAAAGTATTAAAAATGCAGCAGAAAAAACGGTTGGCCAACGAGAAAATACAAGGAGAAATGACTGATTTGAGCAAGATTGTGGAAATATAAGTCATCGTAAAACAAAAGCCAGACAACGATGGATAAGATCAGGGACTGAGCAAGACTCGGCCTATAAAATGTTCACGACAATTTTAAACGAAATACTAAGAGACAAGATAGAAGGAAAAATGGGTGATTATCAATATGGATTTAGGAAAGGAAACTCGACTATGGACTCAGTTCACATGATGACACAAATTATTGAGAAAAATTATGAATACAACATTGATCTAATTTCATAATGATATACCGTTCTTTCCTGTATTGGGAGCATGCGCTAACAAATTTTCAGCTTTTATAAACTAACGAAGGTCTGGGGTTCACGGACTCTCATTCTAATACTTTTAATTTCCACCCAGGACCTTAAATATAAAAATTCTGCTTGCACCATTTTTAATTTCATAAAAAAGTACCAAAAGTGCCCAAAATGGGATACACTGCACATTTGGCAAAATCGAAAATATAAAATATCTTACAAGGTGATAAGTAAATCTTCATGTGATCATACTGCAAATTTAATAATTGTTTTAGGTTTTATGCTAGTTTTCTTTGCGACTGTGACTTATGTTTGGTTGAACGTAATGTGCTGGGACATCTGGTTCACATTTGGGTAAGATTAAACAAAGTATTTTATTTTAAACATTGTCTGCAACTAACTACAGCGCCATCTAACGCTGCCTACAATTCCAGACGCCGGCTCGTCAGTTGTCTCTGTTGTTAGGGAACAGTTCTAGCATAACATTTGATAAACAATAGGAAATCGCTTACAACTAAGGTTAAATCCGAGAGTATTGACCTTGATAATGAATCTCAATGGTAATAATGTCAAATATTGAATGATTTTTATCATTTAAACTTCATTATTTTATTATATATCAGTCACACTGTCGAATGGTCAATGTGATTTTCAACATATGCTGAGAAAAGGTATTTTAAGCTTAGTTTGTTTATTTTTGAGAATATTTATTAAAGCAACGTTATTTTTTGTCAAAACAAAATTAATTGTTTAAAAAAATAGTGGTTATTTTGTACAATTCGTAAATTCGGTAAGCTTTGATATATTTTTAGAGCAAAAAGTATACAGAACAGCAGATGCATGAAATACCACATCTCAATATCCCATCTACTATATTTAACCTCAATTTTTTTAAAGTAATTTCGTTAGATAAATTTCTCGTAAATCGTAAAATATATCATCTACTAACTGTTTATTATACAAGTTATAAAGAACATTTTCTTACACAAATCATTATTACTAGTGCACTATAACTTCAAAGTAGGCAGTCATAAGAAAGACGCTGAAGGCGGTGCCGGATCTGTAAGTGGAAGTGTGAAGATAGACACCGTGGCATTGTTTGAAAAATATTATTGTTCAAATTCTATCTAGCGAATTTTTACTATTCATTTTATAAAAAGATCCTTGGATAGGTACGCATAAAAATCCATTTTATGCAAAGATCCTTGGTCAGAGAATAATAAAAATCCATTTTATAAGAAGATACTTGAACAGGGAAGCATAAAGATCCATTTTATAAGAAGGTCCTTGAACAGGGAAACATAAAGATAACTTTTATAAGAACATACTCGGACAGGGAAGCATACAGATACATTTTATAATAAGATCCTTGGTCAAAGATCCATTCAATATGAAGATCAGAGAAGTATAATGATCCTTTTTATAAGAGGATCCTTTGTCAGAGAAGCAAAAAGATCCATTTTAAAAGACCTTCGACAGGGAAGCATAAAGGTCAATTTAATATGAAGATGCTTGGACAGGGAGGCATACAGATCCATTTTATTAGAAGTTCCTTGGAGAGGGAAGCATAGAGTTCCATTTTATAGGAAGTTATATAGACAGGGATGCATACAAATCCACTTTATAAGGAAACCCTTGCACAGAAAACCACAAAAATATATTTTATATGAAGACACATGGATAGGAAAGCCTACAGATCCATTTTATAAGAAGATCATTGGACAAAGAAGCATACATATTCATTATTTAAGAACAGGGAAACTAAAGGATTAAATTTTTATAAGAAGACCCATGGATAGAGAAGTATATAGATCTATTCTATAAGGAGAAGCATATATATTTATTCTACAAGAAAGTCCTTGGGCAGGGAAACATAAATATCCATTTTATAAGAAAATTCTTACACAGAGAAGCACAAAGATCCATTTTATAAGGAGATACTTGACCAGGGAAGGATACAGATCCATTTTTCCATTTTATTAAAAGTTCCTTGGACGTGGAAGCATACAAATATATTTTATAATAAGATCCTTGGCCAGAGATCCGAATAATATGAAGATCCTTTGTCAGAGAAGCATGAAGATCCTTTTTACCAGCAGATCTTTGGACAGGGAAGAATAAAGATCAATTTAATATGAAAATACTTGGATAGGGAGACATACAGATCCATTTTATATGAAGATCCTTCGACAAAGAAGCATAAAGATTCATTATATAATAAATTACTTGGATAGGTAGGCATAAAGATCCATTTTATATAAGAAGTTCCTTGGACAGGGAAACTCAAAGAAGCATTTTATTAGAAGACCCTTGGTCAGAGTAGCATAAAGATCAATTCTATAAGAAGACGCATATGGATTTATTCTATAAGAATATCCTTGGACAGGGAAACACAAAGATACATTTTATCAGTAGATCCCTGGACAGGGAGGCATACAGATCTATTTTATGAGAAGGTCCTTGCACAGAGAAACATGAAGATCCATTTTATAACAAGATACTTGACCAGGGAAGGCTACAGATCTCTTTTATTAGAAGTTCCTTGGACATGGAAGCACAAAGATCCATTTAATATGAAAACCCTTTGTCAGAGAAGCATGAATATCCTTTTTATTATCAGATCTTTGGACAGGGAAGAATAAAGATCAATTTAATATTAAAATATTTGAACACGGAGGCAAACATATCCATTTTATATGAATCCTTCGACGAAGAAGCATAGAGATTCATTATATAAGAAAATCCTTGGATAGGGAGACATAAAGATCCATTTTATAAGAAGTTCCTTGAACAGGGAAACTAAAAGATTCATTTTATCAGGAGATCCTTGGTCAGAGAAGCATATAGATCAATTCCATAAGAAGACGCATATAGGTTTATTCTATGAGAAGATCCTTGAACAGGCAATCAGAAAGATACATTTTATCAGTAGATTCTTGGACAGGGAAGCATACAGATCTATTTCATAAGAAGATCCTTGCACAGAGAACCATAAAGATCCATTTTATAAGGAAATACTGGGCCAGGGAAGGCTAGAGATCCATTTTATTAGAAGTGCCTTGGAGAAGCATACAAATACATTTTATATTAATATGGCCAGAGAAACACAAATATCCATTTAATATGAAGATCTTTTATAAGAGAAGCATGAAGATTCTTTTTATAATCATATCCTTGGACAGGGAAGAATAAAGATCAATTTAATATGAGAATACTTGGACAAGGAGGCATACAGATCCATTTTATATGAAGATCCTTCGACAAAGAAGCATAAAAATTGATTATATAAGAAAATCATTGGAGGGAGGCATAGAGATCCATTTTATAGAAAGATCTTTGAATAGGGAAACTCAAAGATCCATTTTATAATATGATCCTTGGATATGGAAGCCTACAGAGCCATTTTATTAGAAGTTCTTTGGACAAAGAAGCATGCAGATTAATTTTATATAATATCCTTGGTCAGAGAAACACAAAGATCCACTTTATATGAAAATACTTGAGCAGACATGCATTTTATAAGAAGATCTTTAGACAACAAATCATAAAGCTCCAGTTTATTAGAAGATCCTTGGACAGGAAAGCTTACTGTTCTATTCTATAACATCATTGGACATGGAAGCCTACAGATCCATTTTATTAGAAGTTCTTTGGACAGGGAAGCCAACATATTCATTTTATATAAAATACTTGGTCCGAGAAGCACAAAGATCCATTTTATATGAAGATCCTTGTTAGACATGCATTTTATAAGAAGATGCTTTCTCAGAGAAGCATGCAGATTCATTTTATTAGACGGTCCTTAGACAGGCGAAGCTTACAGATACATTTCATATTATGATTCTTGGTCAGAGAAGCACAAAGATCTATTTGATATGAAGATCTTGGGTCAGATATGCATGGAGATCCATTTTATGATGCTTGGATAGGGAAGCCGACAGTTCCATTTTTATAGGAGGATTATTGGAACAATTTTATAAGAAGATTCTTAGACAGGGAAGCATATAGGTCCATTTTATAAGAAGATCATAAGATCCTTGGGTAGGGTAGCATAAAGATCCATTTTATTTAAAGACCCTTGGTCGAAGAAACATAAAGTTCAGTATAATATGAAGATACCTGGACAGGGAGGTATATGGCACCAATTTATAGCAAGTTCCTTGGACAGAGAAGCAATCAAATCCACTTTATGAGAAGATACTTGGACAAAGAAGCGCAAGTATTGATTTTATAAGATCATTGGACAGGGAAGCATATGGATCCATTTATGAGAAGATCCTTGGATAGGGAAGCAGAAAGATCCATTTTTTATGAAGATCCTTTGAAATGAGAAGCATAAAGATACATTTTATAAGAAGATCCTTGGATATATAAGTACAAAGATCCATAAGATCCATCCATAGGAAGTTTCTTGGACACGTCGATTTTATTAGAAGTTCTTTCAACAGGGAAGCGTACAGATTTATTTAATAATAAAATCTTTGGTCAGAGGAGCATAAAAATTCATTTTATAAGAAGATCCCACGTAAGGGAAGCATAAAGATCGATTTTATAAGAAGATCCTTAGACAGGGAAGCCCCCAGTTCTATTTTATTTGAAGATTCTGGACAAAGAAGCACAAATATCCATTTTATAAAAAGATCTTTGAACAGGGGAGCATACAGAATTGTACAGTTTTAGAAGAGAACATAGCAACGAACAACAAATCTTGAGACTGGTAAAATATACAACTCTAGGTTACAATCCAATACCGAGTATGGCACGAAGGACTACTATACAAAATAAGACAGGGAGGATACACGAAACCCGTCATATTCCTCCTGAACACCTATGTCAAAGAGAGAACATTTCATTTCATAAGAAGATCGTTGGAAAGGGAAACATGAAGATCCATTTTATAAGAAGATTCTTGGATAGGAAAGCATACAGATCCATTTAATATGAAGATCCTTTCTCGGAGGAACATTAAGATTCATTTTATAGGATCATTGGACAAAGAAGCAAAAAGATCCATTTTAGAAGAATATCTTTGCACAGGGGCAGAAAGATCCATGTTATAAGAAGATTCATGTACAAAGGAGCTCAAAGATCCATTGTATAAGGAGAAGCGAACAATATATTGTTGCCAAATGTATTCTTAAAATAAATTTATTTTTTGCTAATATTTGGGAATAAATAGCATTTTTTATCGAGTTTTGAGTCTATGTTTTTGTTTATTCGGAATCCCAGGTTTTTGTATGCTTAGAATTTTGGTAAGAAATAACAAGTACCTTTTTTTCTTATTTCAGCACTACAAAACATTCAATTGGAACGTTTCAGCGAAGAAAAGATCTGAAGAAGCTGTTAGGATACATGGCCTACGGATGGGGAACGCCTTTGATTCTGACTTTGATTATATTTGCATTTAGTATTACTGATGTGTTACCCAATGCTGTCAAACCTTACGTTGGCACCACTGCTTGCTTCATAGTAACTAGTAAGTATCAGTTAACTGCGTTTATAATAATATTGTATATAATGTGAATGAATTGTCTGAGAATTTTCTTTGCAAATTCGCAACGCTGTAACTTATTCTACTAATAAGCACGACCGTTTCTCATACTTTGAGTCAAAGATAATATTGGGTTGACTTGACTAGAAAGAAGAACTTGTTATATTTACATAAAAATAAAAGCTGAAATTATTCACTCATCTTACATTTTTTTCAGTGCAAGGAAATTATGCTTTGCTAATTTTCTTACGGCTACCACATCTAGTAATCCAAATTGTCAACACGTTCCTTTTTATTAGAACCATTATGTACTGTTTGAGGATCAAAAATGAAATTGAACGGATAAATGATACGAAGAACGAGAAGAAAGTTAAATTTAATAGAGACAAAGAAAAGTAAGTTGTATTAATAATTCTACTATGCCATTCAATTGACTATATTCCAGTTTTTTTGTGATATTTATACAAATGGAATCTAGACATAGCACTTTGAATTGTACTGAAAGGACCTCTTGGATGTATATTGTTAATCCCATAATTGCCAAGGGAAATTTACTTCAACCAAATTTTAATCATTCACTATTATACGCTTCAAATGAGTTGTCAACAAATACAGAATTGTCAATATTTTGTGTTAATGATGGATTTGTTTGTGGAGATAATTATTTTATTTCCAGCCATTATTGCACAAAACATCACGAAACTTTTAAACGTCCGCTCTTTAAAAATGGTGGGTGGTTCTTTCCGAGGAACTGAAAACTCTTTCAATGTACCTCTGATGACCCTCAAAAGACTTATAAGGAGAGGAGCAACCAAGACACCGGGCTACAAGAAGGCCCAAGTATTTACTGCTGAAGAGGAAGATGAACTTTCCGCCTACCCTTTAACTGCTTCTCAGTTGTATTATGGACTAACTATTAAAAGTCTTCGGAAGCTAGCGTTCCAAATGGCAAAAATAATAACAAGAAGTTTCCAGATTGTTGGGAAACAAATCAGTCAGCAGGAAAATAATGGACCCGTGGATTTCTGGAAATAAATACTATCCTTGAGAACGCCGGAGCCTACTAGCCTAAGTAGAAGTACTGCATTCAATGTACCATCAAGAATATGGAATGTAGACGAAACCGGAGTGATTACCGTACATAAACCCGGAAAAATTATTGCTGGAAAAGGGACTAAACAAATCGGAAAAGTTACCTCTGCTGAAAAGGTCAATTGGTAACTTTATGTTCTGCTATTCTGCTATCAGTGCATCTGGTAACCACATTCCACCGTTTATGATATTTTCACGGGTCAATTGGCAGGAACGAATGATCGATGGCGCCCCTCCCGGTACTAAAGGATTCACCCACACGAGCGTCTGGATGACAGCTCCAAACTCCCTAAAGTTTCTACATCACTTTTCTCAACATACAGACAGCTCTCCAAGTTACCACACATTGATGATTATGGACAACCATAACAGCGACATATCTGTTGGCATTGTCTTCCTAACCATACTTCCTCACACGTCCCATAAACTTCAGTCTTTAGACAGGACTGTATTTGGCCCACTGAAAACGTATTATAATGTGGCAGCTGCAAAATTGATGACAGTTCACCCTGGCAGATCCTTAACAATTTACGATCTTGCAGGGTTGCTTGGGAAAACATATCCTAACGCTATGACACCTACAAATATCATGAGCGGATTCCAAGTAACAGGCATTTGGCCCTTGAATTCCATAATATGCACAGATGTAGAATTTCTCACGAGTTTGGTTACAGATCCCCCAAATCCAGAAACAACAGAACAATTAGATACCACAGTGGAAGAAAATTCTAAGCCTCTCCCGTCAACATCCTCTGGACTGCCAGTTGCTTCTTGTCACTTCTCGCCTATTGAAATATTTCCATTCCCGAAAGCACCACCGAGAAGTAGCAACTCATCAGTGCGTGGTCGAAAGCGTGCGAAAAGTCGAATACTCACAGATACGCAGGAGAAGACCCATATTGAAGAATAGTTTATGAAAAGAGCAGAAAAAAAGCAACGAAAAGTTCCAATCGGAAGCAGAAAAAGAAAGTAGAAGCTGTGAAACGCACGTTGATGGTGTACGAATTTGATTTAACAACCAAATTCTTCCTGTAATCTGTATTTCAACTTCCCCCTGTATAACATAATCCATATATCCTGCCCAGATCATATAAAGAAATATATTATTCTTCTAAAATATTTAATATTTCTTTACACCGACAAAAATCCATTTTAACGTTACTCTCACACAAGAAATACAGATAAGTATTGTCTTATGATTTTTCCACTTAATATTTCAAAGCAACCGATACCTTATCGCTTCACAAAAACTTTCTTCCAAACTTCGTTATCTGTAACAAACAAACCTTTTTCATGCAACAAAAAACCACCCCAAACGTGTACTTTGCACTCGCTGTATCTGACCCTTAAATTTCAAACTCTCTTCTCCCATTGGTCAAATCCTCATATGATTCTCCTTCTTCCCACTCACTTTAACCGACCTATAAATATGAATAATACCCTAATTTTAACCACTCTCAGTCTTCCTTCATACAGACTTCATCAGTCAATGGTACTATCTTTATAAGAAAATACCGGCGTTTGTTACCGGTATATCATTTTTACATTTTATTAATCACCATTTTGTTAATCTACCAGATCATGTGATAAATAGAGAAAGTGAAAAATGCTTACAAATCAGTGAACTTCTTAATTGTTCAAGCAATTGAACAAAATGTAATGTCAGTCAATAAAAACCAATTGAAAGTGAAATAATAGCTTATTTTGTTAACCCATCTTAACATACATAAGTAATACAGTAACAAAAATAAGGTCCTTCGAGTTAAACAGTGTAAAATACAAACTTCCCGTTCCATTTAATATCTCAGCACAAACAAAAGAGAGATATTAAAACAGATGGTTTCTAGTGATGAGGATGATGACAATTTTAGCCTGCACGATAGCAGCGATTATTCAAACTTCATTGGATCTCCACCCGCGTCTCAATCTGAAAGAAGTTATTAACAATTTAACCCTAGTAGTTAATGCCTTCTTCATTGTGCAGTTCAAATCAAAGAAGACTATCAAGAATTTCATGGGAAACATTGAGAGGATCAGTGGTAAAGAAAAAAGAAGAAGTTTTTCAATTCTTTTATTCTGAAATCCCCGATAGAAGTTGTGTTCCCAGAGAGGATTGTATTGTGAAGTTACCTCAGCCGTCAATTACCACTGGAACACTTCGGGGTCCTAAACTTCCCTCCACTTTATTCCAAATACTTTTGGTTTTGATCCAACCTACAATCATGTTATTAATGTTGAATACATATGTTTTTCTATTCACAAGCTATTTTATTCGGAAAAACCAACTCTAATAATCTTCCAATAATGTAAAATAGGAAGGATCAAGTCATCCAACTGGTTTGGAGACTTGATCCCAAAGCAAGGTTCCCAAAACAAAAGCCAGTTACCCTTAATTTTCATAACATTGACTTTGAAATGTATAAAATTACATGCAGCTATGTTTCCTCGACACATTCCGCCATTTAAAATATCAAAATCTGAAGAATTCTAAAAAATATATATAAAAGTATAAAAGGGGGATCAAGTATCCCTACTCTCCCCTATCATTAACATCAATTTTCATGTGTTTTAGGTTATATCTGATCCTGAAATTGGCGGTTATAATGGGGATAACATTCATAATGGATACTGTGACAGGTTTCGTCGATATGAATAACTTTGGATCTTTTTGGATGACAGTAGAAATTGTAATAGACTGTATTAACTGTTTACAAGGTAATAAAATAAGTATTTAGTCAAACGACAGTTATTTTAAATATTTACTCAAGCAAAATATTTCATTATTGTGACCTCACAAAAGGATGTGTTTGTCATAAAGTTTATTTGCAAAGATTTTAAACATAATAAATATTTGACGATAATATTTTAAACAATTTATCTTGATAGAACTTTGCAAATGAATTTAGAAAAAGAGACATTTAGAAAAGGAGACATTTAGACACAATTACGTATGCATGAATATGGTGCTTTTAATTTTGACAGATACTCCGCTTGTCGAAATTATTTCTGTCAATCATTCAATGTTAACTTTGATATGACAAAGATATTGTAAGATAACGAAGTTTTGATGTTTTTGTATTCTGATCACAGAGCAACGAGGGCAAAGTAAAAAGAAGCACATCTGTGGTTTTCATCAAGATTTCGATGATTTACCTGGTGGCCCCCCAGATATGGTTTCCATGTTTATTTATTTAGTTACAGTTTTTAAAAAAATTAATGAATTGGATATTTAAAAAAGAATAAGTTTCACCTCTTTTCAAACCGGGTTTTAAATATTTAATTTAAATTATTTTTTTTATAAAATGTAGAATTCGTTAAGATTGGAATAACGACCCTCAATGATAATTATGAACAACGTTTTATATTCGTAATTAAATTTATAAGTAGGTATCCATAATTACTTTTGAACGTTCCCAAATACCGTCTCTCGGAACTACTAGACAAGCTGTTTGGAAACTTATGCTTCAAGCTTAATTAAATAACTCTTTTTCCTATATATGGGTCTTCGTCTTTGTAAGAAAAGCCATTTCATTATTACAGTACTTTTATTAATCGTCATTAATTGATTATAAATTCATAATAGTTTGTGCGTCATTCTGTAATTATCTAGCATAAGCAGCTATCGGCGTGTGACTGTTGATAAGTAATCTGGCCGTACTTAAGCTACATCTGTCGGTACAGTATCTGTATACTTCACATATCCCTTTCTACATTATGGAAATGTTACAAGTTTAGGTTACTATGGTTTTTAACAATTCGGCGAGAAGTTGATTCAGGAACATAGATTATAAATTTAAGGAAACAGGCCCAGATATGCGTAAGTTCTAATCCTACTAACTGCGTCATGTAATAAAAGCTAATTCATTACTACAATGCTTTTATTTATCGTCATTAATGAATTATCAATTCACAATAGTTATCGCGTTATTCTGTAATTGTCTAACCTAAGCAACTGTCGGCATGTCACCATTGTGACAGTTGATAGCCTACGTATGTCGGTACGGTATCTGTGTACATCACAGACTTTGACTATTTCTACTATTATTGTACAAAATAACTGAATAATTATTGAAACCTCTCTAGACACTTTTTCAATAATTTGAACCTTTCTAGAATGTTTTGCAATTATTTAAAACTTTTTTAAAATAACTTAAACAATTCTAGACAGTTTTTTAATTTTTGAACCTTTCTAGACACTTTTTCAATAATTTGAACCTTTCTGGACAGTTTTTTATAATTTAATCATTTCTAGACAGTTTTTTAATAATTTAACCTTGCTAGACACTTTCAATAATGGTAAACTTTCTAGACACGTTTTTTAAATAATTTAAAAATTCTATTAGAAGTTCTTTGGACAGGGGAGCCAACAAATTCATTTTATATAAACTCCTTGGTCAGAGAAGCACAAATATCCATTTTATATGAAGATCATTGTTAGACATGCATTTTATAAGATCATTGGACAAGAAATTATAAGGATCCATTTTATAAGAAGATTCTTGGACATGGAGGCATACAGATCCGTTTAATATAAAGATGCTGTCTCAGAGAAGCATGCAGATCCATTTTATTAGACAGGGGAAGCTTACAGATACATTTTATATTATGATCCTTGGTCAGAGAAGCACAAAGATTTATTTTATATGAAGATCTTGGGTCAGATATGCATGAAGATTCATTTTATGATGCTTGGATAGGGAAGCCGACAGTTCCATTTTTATAGGAAGATTATTGGAACAATTTTATAAGAAGATTCTTAGACAGGGAAGCATATATGTCCATTTTATAAGAATATCATAAGATTCTTGGATAGGGTAGCATGAAGATCCATTTCATTTAAAGACCCTTGGTCAAAGAAGCATAAAGTACAGTATAATATGAGGATCCTTGGACAAAGAAGCGCAAGTATTTATATTATAAGAAGATAATTGGACAGGGAAGCATACAGTTCCATTTTATAAGAAGATCCTTGGACTGGGAAGCATATGGATCCATTTATGAGGAGATCCTTGGATAGGGAAGCAGAAAGATTCATTTAATATGAAGATCCTCTGAAATGAGAAGCATAAAGATACATTTTATGAGAAGATCCTTTTATAAATAAGTACAAAGATCCATAAGATCCATCTATAAGAAATTCCTTGGACACGTCGATTTTATTAGAAGTTCTTTGAACAGGGAATCATACAGATTCATTTTATAATAAAATCCTTGGTCAGAGGAGAATAAAGATTCATTTTATAAGAAGATCCTAGGTAAGGGACGCATAAATATCCATTTTATAAGAAGATCCTTGGACAGGGAAGCCTACAGTTCTATTTTATTTGAAGATTCTGGGACAGGGAACCATGTGGATTCATTTTATGAGACATTTCTAGACATTTATTTAATAATTTAATCTTGCTAGACACTTTCAATAATGTTAAACTTTCTAGACACTTTTTTTAAATAATTTTCTAGACAGTTTTTCAATAATTTAACCATTCTAGACACTTTTTCAGTAATTTAAACCTTTCTAGAAGTTTTTGAATAATTTAAACATTCTGTTTCGCAATCTCACTTTGTTTTCGTAAAATTGCAAAATGCGGGAAGAATAGTTACTTTCACATACATTTCGAAGGACCAGCACTTTATCGTGGCAAGATTACGTTTTATACGTTGAGGAGTTAGATGGTTTGATAAAATTAAATGCTTTTGCACTTTCACTGTTTGGTTTATTCAAAGTTTATCATAAGTATTGTTCGTTTGCTGAACAATTAAGACTGCATCACGTATTACTAGATATAAGGTGTACTATTAGCACATTATTTGATTGTAGTTAATGATTGTTTTAATTTTAATTATACCGGTAAAATGCCGGTTAACGATGTTATGTAAGTACCATTTTGTACGAGGGGTGACTGGAAAGTATTGTATGGCTGGAGCTGTATTTATGTGACGTTTAGAGTGGGTGTAAGAAGGGGGAATCATGTGGAAAATTATCCAATGGGTGGTATGATTTTAAAATCTAAGCGTCGTAAACGGCGGTTGACTTGTGCGTAAGCTGGGGTCGTTTTTTGCCAGGGAAAGGTTGTTTTCGCTGTAGAAAAGGAGGGTTTCTTCACACTAGTTTTTTGTATGTGGAGATAAGATTAAAATTGATGTTTGAGGATTTTGAAGTTCTAAATAGATATTATGAACGAATTTGAAGCAGAAATTATGTGTGTAGGTATAGAAATGTGTAATGATTATTATACAGGGGTGGAATATAAATGTAATTAATGTATGATTTTACAGGAAGAATTTAAGCTTATCTTAAATTCGTACATATTGGGAGTGCAGGAAGAATGGAATAGAGGTGAGAGATGTATGTAATAAGAAATCAAATAATGATGTTAGTGAATGGATTTATGTAAATTGAGAGTGTATAGGGCTCTGATACATAAGTGTAAAATAAAAATGTATAAGGAAGTCAATAAGGGATGTAGATGTATATAGATCCTAATATTGATGTCAGAGTGGTGTAAGGGCTCTAATATCAAGATTAGTAAAAATAAATGAGTGAGTACTCTAAAAATATGCTAGAGACTCGATTTTGAAGTAAATGGGTAAGTAAGTAATCTAGAAATATGCTAGAGTTTTGGTTTTGAGTGTAAGATTGAGTACTCTAGAAATATGCTAGAGTGTCGCCTTTAAGAGTAAATGAATAAGTAAGCACTCTAGAAATATGCTAGAGTCTTGGTTTGAAGAGTAAATGAATAAGTGAGTACTCTAGAAATATGCTAGAGTCTTGTTTTTTTTAAATGTAAGAGTGAGTACTCTAGAAATATGCTAGAGTCTTGTTTTGAAGAGTAAATGAATAAGTGAGTAAGTGACAGTAAGAATGAATGATTATTTTGTAAAGTAGTAAGGTTTAAAGTTTAAGTGTTGTAAATGAGTAAGAGATGGGATTTGTTTTATGAGAGAAAGAGATTAAAGAGTGGGAGAAGGGAAAGGGCCAGGCGGCAGTTTTTTCTTTGAGAGAGAGGGAGAGAGTTAAGTGAGGAGGGGGATGACTTTTTCTTTGAACATCACCCAAAGATAATGAAATGAGTGATGCGTAGGTCGATTCTAGCTAGACAAGTGTGATACCATGTTTGTTTTACGAGTAACGGTCCAGGAACCTCAGAATATGGTACCAGTTGGTTTAACGAGTAACGGCCCAGGAACCTCGGAGTGTAGTACCAGTTTGTTTAACGAGTAACGGCACAGGAACCTCGGAGTGTGGTACCAGTTTGTTTAACGAGTAAAATATCAGGAACCTCGGACATATATAAACAAAAAGAGGGGCCAAGTGTTGAAGGGGTGTAAAATTCCATGAGAGAGCATGGAAATCTCATGTGGGCATTTTCCGGTGTTTTGTTTTAACAGAATGAATTATGATGGGTAAGAAAGGGAACATTTTTCCTCGGAGAACGGGAAAACTCCAGTGTAGCTTGCGCAACTCCCTTTCTACGCGGAGGAATGAGTTGTATAGTGATAGTAAGTGAAAGTATGTGATATTTAATGTTTGGATAAGTGATGTGTGATTAATTAATGAGTGAGCATGATCGTATAAGTGTAAGTAATGTGACCACTAATGTAAGAGTAAATGTGCGAGAGATCTGTTGACTAATGAGTGTGTTTGTATATAATAGTAAATGAAGGGAGCCGGCTCTGTAGCAGCGAGAAGTTGATTTCTTTGTTGAGGTTTTTATTTGTGAGTGAAAAATTAATATAGTTATGAAAAAAATAAGAGAAGGTAGAGAGAGAGAGAGAGAGAGAGAGAGATTTAAGTCGATTCTAGTTCGACAAAATGTGGTACCAGTTTGTTTAACGAGTAACGGTCCAGGAACCTCGGAGTGTGGTACCAGTTTGTTTAACGAGTAACGCCCCAGGAACCTCGGACTTTTCCTGTAATGCATGTATAATGCAAGAGAGGGGCAGTAGGTTTTCAAGTGCAATCAAGAGTATGGGTATAAGAGTGAGTTCAAGTTTAATAATTTACAAGTTTGAGTGAGATTATAGTTACAAGTAGAAGGGAGTGTTACTACGAGTGCGAGTAGAATTGGATTGATGTTGTGAATTCAAGTGAGCGTGTAAGTAAGAATGTGAAATCATTGTGAATGTATTGAGTACAATTTATATTAAGAATGTATGTGAATAAGAGAGTGTGCTCATGCGACTAGAGCAAGTGAAAGTGAATTGTAAGTGCGACCACAAGTGAGTAAGAGTAAGTACGAATAAATGTGAAGGCAAATGTGAGTACGAGCATAAGTGTGAGTAAGGTGCAATTGTATGCGAAGGCAAGTAAGAGTTTATTTGTAATGTTAAACTTTCTAGACACCTTCTTTTAAACAATTTAAACATTTCTTAACACTTTTTCAATAATTTAAGCCTTTCCAGATAGTTTTTGAATAATTTAAACATTCTTAGTCAAATTCTTAATAATTAAAATCTTTCTAAGCACTTTTTCAAAAATTTAGAACTTTCTGGACAGTTTTTTAAGAATTTATACCTTTCTAGACATTTTTTCAATAATTTGTTATTCGTATCATCTTTCGAACGACGATAGATATGAGATGTCAGCAGTTTAGAATCGTCTGCTGCAAGCTGCGTTAAATACCTCTCCTTCTTCTTCCTTTCATAATAGGACTTCATCTTTGACCGTTTCTACTATTATTGTAGAAAATAATTCAATATTTTTTCTTTTTTAGGTGTCTTTATATTCATTATATTCATTTGCAAGAAGTCTGTTTATCAGGATTTTTTAAAGAAGCTTTACATCAGAAGAAGAGATACCTATCTAAATAACACCGATTCTTTTGTATCTACCACCCACATCAGTTTAAGACATGCTAAAAACGATGACTACAAATAAGCCATCTGTGATATTTTTACTAATTTTGTATTATTTACATTGTATATATGAAAAAATTTGTTTTCTATTGATTACATTACAGTGATTAGACTTATATATCTACCAATTACGGAAAGTATAGGCTCTACTTCCATAGTTCGTAATTTGTGTATATGTTTTTCTTATTTATATTTTTTTCTATTATTCTTTGTACCATTTTGACCGATCTCCTAGTGGTATTTTATGCCTTATCCAAGAGCACAGCTTATTGGTCTACAAGGTATACTCAATTTTTCTCAAAACCTTTATGTAGTCTTGGAATAATCAATCTAAATTCAGGAGACAGTCAACAAAGCCTGAGTAGTTAAACTTCGACTGAATAGTCTATGACTGGACCACCGCAGCCTGTACCACAAACAACCAAGCCTTATTAAACACAAATTGTAATTTTGGAACATACACTCTCAATTCAGAGAATAGACACGTTTTAGGTGACTGAAATGATTAATTGAATGATTTTTAAAATATTTCAATGGTTTTTGATCATTTAAATCTTTCTAGACACTTATTCAATAATTGCAGCCTTCTTGGACATTTTTTCAATAATTCAAATTTTCCTGGACACTTTTTCGATAAATGAAACCCTCCTAGACACGTTTCAAATCATATAAACCTTTCTAGACAGTTGTTTTAAATATTCAAGCCTTCCAAGACACTTGTTCAGTAATTGAAATCTTCCTAGACACTTTTTCAATAATTGAAACCTTCCTGGATACTTTTTCGATAATTGAAACCCTCATAGACACGGTTTTAATTATTTAAACCTTTTTAGACAGTTGTTTTAAATATTGAAACCTTTCTAGCCACTTTTTCAATAATTGAAATCTTCCTGTGGACACTTTTTCAATAATTGAAGCCTTTTTAGATACTTTTTCAACCCTCCTAGACACATTTTTAGTAATTTAAACCTTTTTAGAAAGTTTGTTTTTAAATATTGAAGTCTGCCTAGACACTTGTTCATTAATTGAAGCCTTCCTGGACACTTTTTCAATAACTGAAACCTTCCTAGATACATTTTTCGATAAATGAAACCCCCATTAGACACGCTTTTAATCATTTAAACCTTTCTACACAGTTGTTTTATATATTGAAACCTTTCTAGACGCTTTTTCAATAATTGAAATCTTCCTATGGACACTTTTTCAATAATTAAAACACTCCTAGACACAGTTTTAGTAATTTAAACCTTTTTAGAATTTTTTTTTAAAAATATTGAAGTCTAGAAACGTATTCAATAATTGAATCCTTCCTGGACACTTTTTGAATAAAAACCTCTTCCTAGACACAATTTCAATAATTGAAGCCTTTCTAGACCAGGGAAGATAGAAGAAACAACTGTTTTTGCAGAAAAGGTGAAGAATATCCTGAATCATGTAGCAAGGCATCTGATGACCCTGATACATTTAGGGAAGCTTCTGATGATTCTGAATTGCTGTAGAACTTCCTGATACGTGTAGAGATACTACAGATGGTCCTGAAGCTGGCAAAAAAGCTACGAAAGATCCTGAAGCTTATGTACCAGTGATTATATCTAACTTTAAACGAAAATTAGATTAAACTTTTATTTGTTTTAAAATAATTTAATATCAAAAGGAACTATTTCGTTTGCTGCAGGAAAAAGACCCTGAAGCTTACAGTAAAGCTTTAAATGATCTTGAAGCTTTCAGAAAATCTTTAACTGATCCTATACGTACAGAAGTGCTACAGAAATTTCTGAGGTGTGCAGAAAATTTGCGGAAGATTCTGAAGCAAGCTGGAAAGTTTCAAATGACTTTGAAAAGTTTCAGATGGTCCTGAAATGTACAAGCAAGACTGCTAGTGTCTCCTCTGAACCATTCGTGTGCCGTCTTCTTTGAGTACGATGATTTGACCCATGACTCTGAGGAGTTGTGCACAATCAGAAACTCTCTCAATGTCCTGACAGAAATTTCTCCACGAGCTTCTCTTGGCTTTCCTAACTGATTTATTAAATTCAGTGAGCGCTTTCATGTGGCAGTCCCAGTGTCCTGTACGTTTGCACTGATTGTACAGCCTGCGAACGTTCCTTCTCAGAGATTTTAGCTTTCTGATCCACCAACGTGCATCATCAAGTTCATTATGGTGCGTTTAAGGTCGCATGCCACTCTCTCAACCCATTGCACTGAGATTGAGTCAACTGAGGTCAGATTGATCACAAATTCCTGCCGGAGTGCTTCCCAATCTGTGTTCTTTCGCATATGTCGACTCAATTGTGAAGGAGAAATAGTTGTTATTTGACGCCTAGGCATCGTCCAGTACCTCCCAGTCCGTAATTTTGCTAGCCGCAAAGTGGCGGGATAAAGTAATGATTACAACCTCTTCTCTGAGCAAATAACCTCTTCCTTAAGCAGATTCCCCCTTCTTTGTTGGAAAGTTGGCTTACAGCCTTGATTCGATAAAGTTAAATTAGACTCTATTAGATATTCATAAGGTTGTTGGTGTTGGAGCTTTAGCGTCCAGTCCCAAGATGAGGCGCTTCCCCGTCATCGTTCCGTGTTCCACAATCCTCCTCATTTCTATGAACGGAGGTGCTTACGAGGAGTCGTATGGCAGGTACACTGATGCAAGCAGAATTCTGATGTTGCAATCACCTGCCTGCAGATATACCTCAGTCACGGCGGTGTTGCTTGAACAGAGATCCCTTATGTTCAACGTTTTAATGTAATCAATGATAAAGATACAAGTTCTTGGGTTGTCATTTACAGCGATTCGTTGTCTATGCGTATGACTAAGATCTGCCCCCGACAGCCCATTGCTCGGTGTCTAGTCCACTCTGACTCTTCAACCCAAGCATCACATCGTCCTTGATCTCCGCTCTCGTGGGTCGTGGTACAAAAGTTGTACCTTGCACATCTTCACCAGGTTTTTGGCTGGGCCGAGTTTCAGCTGAATTTCGCCAAACGGATTCAACTGATTGAACTGGGTCTCCAGCCATGTCTTGGTGGTAGAATTTGCGCAGTCTACAACTACCGCACCATTCTTAGGATGGCAGCTGGATATTCTGACGTTGTTACCCCGAACGGCACGTCTTCTCAGCTCCATCTTGATCTTTAAGGCTCTCTCTTTGTCTAGCTTTGTCTCTGAATGGTTCAAATAGATAATTTGCCTTATATATTCTGCCTCTGTGACCCGAAAATACGTCATAATCTGCCTTTCGGGCAAACCAAACGGATCTTCATTTTAACGCATTTTCGCCGGACTGGAAAAAATTTGCATCTTCTTCCATTATTTCCATATTTTCTAACAAAAGAATGTCACTAAATGTTTCGCGTTGATAAATTTCCAACACTTATTGAACCACCAATTTACGCCAATATGACAATAAAAATGTCAAAAGTTTCTCATGCGAAAATGCAGAAGCTTTTCTCTCGTTTCCTAAAAGAAGTGAACACTATGTGTATTTCAAAAATACCATTTTTAGATTTTCAAGAGAAACTATTGCACTTTTCTCTTGAGAATAGGTTCCTACGAGCTCGAAAATAAGCGTCCTGGGGAGAATCTTCTCGCCTATGGCGAGAGCTTTTTCTCTTATTAACCTCCTCCTTTTTTTATTCTCACGATGGCGACTGCATTCCTGGATTCTTTGAGGTATTATCATCCTCTCCATATCTCAGCAGCATATCCTCCTCCATCGCTGAAGAATAATTAAGGCTGATTTGCTGAATGGGAATTACTACGGTTTCTTGGCCACATTCCAATTCAGGGGTTTTTCCCTTTATATTCGGGTCAGCCATTTTGATCCCACGAGTACCGATTTGCTGCGTTCCATTCCCTCCAGTGACCCGTTTATGGGAATAAGGCTATTTCTCTGTGAGGTCGCCTGGTATCCCAGAGGCTCCATGTGCGACGGTGCTCCTCCACCGTCATGCACCCCTCGGCACGGGTCGCTTGACACCTTGGATTGGGGGTCTTTCTAAACCTACCTGGCTACTCTTTCAATAATTGAAGCCTTCCTAGACACTTTTTCAATAATTAAATCCTTCCTAGACACTTTCCTATTAGGCACTTTATAATAATAAAAACACTTCCTAGACTTTTTTTTGTTTAGTTTTTGGGTTATCCTTAAAAAATTCACAGGTTTATTGTCGTAAAACATCTCCAATCCACGACATTTCCAACACCGTATCTCCAAGTAGGCACTGGGCACGATTTGAGGCAATACATACACAAGAAAGGGATGCTTATTGAAAGACAACCGCTGACATACAAGGTGGGAGCTAGACACTGCAGCAAACTAGTCACAGATTTATAACTTAAATTCGAAGCTCTTGTTTACAAGACAACAACAAATCTCGTCATAATGGTCGCGCTATTGTTTATATCAAGAATAAACTGCTGAAGAGATTCTTTTTAAATGTGTACCCTGAAATAAAGAATATCTAAAGAAAGCAGTTTTTATAGGATCAATTAAAAATTGAATTGTTTGAGTGGTATTTTATTTATTTTTTGTTTTAGTAAATCAAAATATATGTATTTTTGAGATTATTTTGAACATTTAACTTTTTAAATATATGCATATAGCTTGATTAAGGTAACAATTATATTATCTGAATAAATGTATATTTATTAAAAAGCTTTTCATTTTTCCTTTCACCGACCTCTCTATTCATCATCATGTTCGCTGTCTTTCAGCAGCTTCGACTCTCCTATTGATTGCTATTAAGCCATTTCCTCAACAGAAACTGTTACATTTTGGGGTGTATAACCCGATTAGACCAGGGTCGATAATTTTAAAAATGGTAAAAAGTGAAAAAAAATTATAGTAGGATGATACCCCATTGAAAAAGGTAGAGAATATAACAAAAATTGAAGGAAAAATAAATTACGGGCGATCTTAGGTCGGGAAGGGGGAGGGGGTGAGTTTTTAAGGGTAAAAAATGGTTAATCTCGATTTCCGGTAAAATTGCAAGTCCTATGAAAAAAAGCAAAGTTGTAGGTAATAAAAAGATCTACAACTTTTGTATCGACCCTTTTTTCACTTAACCTCAAAATTTATGTGAAAATTCGAATTACCGAGTTTTTGGTTTTTTATTTTTATCTTTTGCAGAAAAATTTATTTTTTCATGAAATTTGATGAAAACTTACCTTTGTATGTCCCAAATATACAGTAATTTTTTTGATTTAAAATATTCCTTTTTTCACCATATTTTGACTTAATATCGAAAAAGCACCCTAATTTTCAATCGAAAATTCTCACGTCAAAATATCTGCTTTTTTAAAAAAGTAGGTGTGTTTTTTGTTCGTTAAAAAAATATTTATTACTATGGTAAATGTTCTCAGAAAATGCAAATAATGAAAAAAACTTGAATCCGATAATTTTTTTTGAATCATTATGTATAATTTTGAGCTATTTATTAAAATTTAGCAATTATATCGTTTTTGATGGGTACCCCGGAATTGAAAAATTAGTTACTATGACAACAGTACCAGCAGCTAATTCAACTAAAAGAAGAGAACGTAGTCGTGGAAAACCCTCAGACAATATTCCAGAGTTCGATTATTTTTTATCTAACGAGAAAAACAAGGACACAATAATAAAAACGTTAATAAAAAGATTACAGTCACAAGGATTTTCCTGTGAACAAGCAGAAGAAGATGCTGATGCTGACATTATTAAGATCTCGATAGAAATTGCTAGAGATACTAATAAGACTATCATTGTTGTGGGTCAAGATATTGAACGGTTGGTCCTTTTAAATAAATTAAATTCTAATAATCATGATATTCATTTTCGCAAGCCGGGTTCTGGTACTATAAAAGATCTATTTTTCACATCTAATAGTTTCAAATATGAATCCTTAAAAAATATCGTTGCATTTCTCCATTGTTTTTCTGGTTGCGATACAACATCTGGATTTGCCGGAAAAATAAAGAAAACCATCGTCGACTCTTTATTAGCCGATAAAAATGTGTCATTAGGCCAATATTTTTTATAAAAAGAAGATATAAAAAAAATGGATTACAATTAATCAAATCTATTGATAAATGTAAAAATGATATAACACTGAACCAATTAAGATTTCAAAAATATCAATTGGCAAGAATTAAATCTTCTTCCATATTGCCCAATCTTCCACCCACAGAAGGTGCAGCAGAACAACATTGTTACAGGGCATATTATCAGCTTCAGACTTGGCTGGGTAACGAACTGACAGCAACATCCACGCGGCATTATGCCCAAATTTACAGAAAAGGAACTAATTCCGGAAATATTGCTTAAAACTATTTGCTGCAGCTTTGAAACTGGATGTAACAGTTTAAAATGTGGCTGCCGAAACATGGTTTGAAATGCACAAATGTATGCTCAAATTGTCATGGTTCTGAAACATGCTCCAATGTGAAAGAAAAAACCTACGAAGAAGTTGATGATTCGGATGAAATTGTGGATGAAGAACCAATGCAGACCGGAAATAATCTTGGAGACGAAGACGGTGATGGTCTTGAAGATTTCGAAGATCCACTAGAATCGGGAAGGTTTGTCGAATCTAACGATGAATAAATGCCATCAAAGAGACAAAAACTAATGGAGAAGTAATTAGAATGCAAGATAAGGTATTTATAAATGAGAAGATTATTACATTTGAAAATATTATAATAAATAACGTTATCAGTAAAAAGTATTTGAATTCAATAGAACGATTTGCATGTATATTTATCTATTATGAAATTTCCTATGACATACATGTAATGAGAATTTAATAAATCAACTTTATTACTGAAAAAAATTTGCAGCAGTCACATTTTTTAGATGAAATCCTTTTTAAATCCTATTTTTAATATTTAGGACAACTATTTTCGCATGTTTTTTTTGCAATTTTGATGTTTTATGGATCAATATAACATGAAATCTTACGTTTTTCGAGTAATTAAAGTGTACATTTTAATAAATAGCTCAAAATTATACATAATGATTCAAAAAAAAAATTTCGATTCGAGTTTTTTTCATTATTTGCATTTTCTGAGAACATTTACCATAGTAATGTATTTTTTTATACCATCAGAAAGTAGAGATTTCAACGAACAAAAAACACACCAACTTTTTTAAGAAGGCAGATATTTTGACGTGATTGAAAATTAGGGTGCTTTTTCGTCAAAATAAGGTGAAAAATTGAATATTTTAAATCAAAAAATTAGTGTATGTTAGGGACATAAAAAGGTAAGTTTTCATCAAATTTCTTGAAAAAATAATTTTTTCTGCAAAAGATAAAAATAAAAATCCCAATGGCACAGGACCAATTGGACAGGCTTATTTCAGTAACATGTTTGCATAAAACCCAAAATAAAAAATTAGATACAAAAGTAATAGAATGTTTTGAGATGTACAAAAAACCAAAGTAACATTCTGGCATCAAATCAAAAACAGAAAAATACAAAAAAATTCTGGTAAATTTGTGGATTTTCTTAAATAAATGTTTTAATGTACGATTTAGAGAAAAATGTTGAATGAAAAAGTTGTAGAACGTGTTAAGGTCTATAAAAAAGCTTTGTAACTTTTTTGCGTCAAATGAAAAACAAAGGAAATACGATTTTTTTTCAGCTTTGACAGGCCGCCATTTTGTTTTTACTTGGCCGATTTGGCTCATTAACGAACTGGTTCAAGATTTTGGCCTAACCAATTTTTGTAGCGAATTTGGTTTCGATCCGTCAAAAAATACGCCCTCTATCGTGCTTACAAATTCCGTTATAATTAGTGAATTTTCTTAAATAAATGTTTTAATGTGCGATTTAGAGGAAAATATTAAATACAAAAGTTGTAGAACCTGTTAAGGTCTATGAAAAAGCTTAGTAACTTTTTTGCGTCAAATGAAAAACAAAGGAAATACGATTTTTTTTCAACTTTAACAGGCCGCCATTTTGTTTTTACTCGGCCGATTTGGCTCATTAACGAACTCGTTCAAGACTTTGGCCTAACCGATTTTTGTAGCGAATTTGGTTTCGATCCGTCAAAAAATACGTCCTCTATCGTGCTTACAAATTCCGTTATAATTAAAGAATTTTCTTAAATAAATGTTTTAATGTACGATTTAGAGAAAAATGTTAAATACAAAAGTTGTAGAACGTGTTAAGGTCTATGAAAATGTTCAGTAACTTTATTGCGTCAAATGAAAAACAAAGGAAATACAATTTTTTTTCAACTTTGACAGGCCGCCATTTTGTTTTTACTTGTCTGATTTGGCTCATTAACGAACTAGTCCAAGATTTTGGCCTAAACGATTTTTGTAGCGAGTTTGGTTTCGATCCGTCGAAAAATACGCCCTCTATCGTGCTTACAAATTCGGTTATAACACATACATATATATATATATATATATATATATAGATATATATATATATATATATATATATATATATATATATATATATATATATATATATATATATATATATATGAAGCACTTTCATTTGGTTGTATTCAATTTAATAAGGATTAATAGTATTACTGAAATAAGTCATATTGATTTTTTCAATCTTGTACTTTATTAGCCATCATTTTAACGAATATTTATAAATTGTAGAAAAAAAAACATGTCTAAATTAATTATAGATGCTGATAGTGAAAACAGTGAACAAAATCCTCACTATAATACTGAAGAAAATCTGACCAAATATATTGAAACAGACGATATACTCTTTGAACCATCAGAATCGAAAATATTGAAATCTGATTCAGATACAATAGAGATTAAAATTAATAATGCAGTACATGATGTAATTTCAAAAGCATCCGTTGAAATTAGAATGGAATTCAAAATAATTTAAAAGAAACGCGTTAAATTTTCATATAGTTAGTAATTAGGTTATTTTATGCAAGGGATTTCAGGAATTTTAATAAATAGTAAATAAGTTATGTTAATATTTATATGTATAAAAATCTTTATCTCTATATGCTAATTTCTAATACAAAAATGTCATTTTCATGTTTCATATACGGCTTAAAAATTCATGGTAATATAAACAGTGAATCGTCGTTAATCACACTATATCTATACAATTGATACGATATAGAGAAGTTTCGATAGCAACCCGCAACGTGATAGATTATGATGGAAATCAAAAAAAGTCAGTTGGTTTTTAAAATGTCAAAGTGAAAAGTCGTATTATAATTGATCTTGTCAAGAAGAATGTGCTAATTTACGCAAACTTTTCGGATTATTGTGGAGAAACGACCTCGTTCGAATTACAAGGAAGCATACAGTATATATCATCTGACAGAAACAGTAATAGTTTATGTAATTGGGTAATACCTTCAGCAGAAAATACAATAACTACATTAAGAATATTAAAATTGAACTTCTCAAGAAATTCCACGTGCTTGTCAATTAGAAACTTCGACAATATTCAATTGAACGTGTGCAGTAACGACATACTACCCAAACCTGTTGTACTATCTTCAAGAAACAAACTCTCCGTAACTTTAAAATATAATAACCCAGTGTTTTTATGTGTTTGGATTGATCTGGTTGTTACAATTCCACAAACATTTGTAGAACAGCAGATTTCGTTTGTACAGACCATTCTGATTTCACGGGGTGTGCTATTTGTAATTCATCAACTACCCCTTGCAGTAATATTTCTAAAGATAGATGTTTTGACCCGTATAAAGACAGATGTGACGGAATCATTAATTGTCCAAAAGGCGAAGACGAAATAAACTGTTCAGAACTTTGTCCTCAGCTTATCAAATGTCCAAATGAAGATTAGTTTGAAATGGATACAAACTTATTAAATAAAAGGTACCATTTTAAAATATTATATTAGAGATCTCTAAATTAAAAAAAAGGCCTTTATTTAAAAAACATTTTAATTGTTCAATAGTAATAGTAGTTTTATTTTTTTTGTAGTATATCTGTACACATTTTCTGTTTATAAATTTCTATGTTTTAAAAAAATTCCTGAAATCATAATTTTGTTCATTTTAATTTCACAAACCAATAATTATAGTAAATTTGAATGGCGCACTTGAACCCTACCCTTTGATAGAGTTAGTATACATGTTTAATGATTTTTCAGTGTCAAATAATAAATAATAAATAATTATTGAATCCTATACAATATATTAACATAGAGTGAAACCTGCAACACCCTGTATACAGAATTATTAATAATAGACTACATATGTCAAATAATTAAAATTTTTGGAATTTGAATTTTTTTCTAAAATGATCTAAAAAGGAGACAATCTGTACTATTTACTATTCAATAGAGAAAGCATATAAAGGATCTAACTGTATGATTATAGAGAAGAATTAAAATAAGCTTTATAAGAATATAGGTGACATAAAAACAACTTCCATATTTAAAAGAGAGAATTTTAAAATGTTTGTTACATATGAATGAAATAATAATAACCCATTATTCTTATTGTCAAAGTAAATTAATATTGTGATTTGTTTTAAAGAAGTGAATATTAGGGTTTGAAGGAAGTTTTAAAAGATATTATATAAGTATTTAAAATATATGAATGTAAGAAGTAAAATGAAAAACATTAACTCTATGGAATATGACATTTGTTGAACGATTTGACATTTTGAATAAATAATTTAGAAAACAAGAACTGTCATTTAGTAAATTTATTGAAATACAAATTAAGGGACAAATATATGAGTTATAATCGTTTAAGAGGCTCAAAACTGAATGTTTTAAAATGATGGATGGACAATCCACCATTTGAAATGAAATCTTTCAAATGAGAATTTTGATAACCAATTTTGATTGGTGGAATGCTTTTAAGATATATTTATCAGCGACAAGTAGGTTGCTAATAATAATAAAAAAATTGAATGGGAACAGTTTGTTGATTATACAGTCTATTGACTAAGTACTTTCTTTTTGGGTAGAAATTTTGAAGAAGCAACATCTTTTGGAGAAAAGTTTTGAAACTTTCAAAAAAAAACAATAATTTGGCATTCTAAATCAAAGAAAGAAATACATTATACTTAAAAGCTAGAGTAATATATTTAAAGCAAGCAGAAGTACACATTATAGGAGATTGGTAATTATATTTGAATACTAACCATAAAATTTATAGATGTAATTAAGTAAAATATTGTATGGTGGAACGGTTTCTCCACCATACCTTTTAGAAAGCTTTGGATTGTATGATTTGATTAAGATGTATTGATGTGGACGAGATATAGCACTGTTTCTGGACATTATGCAAGCTGGACAAATGGTATGGTATTTTCCAAGAGGTAACCTAAAACAAAATAAGAAACATTTATTGATGTGCATTAATTGAACTATACAGTGAAAAAAGGTATTTAAAACTATTTAATTATATAAAAAGAAGTTAGAGTAAACTTACCCATTTAGTGCAAAGAATTGAACTTTGATGTTAAACAGACGCTTATGAGTTTTATCTTCCGCCATTTTCCTATCATAGACGTTTATATAACGGATTTCGTATTATAAGATTTGTGTTAAAAGTTGCCTATTTTGAATTAGATATAGAAATTGTACTTCATTGAGTGGATGACTTTATTTGAATGAATGATCATAATAGAAAATAGGTTTTCATTAATTTATGTCCTTGTGAAAGAATAATGTATTTGTTCCTATAGCATTAAATAACGTTTTTCTATTTGAAGAACATTGTGAAATTATTTTCTTGAGATTTTTCATTTCTCTATGGTGATTGCTCCATCTAGTTTAAACATTTGGTAGCTTTAAACTGACATCTATGAACCGTGGAGAGGTTCAGCATTAAACACAGGACCGTCTTTAGAATTTCTTTTTTGATAAACAAAATTTTTATTGAAAGGTAGGAATATTATTTGAATTTCGGCGCTCATATTAGAAATTGAAATTTTTTTTAGTTTTTCTACACCTGAACCCTACTCTGAGATCAGAGAGTTTCTCATGCAAAGAAATAATCATTTTACAAATAAATCTTAAATTTTACAATATACCGGGCAAATAAAAATTAAACATCATCAAAACTAAACTAAAAATAATAATTCAAAGTATTTAAACTTTTTAAACATTCTCTCTCACCCCATTCTATCCACAATAACATGTCGGCCCAACGTAGGGAAAGTATATTTGTTTTGAAACATTAAAATTACACACCTAACATATCACAATATATATATATATATATATATATATATATATATATATATATATTTAAGGTATTTGGATTTTTCTTGGACCAATTTAAATATATATTTCCATTTAGCGATTTCTTGGGATTCGGTCCTCATTTTCAAAATTCATTAAACTATATATCTCATAACATTTTATTTACTTGACGTTTCGGCCGATTTTCGAGCCTTTTTCAAAAATACTACAATATAAAATCCTAGTGACAATCACAGTTCATAATAAGTCTCAAACACATAGTTAAAATTTAAATAAAATTCTACTTACAGATATTTGGAACAAGAATCTTTTTACCCACATAGTGGGAACGTCACATTTTAAAATTTATCAACAACTTGACCTGAATAAAACAACTCAATTAGTTGGAGGTACACAAACAACAACTTCAAGATTGATAATTGATGTATTTTATTATCTATTATCGTTTTTGTTTTGCGATTTAATGCATTAAACATGAACGGACAATGAATTAATTTGTAGAGGGTATAGAAATTATGACTACGTATAATAAAAAGTAATTCAATTGTATGCTGTGGATTGGATTTGCACTTTTTTTTGTTAATTAATCAAATTGTGATAGATTTTGCTCAAATTGTTTGTGTCTATTTTGGAATTAACAGCATTTTTGTTATTTTGAATACATATCATTTCGTAAATTTCTCGTTTTTTTGTATTTTTTTCCGTTTTTAGGATTTTTGTTTCCTCATAATTAAATGTATGATTATTGTTAGTTGTGTGACTCGTTAGTGCAGTTTTATTCTTTTTATCGTACTTGTGGCTGTTAATCCTATTTTTCAAATATTGACTTGTTTGTCCTATGTATACACTATCACAATTTCTACAGGGGATCTCATAGACTACATGACTTTTTTTGTCTTTTGGAATTTTTGATTTTAGTTGACTAAAATGTTTGTTTAGTAGATTATGTCCTTTGTAGCTTAGCTGTACCTTTTCGTGTTTAAAAACGTTGTTTATTTTCTCTGTTAATTTTGGAATATACGGTAGTATTAAAAAGTTGGAGTTTTTTTGTTTGTTTGTTGTACAGATGGAGGTCGAGTTGTAATACTTATGTATTCTTTTTTTGAAAACACTATTTACCATTTTTTCGGGATAGCTGTTTATTTTCAACGCCTGTTTAGCTTTTTCAATCGCCGTATGTCTATATTCAGTATCAGAAAGAATAATTGCTCTGTCGGCCAGGCCTATAATAGCAGATTTTTTTTGGGATATGTGGGGGTGTGAATTAAAATTAAGATATCTACCTGACCAAGTAGATTTGGTATACCAAGCAGTTTTAATTTCTCCGTTTTTATTGTGTATAGTTAAGTCCAAAAAGTTTATTTGATGGTTTTGCTCTGTTTCGATAGTAAACTGTAATTTGTGGTGATAATTATTAAATTCTCGTAACACATAATCACATTTATCTTTTGGAATGGCTAGCAGGCAATCATCCACGTATCTATAGAAAAAAGGTGGTTTGAAGTTCAGTCTATTTATTACCGTTGTTTCTAGTTCCTCCATGACTAACTGTGCAATTACAGTTGAAAGAGAAATTCCCATTGCGCAACCTTCGATTTGTTTGTAAAACGTATCTTTGTATAAAAAATAAGTTGAATTTATTACTAATTTGACAGAGTCTAAAAATTCATCAAGAGGAATATCCGTGTAGTTTTTAATTAGGTCCCATTGTTTTTCAATTACATTTTGAACTAAATCTAAAGTAATGTTTGTATACATGGATACCACATCCAAAGATACAATAATGTGATCTGTGGGTATTGATATATTTTTAATTTTATTTTTGAATTGCCAAACGTCTTTAATGTAATATTCGTTTTTATATGCTACATTATTTAATATGTTTTTCAAAAAAGCTGATAATTTTTCGAATGGCGATTGAATACAAGATACTATTGGGCGTAACGGAATGTTGGGTTTATGGAGCTTTGGTAATCCGTAAATCCTAGGTGGAATTGAATTTTGTATCTTCAAGTCTTTAGCTATTTTTGGTGATATGTATAAATTATTCTCCCATTTTTTAATTAATTCGTTATTTTTCTTTTGTAATATATTTGTAGCATCATTTTTCATTTCTTTGTATGTATTATTATCCAATAATAATTCTTTCATTTTGTTCTTATAATCAGTTTCATGCATAATAACCGTTTTGTTTGTTTTATCTGGTTTTAGAATTTTAAGCTCTGGATGTTTTTTTAAAAATATTTTAGTGCGTTTCAATTTACGTGATAATATTTTACTTTGAGGACTATGTTTGGTAGAGTTAAAGTTGTTTTTGTAATTCGTTAGCATATTTGTACATTTTGACCTAATTTCATCTCTATTTTGTGGTGGCAAGTTTAATAATGTTGTTTCTATATTACAAATTATGTCTGCAATAGGAATATCATTTTTATTTTCTATTGGTAATGAGAAATTGGGTCCTAAACTTAGTACATCTATAACGTCACTGGGAATGTATCTGTCAAATTCTCTATCCAATCTGTTTTATTCACATTTTGTGGTAAATTGTTGTGTTTATTCCGCAATTTGTCTAATTTATTGATGTTTTTGTTTTTAATTTTTACAAATAATTGTTCATTTTTGTTGTTTTCTCTTTCTAAAATACACTGATATATAAAATTTGGTAACATGTTTTTAATTTCATTATTAAGTTTTTCTTTATTTTTATTCAATATGTTCAAGTTTTTAGTTGTGTCAGTGAGAAGTAAATTGATTGTGTTACTTAGATTTAGAGAAAAAATATTAAATACAAAAGTTTTAGAAAGGTCTATAAAAAAGCTTAGTAACTGTTTTGCGTCAAATGAAAAACAAAGGAAATACGATCTTTTTTCAACTTTGACAGGTATTTTGTTTTTACTGGGCCGATTAGGCTCATTAACGAGCTCATTCAAGATTTTGGCCTAAACGATTTTTGTAGCTAGTTTGGTTTCGATCCGTCAAAAAATACGCTCTCTATCGTGCTTACAAATTCCGTTATAACACATACTTACATATATATATATATATATATATATATATATATATATGTATATATATATATATATATATATATATATATATATATGTATGTATATAACGAACATGTCCTAACATTTTATAAAATAAAATAAATAATTTCATCTTCACACGTTACCATGCTGAACGCCGGCAAGGAACTTATATATATATATATATATATATATATATATATATATATATATATAAGTGCCCCTTATGTAACAAATTTAATATATAAGTTTTTAGACTTTTAGGAACTACAACTTTATCATTTACAAAAAGTAGTAGTTCCTAAAAGTCTAAAAACTTATATATTAAATTTGTTATATAAGGGGCACTTATATATATATATATATATATATATATATATATATATATATATATATATTAATACACATCCTTTATTTGAAATTTAGAGAACAAGTAAAACATAAGGAAATTTATTTAATTTAGTTGTCATACTCTCGATACACACTGTACTCTACGTAAATTCCTAAATTTTGAAAGATTCTGTAGAAATATCAAACATGACATTTCATAATTTCGATGACATTCGAGTAGAATATATCTAATGATAGATAGAACATAATAGGAGTTGGAGAAAATATTTGAAATTGTAAAATATAGAGGTCTCTGCTAGCAAGATTACAAATGTAATAAAAGAATTTCAAAATCTCACTTGGTTATTGAAAATTATAGATTAGTAATTTTTTTAAAAACAAGAAAAATCGGTAACCAACAGAAAGAAGAATTATTTATTTTGTAAAAATTTAGGGAGTAGCTTTATATCCTTTGAAGAGACAACATCAAAATAAGAGTTGTTCTCGAATTTTTTTGGTAGATTGCACAAATTGCATATGATACAATCAGATAAATAACCTATATAATAAATTCAGTGCGTACATAATTCGGAAAAGAATTGTATCGTAAAAGTGTATGTGGTTCCAGTTTTTCTAAATCGTATATATTTAGAAAGTTGCAGTATTCTAAATACGTTAGAATAAGTACGAGATTTCCTGATCCATTGGGTGAGTCCTCTCCAGTTTTAAATTTATTTCTCGAGAAATATCAGGCCTTAAATTCAATACAGTTTAAAGATGCATCTATATATAAGAAAATTTGAAACATACCAAATTTATTGATACCTATCATTTACAACATCAAGTGAATAGACTATTTTGAGCAGAAGTTTCGGTATTTGACATTGATACACGTCAAGTGTAAATTATTATTTGAACGTTTGATAATAATTCATTAGGTTAAATTTTAGCATAGTTGTATTCTAATTTTAAGTTTTGTAGAGGTTACGACTGTTGTTCTCTTATCATAATTTCTGGGAATAACAATTTTGTTAATTTTGCGTATCTGATAGTATAATATATAATTTTGATTCTAACTACCTGTATTATTCATTCAGTATCCAATCTCATTGAACTTATCATTTTTTACATTCATAAAATTCTCAATTTAATCAGTGACATTTGGTTGACATTTTTAGTGACAGAAAATTAGTAAATGTCATAAAATAATGAAATGGCCTTGTATTATATTGAATTAACAGTTATTTGAGAGTTTGATAATAGTGAAACATTTAATTGGGAAATATCTTAAAAAAACAAATAAATTTGAAGAATTAATTTTGAACAATTATGATCTCACCCTGAGATAGGAGTAATAAGTTGACTGTAGATAAATTCATCTTTATATTAATATTTATTGGCGCCGGGCATATTTAGTTTGACAATTACTGTCAAATTTGAAATTCAATACGTACTTAAGTGGTATGCACAATAATTGTCGCTGCGACAAGATAGTATAATTTATTTACATATCGTAGGGCAATTATATCTGAAGAATTGAAATATTCGTGGGAAATTATATTGAAAGGTTTGAAAATTGTCACCCAACGCGGGGCAATTACAATTATAAGACTGAATATATAACAATTTGTCACCCAACGCGGGGCAATTACAATTATAAGACTGAATATATAACAATATATATATATATATATATATATATATATATATATATATATATATATATAAGTTCCTTGCCGGCGTTCAGCATGGTAACGTGTGAAGATGAAATTATTTATTTTATTTTATAAAATGTTAGGACATGTTCGTTATATATATATATATATATATATATATATATATATATATATATATACAGGGTGTCCCGGGACTAATGGGAAAAAAGTCAGGAGAGTATAATATGAGCCAAAATAATGTTAGTACTTCATATAAACTTTTACTATGCAGGCCCTCGTTTTCGAGTTATAGGCCTCCAAAGTTTTAATTTTGAATTTGGTTTTTATTTTTATTTTTTGTACTAGTTATTTGATCTTTATAAAATTTACGGCAAAGCTATAATGTAAGTGTATGTTTATTTTGGTAAGTTAAACAGATAGTGCATTGAAGCCAGGGACGGACTACTCGCAATGGTTAGTGATGCAAAAATTTTGCAGGTATGGCACACCCTGTATGAAATTATCGAAATTCACTTCCCCACACATTAAGCTAACGAAAAGGTACTCTTGTTGGAATTCGATAAAATAAGCCGTTTGGCTAATATTTAGAGTTTTATTATTGCACTACGTACAAATCTACCTAACTAACTTATTAATACGATGTCCAGAATTTACTTGCTTTTAATCAAAATTACGAACACAACATTATTAAACCATTAAGAAAACCTCAAAAAACACAAGTTATAAAACATTAGACTAAAACTAATTCCTAAACAACAACAAAAACTAACGTTATTCTAATAAATGTTCAATATGAGCTCCTCCCACTTCCACGCACATTCTTTGTCTACGAAGGTTGTTTCTTTGCACTTGAAAGAGCAATTTCACACTATTTCTAATAACATTGCAGTGTAACACAATTCTGTCTATTAAATCTTGCCTTGTTTGCACAGGTGTTGCGTATACCTTACTTTTGAGATAACCCTAGAGAAAGAAAGAAGGATTAACGTCTACTGATCGCGGTGGCCATTGAAAAGGGCCTCCACAACCAATCCATCTGTTAGGAAGCCTTGTGTGTAAATGCTGTCGTACATCTAAACTGGAATGAGGAGGGGCCCCATCATGCATGAACCATAAATTCCTACGAGTTTGTAGTAGCACATCATCAAACAGGTTCCATAACTCATTTTGCAAAAAACTCCAAATATCTCTGACCGGTCAAAGTACCGTCAATAAAGTATGGCTGTATCAAATTATTGCCAACTATTCCTGCCAAACATTAACCATGAATCTATGCTGGATCCTAGTTTGGATAATGCCATGTGGATTCACATCATCCCATAAATGCATATTATGAGAATTTATGATTCCATCTCTGGTGAAACCCGGTTCGTTCGTAAAGAGAACGTTACTAATAAATGTGTTGTCTGCTTGTTGTTGTCGCAGAAACCACTGGCTATACTCAAGTCGAGCAGGATAATCAGCCACTGTCATACGATGTACTTTTTTCATGTGAAAAGGATATAACAGCTGTTCTTTTAGGACGCGTCGAACAACTGATTTCGAGACGTTATGTTCTCTTGATAATTTTCTAAAACTCGATGGTTCATTATCAACTGCATTTAACAAGTCTTGTTCAACTGCCACAGTACGTATGCTTCGTACTGGACCTTCTCCAGCTTTTTCTGGTGAAAATCTTCCTAAAATTTAAAATTTTGTTTTGTATACATGGAAAATTACATTTACTTATTCATACCTGTTTCTCGTAACCTGAGATCAATACGCCCAAACATTCGTCTGTCTGGCAATGCTCTGTTTGCAAAATGTTCTTCATAAAGCCTTTTGGCCTCTAAACAGTTTCGAGAAGCCAGTCCATACATTAGATGTTTATCTGCGTACTCAATAAAAGCGAATTCTGCTATTGTAACTGTTAAATTAAGGACTTATGAATTATTGACAAGTACTGACTACGAACTATTCTACACAACGTTTGACAACTAATCCTATGGTAACTTGATAAACGGTAAAAACACTTATAAAAAGTTTTTACCAACTTTCCAATTAATAAGTCGTTAATGTTTTTCATCTTCTGCTATCGTTAAATTATTTTTTTGTAGTACTCTAGGTAAATTTTGGACATCTATTAAAAGTTAGTTTTACCTCGTTGTGTACTTATAAAAATGGTGAATGCGTAAACTGGTACGTAGTGCATTAATACAACTGTAAATATTAGCCAAACGGCTCATTTTATCAAATTCCAACAAGAGTACCTTTTCGTTAGCTTAATGTGTGGGGAAGTGAATTTCGATAATTTCATACAGGGTGTGCCATACCTGCAAAATTTTTGGATCACTAACCATAGCGAGTAGTCCGTCCCTGGCTTCAATGCACTACTGTAAATCTGTTTAACCTTACCAAAATGAACATACACATACATTATAGCTTTGCCGTAAATTTTATAAAGATCAAATAACTAGTACAAAAAATACAAATAAAAACCAAATTCAAAATTAAAACTTTGGAGGCCTATAACTCGAAAACGAGGGCCTGCATAGTAAAAGTTTATATGAAGTACTAACATTATTTTAGCTCAGATTATATGCTCCTGACTTTTTTCCCATTAGTCCCGGGACACCCTGTATATATATACTCGTATATATATATAAATATATATGTATGTATGTGTTATAACGGAATTTGTAAGCACGATAGAGGGCGTATTTTTTGACGGATCGAAACCAAACTCGCTACAAAAATCGTTTAGGCCAAAATCTTGAATGAGTTCGTTAATGAGCCTAATCGGCCCAGTAAAAACAAAATGGCGACCTGTCAAAGTTGAAAAAAGATCGTATTTCCTTTGTTTTTCATTTGACGCAAAACAGTTACTAAGCTTTTTTATAGACCTTTCTAAAACTTTTGTATTTAATATTTTTTCTCTAAATCGTACATTAAAACATTTATTTAAGAAAATTCACAAATTTACCAGAATTTTTTTTTATTTGATGCCAGAATGTTACTTTGGTTTTTTGTACATCTCAAAACATTCTATTTACTTTTGTATCTAATTTTTTTATTTTGGTTTTTATGCAAACATGTTACTGATATAAGCCTGTCCAATTGGTCCTGTGCAATTGGGATTTTTAGGCTTATTTCAGAATGAAATAGGGCTATTATAGAGAGTAGCATGACGCGACTTTCAATTTCAATACAGTTTTTCGTTTTGGTGTTAAAATTGTCCAGAAACAGAAAATTGATTTAAATAAAGAACAATTTATGAAACATAACATAGAAGTTTTTTCAAGTTCTGGAGAATTTCCTGGTAAGTGTAGGATAACTGTATCTAAAAATTTCACTCCTGTTGTCACCCTCCGACAAGAGTACCATTAGCAATACGAGAAGCTTATAAAAATGAGTTAGACAGATTAGTGCGTAGAAATGCTATAACAAAAGTAGAAAATATAAATGAAAATGCAAATACAAATAGGGTTGTTCTTATTGAAAAAAGTGACGGAAAAATTAGGGTATGTTTGGACCTCTCAGACTTGAATAAACACATAGTAAGAATGCCGTGGTTAAATTTAAATATTGATGAAATAGGCTCAAAACTATGCGGTAAAAGTATATTTACTGTTCTTGATCTATCAGAAGGATATCATCAAGTAAGACTCGACGAGGGGTCAACATGGAAATGTTGCTTTTCAACGCCTTTTGGCACTTACAAATATATGGTACTACCATATAGATTAGCAAACTCTCAAGATATATTTGAGGATGAATTAGAAAAATATTTTGGGGATATTGCAAATGTAATAATATGTTAGTGTTTTAAATGAAACTCACGGTTTCTAGTTAATTCCACAATATAATAAAAGTTATTGAAAATTCTAAAAAATTGACAATTGTTTCGATAAATCAATATCATTGTCAATTTTTTAGAATTTTCAATAACTTTTATTATATTGTGGAATTAACTAGAAACCGTGAGTTTCATTTAAAACACTAATATGAACAGATTCCACGAAGTAAGGGTCGAGGCAGTTAATTTCAGTAATAATATGTCATGATGACATGGTAATTTCCGGGAAAAATGAAGAAGAACATGATAAAACTTTACAAAAGGTACTAAACAAGGCTAAAAAAGTTAATGTTAAGTTTAATAAAGAAAAAATACAATTCTGTCAACCACGGTTTAAGTTTATGGGTCAAATTTTTTCTGAAAAAGGTATGGAAATTGATTCTGAGAGAATAGAATCTTTAAAAAAATTAAGTAATCCCAAAGATAAAAATGAGCTTCAAAGAATAATAGGGTCATTCAATTATGTTAGGAGATATATACCAAATATGGCTGAAGCTATGAAACCTCTTTGTGAATTGTTAAAAGAAAGCACAGAATTTCAGTGGTTTTCCGTACATCAAAAGGCATTCGAAGATTTAAAAAATGTAATTAGTACAGCACCGGCTTTAGTCTCGTTTGATCCAAATAAGAAAATCATTTTACAATGTGATGCCTCAAAAAACGGTCTTGGTTGTTACTTATTCCAAGAACACGAGGGTATATTAAAACTAGTGTCGTGTTCCTCCCGTAATATGAATGAACATGAATTAAACTATAGAATGGCTGAGAAAGAAATGTTATCGATATACTACGGAACTAAAAAAATTCATGAATTTTACAAAGCAAATGTTATAGTACAATCGGATCACAAACCAATCATTTCTATCATGAAAAAACCTTTGTGTAAAATCGAATCCTGTCCGCAGCGCCATGTTTAGTTGTGAGGATGTTGAGGTGTTATAATAATGGATCATTTAGAGTCGAAGAAATATAATTGATTAATTAAACATTTACAATACATAAGACGTCTGTATCGATTAAAAACAATAGAACCATTTTTCGACATTATATGACAGCGTGAGAAATGACATCAGCAGGTTTCTGGTGAACCTCATACTGAACATGTTGTAAATGTAAAGTGAACAAGGGTGATGGATTGGTTGTATGTTCAAGATGGTTTCATTATTCATGTGTATTATTGACAAATGTTGAATTTTCTATGCTTGATAAAAGTAAGAATTCAATTTTTTTATGCAACCAATGTAAAATGAAGTGCGATATTGGGGATACATGTACAAGAAAATATTATGAGCATCAGTAAACAATAATTAATGAATCCATTAAATTTGATAAGTGATTCATGCAGAATGAGATTCAAAAAAATATTTTTGATATACTTGCAGCCAAGGAGGAAATTCTGGAAACCCTAAAAAATGAGTTAAATCAGGAGATACTGCCGAAGATTCGATCGGATGTTGCTTTTACCAACCCTTATTTGAATCCTGGTTCTGCTCCTCTATTTTCTCATGTTGTCCAAAAACAACCTTCTTATAAAATCAGACCAAAAAATAAACAACATTCTGTTGCAACAAAAAATGATTCAATGAAATTAACTGTCTCGACCCTTACTTCGTGGAATCTGCTCATATTAGTGTTTTAAATGAAACTCACGGTTTCTAGTTAATTCCACAATATGATAAAAGTTATTGAAAATTCTAAAAAAATGACAATTGTTTCGATAAATCAATACACTAAAAAATTATTTGATTAAAAGTGTGAACCGTGTTTCTACGAATATAAACATTAATGAAAGTCAATCAGTGTTAACCCATCAAGTCCCAAGTTCTAAACTGTGGATCAAATTGATAACTTTATTATAAACAAAATGATATAAGGAAGTACTATTCTAATGTTAACAGAAAGAGACTTATATATATGTACTTAAATGAGTACACTGGACACTACGACAACATAAGTGTTAAATTATTCAGAATGATGAATCTTGAAACAATCACGCTCAATGCATAAGGTAACTCCACATTTTGCGCAAAACCATCTAGCTCTCATGTGGCACTCCTTACTCTCAGTTGTTTGTTCAATTTGGAGGGAAAATGGCCACCTTCTTGGAGTCTTATGCTGTCAGGTACTGTGTCTCTTTGAAAAGCCAACAGATCCATTTTTTCTGGTGAAGCCAATTGATGTAGCCGCCAAGCGCTAACAATTGCCACATTTATCATGTGTGTAAACAAAACCCACTACCATTTATTTTCTCGAATGTTGTTGCGATAGTTATTTACAGCTTGGTCCTGCAAATCAACACCATCCATACCGCAATTTTGAAACACTTTGGGCTGTGGGACTTGAACTTTTGCTTTTGCAGCCGTCGACCACCGTCTGACTTGTCCCATTGGCTCAACAGAATCATAATTTGTAGCCATGGTTACCGCATTGTTATCTTTCCAACGTACAAAAAGTAATAGAAAGTCGCTATCGTGTATGTGTTCGAAATAGCCTCGATCATTTTTTGATTGGTAAAAGTGGACATTTTTTTGTTCTGTTTTCTCTTACTTTGCCTGTGGCTCTTTGACCTCTTTCTTTTAGGGTTTTCAATAAATCGTGGCCGGTAAAATAGTTGTCGAATCAAACAATATGGTCAGATGGAATAGCCACAGTTTCCAACAAATCCAAAACCACTTTAGAACCTAAAGGGAGATTTTCGTCTTTTGTATTATTTTTTCGCATTTTTGCTCCACAATAAGTGTCAAACGCGTAGTAATAGCTCGTGTATCCGCACAACATCCAATCTTTGTACCCAAACCGGACCGGCTTTCCTCTTATGAACTGCTTTGCTGAGTGATGGCCAGAATATTTGACCATGGCTTCGTCAATAGAAAGTTCTTGATGAAATACTCCATACTGTTGACAGTTTTGATTCAGTAACTTCATTAGTGGTCGAATTTTTGCCATTTTATCGTCTTTGTCCAGCTCATCGTTATTTGCCAAGTGAATGTATTTTTTTATTTCTTGGAATCTGTTGCATGACATAGCGTTTGAAACAAAGGGTACACCAAGATCTTCGTCCAAGCTCCAATAAAACCATTCGCGTGGTAGCTTATGATATCCACTAAGCAACAAAATGCCGAAAAAAATCTTCAAATCTGCCGTTTATACAAAAAAACCATGATTATTTTTCTGAGTAGAGTACAAGTTTGTTTGGTCCCTAATATGTTGAAAAATGATATCGTCAAACAGTTTTTCGAATATTTGCATTGGACCTGAATGTTCAAGATCATGCTTCATCATTTCAAGTCGGTCTGCAAATCCGTTTGTTTCTGGCATATCAATTTTAGTAGGGTGTTGAGCCCATTTTGGTTCGGGAACTTTTTTGGCTAGTTTCTTAGTTCTGGTAGATTGGCTTGAAGGCCGCCTCTGCGGAACTACCAAAGGAACATTGTCTTCCGAATCATAATCTGAACCATCCGAATAATTACTCCCACTACCATCCGAATAATTACTCCCACTATCGTTGTCTTCAAAATGTAATTCAAGTTCTCCTGCTACATCCCTGGGAAGTGTATTTTACCTTTCTTGGATGTAGTCATCGTCTTCACCTTCCTCGTCCGTTTGAGGATCTACATTGGGTGGCAAGACAACAATGTCTACAGAATCCTGTGTTTCAGATGCTTTTAAATCATCCAAAGCCATATCCAAATATGTATATCTTTTTACTCAATAAAAACTCTTCGTTGGTATGGGTTCAAGTTGATCAGCATCAATTATTTCTATAAAAAAAACTGATCTGAAAATCCCAGTGTACTCAATCGAGTACGATCGAAAGAAAAGGCTTCTACTGTTTTGATAAAACACTTGCATAATATCTGAATAGTCTAAAATAGTATAAGAACACTTAGAAAAGATGAATATATAGAATACACTTACCTAGAACCGTCAGCACGTAGTATAATATATTTTTATTATGACACTGTAATCATGCACGTATTGTTGTTGACCCAACAATTTTTTACATTAGAATTGGTACAGTTTACTGTACAAATTCATGAATTGAGCAAACGAAACCTACCACCGCACGAGTAGATAGTCGAAACTTTTGAAATTTCCCTATAGATGGTACTAGGGTCATTTTATTAAAATGTACCCAAATAAGTACATTGGGAATTAATAGGTTAAGCTGTGATAAGTCTCAAGATTGTGACATACTGATGGAGATGGTTGATGAGCGGCTGGGTGATAAATATACTATTAAGGAAGTTCCTGTACTAAATCCAAGATTTAAAATTGTAGGCATGTCGGAGAAGCTGTCTGATGAAGAGCTTGTTAATCGTATAAAAATGCAAAATAATAATGATAGAAATTTCCGTTAAAGAAAAATAACAAGCTCCATCAGGCAGTTATTATAGGTGAATATGCAGTAGCCAGATCTTCTCAATTTCTAAATGCTTCTAGGAAAGTACAGTCTCTAATCATCTTTCAAAATTTTTACTACCTTTCCCAATTTAATGAAGTGTTAAATGGTAACAATCGTCTTCTCGACTTAGTTTTTTGTAATTTTGACGACTGTAAAGTGGAGACAGCACTCGACATATTACTCCCAGAAAGTATTCACCAACCTCATATGACAATTGATTTCCCTATTAAATACCACCCTCAATCAGGCACAAGTTATAATTTCAAAAAGGCTGATTTCCCAGCTTTATGCCAATCTATATTAGATACTGATCGGACTAGCTTAAACTCTTGCGCTAATGTTGAAGACGGTGTAAATCTCCTTTACGCAAAACTATACTATACTATAATTCTTTTGAGCTATATGTTCCCAAAAAAAAGTTTATTAAAAAACAATATCCACATTGGTCATATCATTAAAAATCTTAAAATTAAACATAAATTATTTAACAAATATAAACTTACTCGAAACACTCAGGACTTTTCGTGATGTAGATCAGACGTAAAATTAAAAATTAAAACAGCGTATGAACATTTTGTTAGAAAATCCGAAGAAAACATTCTGCTTGAGCCCAAATCATTCTGGAACTTTATTAACAGCATAAAGGTGTATTATTGTCAATCCCGAATACTATGTTCTTCTAAAACTAGACAACGTTCAGGATATAGTTAACAGTTTTGGTACATTTTTCTCAAGCAACTATATGATTTCGAATGGTAATAATTCTCACAATGATCCGAAGAATTATGATGTTGTAAATATTACCAGTGTGTCTGAGAAAGAACTTTTGGCTTCCTTAAAAAAATTGAAACCAAAAACCACTGCCGAAATATACGGCATCCTGTCTTCCTGATTAAAGATTGCCGTCAAGTTTTGGCTCAGCCATTAACAATTATTCATATTCCAATTCATATATGTTTTTGATTATATTTCTAGCTGAACTTCGTCGACTGGCGTAGACATTCAACTAGATTAATAATCTTAATTTGACAAAATTAATGTCGAAATTAATAATTTATTATATACAAATTTACAAAATGGTACAAAGTTGAGAATGCTGAACTTCGGTGGTTTCAGATCGGAAGACACTTTATATTTCGATTTGATGAATATCAAAACTAACTTTGTTATTGAGCGTTGAGCTCGATTCGATGAGTGTGTAAAACTCGCGTCGATGAGTGTAAAACTTTGTTATCGAGAGTATTGAACTCGCTTCGATGAGTGTAAAAAACTAACTCGCGTCGATAAGTAGCAGAACTGATGAGTGAGAAACTGATTTCTTCACGTTGTGAGACGTCTTAAATAGAAATCTACAAGGGGCGTGTTTACACTTGGATTGGGTTGACCAAACGAAAATAAATATTTCCTATTGGCCCGTATCGTTGGACGCGTCGGGTCCATTGACAAGAATCAACAACGGATGCCTCCAATAGATATTTAATATTCTATTGAATACTCCAATAGCCATTGTAACCTTTTTACTCAGAAAGGTTATTCAAAAATGTCTTTCATATCTTCCGACCGTCGACCATAAAATTCACGCAGAAGTGACACTAAATTTAGGGTTTTTACGATACAATATATAATAGGGTGAAACGTGACCTTTTCCTAACTTCTTAACTATAGGACAATGCGACAAGATGTCGCCTTTCAAAAATGTGCTATTTCAATACCCAAACAAAACTATTTACAATTATTGTTGCAAAACGTGATATTTTAAAGGTATTTAACAGAAGTTGAAAATAAAATGAAACTATCCTTTGAATTTACAATATAAAAGATCTTATCAATTCTGAAACATATTTTTACAACGCTATTAACTAAAATGAATTTACGCCTTAAATATATACAATGACGAAAGGAAGCATACAAATATCTTACATATTTTATATAAGTATCGTAAACAATAAAATTCAAGATTTTACAATCTTGAACAATATATATGTCCTATTTCAAAAAAGATAATAAGAATTATATAACTAACTATAGGCCAATAACTATTCTGAATAATTTTTTGGTGTTTGAAATAGTAATACATAAATATCTTCAATAAGGTTAAACATATTATATCACCAAACCAACATGGTTTTATGTCAGGTAGGTCAACTATCACCAATTTATTCTGCAAAAAATTTATTGCAGAGACGTTGGATGAAAGAAGTCAAGTAGATGTAATTTACACTGACTTATTCAAGGCGTTTGATAGAATCAATCACAATATTTTAAGAGTTAAACTGAACACACTGGGATTTCACCCAACACTAATAAATCTCCTAAAATCATATCTATCGAATCGACCACCATTTGTAAAATGTCTTGGTCATAATTCATCGGTTCTTCATGAAACCTTAGGAGTACCTCAGGGCTCTGTCTTGGGGCCACTCCTTTTGATTTTATATATTAATGACATTCTGTTTAAAATTGACGTGAAAGCTATGTTATATGCTGACGATCTTAAGTTAATTCACAGAATCGATTCTATCCATGATTGCATTAAACTTCAAAATAACGTAGAACTACTAAATGAATGGTGTGTGGAAAATGAGTTGAATCTAAATGTCAGTAAGTGCAGTGTAGTGTATTTTTATAGGAAGTAGTTAGGCATTGTGATTAAATATATTTTAGAGAACTTGGTGTTTCTTCCGATCCTAAGCTAACTTTCAATGCGCATATTGATAAAATCACTGCAAGCTCATATCGCGTTCTTGGACTCGTAATTACAAACATGAGACTGTTAAGATTTTACTTCAACGAATCTACTGTTTTCTGCATTTGTACGGGCCAAACTGGAATATGCCAGTGTTATATGGAATCCTATTTATAATATACATGTTTCTACAATTGAACGTATCCAGAGGCGCTTCTTTAAGTTAGCATGTTTCATTCTGGATGGTTTGTATCCATCACGGAATATACCACAACAGTCGATTTGGTGCACAGTCTGCTGAGAAGACGGTCAATGTACTCTAATAACTTCTGGGGCGCTTAAGGGCTATTCTAATAAATCCTCGTTACCCTTCTTATTTTTGTCACTGTGTAATACCTCCTCTCCAATGAAATTCTGTGCAATCCGAGCGGGTAAGGCACATCCAGTCCGACTTCTGAGCTAGGTACGCCTGGGCTTAAAGCGGAATAATCTCCTTGCCAGGATAGGGTTTGTTCTCGGCAATCGGCCCCCTTTTTCCAACGTATGTACACCCTCCCGGGGAAGTACGGGATGAGGGATAGGGTGATAAATAAAACTTATGGTAAACACCACACAGCGTATGTAACTAAACGTATATAATAGCTATATGAAAAAAATCAGACCAATCATATATACATTTGTCAAAATACTATACTTATAATAATGCGTGCGTCAAAATTAAATTTACAGCTTAACGAAATCTGCCTACGCACTGAAGTAGCAACTATAATATATATAAAATAAACATTAGACGTACCCTGGTATAAATCTCTCAACTAGTAATTATAGGATATTTATCCGGTTCTCCGGTATACGCCGGAATTACTCACAAAATAATAAATTTCGGATTCCGCGTATAATATTAGTAGGATGTTAAATGAGAAAAGAGAGAGAAAGGAAAAATAGAAAGAAACCCGAGAGACCTAGGGCTTTCCTTTTTATATTTTTCTGTCTATAATTTCCAGTTAGCTGGGTCGCATTCGATTCAGTAAACAAATAAACATAGGCCAATTACCTTGTGACCCCCAAGCGATTTTTTTAGTTTACGTGTGCTTTATCACCAACGGCCTTGAAGTATGACGACATTTAACGTGGATATTATCCGTAGTGAAACAAGATTCTTATGTTATAAAATTAAAAATAGTACAATTTTTCCGGTGTCAGCTTTTATAAGCCCCAAGGTTGTCTATCACCTTGAAATAAATGTAAAATGGAATTTACCCAAAATATGGTTTTCTTTTGTTATATATGAAGTGGTCCCTGTCCACTAGTAAGTGATCCCGGATTACAAGGAAAAGTCAATTCGCCCTGGCTTAAAACCAAGTTTAACTCTGTTATTCTCGATTGCTCTCGCTCTCCTCTTATCTACCACACGAAACAAAAGACACTCTGTGTTAAAAAAAAATGAACCAATAATAACGTAAGAAAAATTCTACGATCCTCAAATCAAGCTTTAACATGCCCGTTTAAATCCTTAAATTCTCTAAACCCTCGAGACACGCGGTAAATCTGGTCTTATTCGCAAAAATATACGTTATTAAATAAAATAATACTTTTGTTCAAAAACTTACGGTAGAATAACTTCCCTTTTTATATTCTGCAGGAACTGCGTCTGTATCTCTAACTGGGTCGCTGCCCCGAAAATGCGAAATTTGCCGAGACGTGTTAGGATGATTTAGTGATAGCGTCGAGGGAAAATTCCACCGGTTTGTGCTCTGATACTGGGGGACAGACTTCACTGTCAAGGAATCACCAAGTATTCCTATTACGCCCTGACACAACGGAGAAATTTTTACCTCGGGTATCACCAACACTAAAACACTATACTCTCGTACTCGGGGAAAGCCTTTCCCTTCGCGTGTACGACCCGTACTCTCTCGAGTCCTGAGCCGTTCTTCCTTTTTGTTTTTTTCCATCACCCGACTTTGGGTGTGAGATGTTTTTGTTTTTTGAGTTGCAGTTTTTCTTTGTTTTTGAAGCGTGCAAACTTTTTGTTATCGAAATAATGATATTTTTTTTAAACAACTTTGTTTTGGTTTGACCCAGTAAATGTTTTATTTTTTTAATTCTGTTTTGACTTCGTAAAGATTTTGTTAAACAATATGTGGGTCGTATTCTAGTTTCATATTAATTAAATTAGATTTTGTATTTACCGAGTGTTCCGAATTTTTGTACAATAATATATTCATGTGTTTTTCGCATTTATTACATTACTTCCCCCTTTGTAAAAGTATTGCGACCTCCCTGGTCCAATACCTTTTTTTTTCCAAAAAATCCCTGCTTAGGTATGATTACCCTTAATTAAAATGTGGCCTACGGCTTACAATAGTGGCCTGAAATCTTAAAATTAGTGATACATTTTTTTATACATTTTACAACTTTATGTTACAATTTCATTCATTACTTTTTGTTTGGCACTGTATTTTGTTTTTATTATTCCTGACCTAGGTCGCGACCGCTTACACTCGCGACACTATTGCTTAGTAGATCGTTCATCTGGCGACTTCTGTCTGTCCAATGCTGTGACCTTGGGTGGCTCGTCTCTTGCTGCGTTATTTGGTCCATCTCTATTGTTTCTTCCTCTGGTTCCCTCGTCTGGTGTGAGTGAATTATCCATGCCGTTAGGGAGTCCCATATGCTGCCTATTAGTGCTATACTGCATCCTAAAGTTTGGTGTATACGTATTCCATTTAGTATGGTGCCTGCTATGTATTTTATGGTTTGGAATGTGAAATATATTCCAATAATCCCACTTATAACTGAACCTAATTCTGTGAACCATGCCCATGTGTGCTTTAGGGTGGATTCTGCTAGGTTCTTGATTTCTTTTGTATCAAATATGTTTGATACGGTGTAGCCTTGACTGTTGGCATTCATTCCCGCTGCTCTGCGAGTAATTATGTTTTCTACTGCTTTTCTCTCTGTCCCGAACGTAAGGGCTCTTTGTGCTGCATTGACTTCTTCTTGCGTGTACAGACCCTTGGCTCCTAGTGGTTGGATGGGGTCGAAATGGAGATTTATTTCTTCTTCTACTTTTATGGTTTTTGGTTGTTTGGCTATTGTGGGATGTGGTGTTAGCCCTATCCATTGATCATCTATGAAATAAAGTGGTGGTATCATGTTATTGCAATCTATCTCTTCTGCGTGGTTTTGTATTATTCTGGTTAGTGGAGCCATAAATTTTGTTTCGTTGTTTACTTTTATTGGTAGTTCGTTGTAACATCTGTTTGTTCTTCTGATTTCGACTGTTACTGGTATGCATTTTATGATATAAAGTGCTTCGCCTAATACTCTGCCTATGTGTCCGGGTTCATTTTCCATTAGTTGGCTGACTGCATTAGGTAGTGTGTGTGCCATTAGCAGTCTGTTCTTGAGTATTTCTCTTTTCGTTAAACATCTTCGGTGTATTGTATCTGTGTAAAGCATGTTTACGTCTCGTTTATATGCTTGTTCAACATAGAGTAGTTTGCTATTTACGTAGTTCATTAAATCTACGTTTTGTGTTAAAATTGGCATAGTCGGTTGTAACTTTTGTGTGTTTCGAAGTATTATGACAATTCGTGGGTACTATGTTTGTCATACTTCTAGAATTTTGTTACTATTATTTCGCATGACCATACTTTTGCATTCCAATCTCGTTCCGTTGAATAACTTGTATGTCCATTTTGTCACTCGCGTTTTTTCTGTTTCCGCGCACTTTTGACTGACTTTTTTCGATATCACTGATACGCGATTAGTTCGTCTGCTATATGTAGCCCGCACATGACGAATGTCACCCAGGTCAGGATAACACTGTATCGTGCCATTGATTCGGTTTATTTTTTCAAAATTTATAAAATTTACAATTGTTAATACAACTCATCTTTCTTACAAACATTCCTAAAATTTCTTTGTTACAAACGTTTTTTGTTACCTACAATTTTTGTCATATTTATATGACGTTTCCTCATTTGACCGAGCTTCACACTTATTTAGGACTGTCAAATGAGCTCTCTTCTTTTGAAGAGAAAAAAAATTCTTGAAACCTATGCCCTGTGAGCTTGTTTCCCCATTATTTACATCTATATTTAAATACTTTTGTAGTCCCCTTGTATTTTTGAATTGAAAAAGAACTTACTTGTGTGAAATCATTTTAATAATCGTACTACTAGTATCCTTTGTCTATTTGCTTGGTTATAGTGACTTATGGTCTTTTATTTCATTATTCTGTTATGATTCCTAACTTACTAAATTATTCCTATTCCCTTTCTTTGAATTAACCTATGAATTGAACCCGTTAATCTGTTTGCATTAATAATATAACCTAATATATACGTGTATACTTGATTGTAACGTATTAGCTACGTTGTTTCAAGCTCATCGCTACCTATCTTGAATAAAGACCTTTATTTGTCCACCTTGTACTTTTTAAAATGAATCTTTATGTAACATAAAATAAATAACCTGACTTTGCTTATCTAAATACTCTTAGTGACCTACTTAATATTTATTGTCGATGTGTTACCTTTAGTAACTTGATTAATCATTATATTATTTCCTTATTTTAATTAACTTATTGGTGAAAAACAAAATTTTATGTGCATACTACGAATTGCGAAAAAAATTAAACTATTTATATGCATTTTAACCTGCAATTTAACTGCGTTATTTATCTCTGTGTTATCCCTCTATTACTTTAAAAAAATCTATCATATACTCCTAACTAGTTACTTAATATAGTTTCCCCTTTTAGTTACTAGCGACAATTTTGTTTTGGGACTAAATGTGGATCTTACTAGATTAAATATTTATTTTTTTCTTAACTCTGTTATCCTGTTTGTATAGAGTGCTATATTTTCTTTTCTTGTCTTTTTCCGTGGTATGTTTTTAATCTGTTGAGGTGTACTATTTGTGTCTTCTTCCCTTTTTGTGAAATGATTTGATATGTAACCGGTCCTACTTTATCTTTTACTTTGAAAGGTTCTGTCCATTGGTTTTGTAATTTCTTTGATTTTCCTACTTTCGTGCTTATATCGAGTAAATATACTAAATCTCCTTGTGCAAATTCTCTTGGTGCTGTTTTTTCTTTGTATTTGGCTATCCTTTCTTCTTTTGCTTTCTCTGTGTTTTGTTGCATTTGTCTACTGTGTTCCTTGTAATTCCTTTGTTTTGTGTTGTACCCTTCGGTAAGTTTTGCATCTGTATTTATTGTCTTTGGCTCTTTTGGTCACTATATGCTCCGTATTTCCTTAATGCTGTACACCTTGGTACACCTGGATTCCATTTTCTTCTGTTTGGCTCCTTTGGCCATTTTATCCTCCATAATTCTACTATATACTTTGGCTGCTTTGGCCACCGTACTCTAAATATGCGCACCGCTTCGGTGCGTCTTTATCCTATATACTTTGGCTTCTTTTGGCCACCGTATTCTTCAATATACCTCTCTTGCCGTACATCTTCGGTACGTCGATATACTTTGGCTTCTTTTGGCCACCGTATTCTTCAATATACCTCTCTTGCCGTACATCTTCGGTACGTCTATATACTATATACTTTGGCTTCTTTTGGCCACCGTATTCTTCAATATACCTCTCTTGCCGTACATCTTCGGTACGTCTATATTCTATATTCATTGGCTCATAATATTCGACAATAAACAACACTCGGAAACCGTATCTCCAAACCATGTACAAAACTGACTATCCTTATTATCCTTCAAACACAGCGTTGTGCGGTTCAACAAAACTAAATTTCAATTCAACGTTTCAAACGTATCCTCATATCTGATTCCTTTTGTCACTACTAGTGTGCATGTAAGCCAAATAGTGTTAACCAACCATAATTAGCCCAGAACAAAATAGTCATAACCTTATTTAAACTACCGTATAACCCTAATACATAAATATTCTACGAAAAACTGTTTTGATTCTCAATATCTGCAAACTAGATAATTTTCAAAATTATATTGGGTCTGAAAATGTTTATTCGAAAATGGTCCGCCTATCAACAGAAATATGAAAAAAAATTCTCTTAAGCAACTTTTAATTATCAAACGGTGATATTTTTCACCTTTTACTACTTTTTATTCATACTGTATGTATGACTAAACAAACTTATCGTTCACTGTGTCATCAATTTTTCCATTGTTATTACGTACTAATTTACAAGACTCATATTTCGATTGAATGTTTGTTATTATTATACTAAAATAGTTATTTAATGTCTATACCGAACATATATTTATAACATTGTTAGCTGATGCCTATCGTAATTTTTTCAATGTTTCATAATATAACGAGTTTTGTTATTTTTCGAAGTAATTGTATAAAATGAAATAAAAGAATGCTACTATGTGCTTGCTAGCTTACATTTTAATAATATTAATGATTCTAATTTTTATCAATCGTCTGATTTTTGCCCTTACTTCATTTTTTTTTTATGTATCATGAAGCCTCTACCTGTGAAATCGGATAGAGTTAAAGCAATCACCCCCAGTGGTTGCGCTTCTGCTACCCTTAATGTGGGCGGCACGTTGCTTGTGTCCCCCATTGCTTCTGAACCTCCTTGACTGCCTGTGCCTAACCTGTTTTGCGACTCGAGCGGCATAACGCTGTCTGAACTTGGCTATATATTTCTATCTTTATTAAATAGGAAAAAAAAATTTCTACTTTATAAACTTATGTTACTCCTACCTTTATGGCTTCTACGACGCCTGTAATGGATAGCTTTTGGTGCACGGAAAGGATATTTTAGGATGGGTTGACTTCCCCCTTTGTAAAATTGAAGCTTAAGTCGTTTGGGAGTCTGATTTATTCTAACGAATGGAACTGAAGACGAACGGACAAAACAAAAAAATCAATTGTATGACGGAATGACAACTGGACTAATTTGTAGCAAAATGCTGTATAATTGTTCTCATAGACGACTGTTGTACCTATGGATAACTGAGATGATGGTGGAGGAGTATCGGCTAACTCTCGATATTTTCCAGCCTTTCTACCCTCCTGTATGCCCCGTTTACTGCCTATTGCAGCCTCTGGTTACAGACCGTACAGCTTCACCGTTCCCTGTATTCTCTTGTGCTGTAGCAAGATTGGCATATGATCTTGGCCTGACAGGAATCCCTTGCGTGAAGATTTATCGTCCCTGCTGACCTACAACCCTTTATTGGAAGACCGCTACGAAGACTAAGTAGTTAATCCTGTCCTTGGAACCGCTGTGAAGATACTTTATCAACTCTATGTCGGGAAAACTCTATGAAAATAAATTTACACAACCCTATATCGGAAAACCGCCTTGAAACCAAGTTTAAACAACCCTATATCGGAAAACCGCCTTGGAACCAAGTTTAAACAACCCTATATCGGGAAACCGCTGTCACCATTCTAATAACAAAACTTAATAATCGCTAGATGTCATTTTTTTTAACATGTAAATGTAATAACTCTAGACTATATTTATACAATCTTATGGTGAAGCAGAAATCAACTCAGTCGATGATTGCTGAGCAGGATTATTTTTCGACCTTGACTGGTCTAGATCCAGTGTGATTTGCAGGAGCTGTGCTACCCGTTTGGCAGGGTGTGATTTTTCATCACGCACACTGATCTTGGTCTAGTGGAAGCTATGTTTTGCGCAATTACTAGACCCTGGTTAGAAAAACTCCGTTATCAATACTTAGTTGGCCGAAGTATTCCACCTTACGCCGTTTGGCATGTTCACCTCAGATCGGTATTACGCCTTTCATCTGATGTATGGATTTTTTCTCGACCTTCTCTGGTCTAGATCCAGTGTGTTCTGCGCCCGCAGTGACACCTCGTGTAGGTTGTGGCTCTTCACCACGCACACTGATCTTGATCTAGCGGAAGCTATGGTCCCGTAGGCTCTATGTTGCGCTATACTAGATCCTGGTTGCGACCATCGATTTTTCTCCCTCCTAGGTAGGGTAGCTGAACCGCTTGTCACCGCTCGTGGGGTGTGGTTCCAGACAACCGGATATACCTCTCGGAGAGAAATGGTTTTGGACAACCGCTGTCACCTTCCCTGGGTGAGGTTGTTCCAATAGGGGATGGTACGCGAACCGCTGTCACCATTCTAATAACTTCTGGGGCGCTTAAGGGCTATTCTAATAAATCCTCGTTACCCTTCTTATTTTTGTCACTGTGTAATACCTCCTCTCCAATGAAATTCTGTGCAATCCGAGCGGGTAAGGCACATCCAGTCCGACTTCTGAGCTAGGTACGCCTGGGCTTAAAGCGGAATAATCTCCTTGCCAGGATAGGGTTTGTTCTCGGCAATCGGCCCCCTTTTTCCAACGTATGTACACCCTCCCGGGGAAGTACGGGATGAGGGATAGGGTGATAAATAAAACTTATGGTAAACACCACACAGCGTATGTAACTAAACGTATATAATAGCTATATGAAAAAAATCAGACCAATCATATATACATTTGTCAAAATACTATACTTATAATAATGCGTGCGTCAAAATTAAATTTACAGCTTAACGAAATCTGCCTACGCACTGAAGTAGCAACTATAATATATATAAAATAAACATTAGACGTACCCTGGTATAAATCTCTCAACTAGTAATTATAGGATATTTATCCGGTTCTCCGGTATACGCCGGAATTACTCACAAAATAATAAATTTCGGATTCCGCGTATAATATTAGTAGGATGGTAAATGAGAAAAGAGAGAGAAAGGAAAAATAGAAAGAAACCCGAGAGACCTAGGGCTTTCCTTTTTATATTTTTCTGTCTATAATTTCCAGTTAGCTGAGTCGCATTCGATTCAGTAAACAAATAAACATAGGCCAATTACCTTGTGACCCCCAAGCGATTTTTTTAGTTTACGTGTGCTTTATCACCAACGGCCTTGAAGTATGACGACATTTAACGTGGATATTATCCGTAGTGAAACAAGATTCTTATGTTATAAAATTAAAAATAGTACAATTTTTCCGGTGTCAGCTTTTATAAGCCCCAAGGTTGTCTATCACCTTGAAATAAATGTAAAATGGAATTTACCCAAAATATGGTTTTCTTTTGTTATATATGAAGTGGTCCCTGTCCACTAGTAAGTGATCCCGGATTACAAGGAAAAGTCAATTCGCCCTGGCTTAAAACCAAGTTTAACTCTGTTATTCTCGATTGCTCTCGCTCTCCTCTTATCTACCACACGAAACAAAAGACACTCTGTGTTAAAAAAAAAATGAACCAATAATAACGTAAGAAAAATTCTACGATCCTCAAATCAAGCTTTAACATGCCCGTTTAAATCCTTAAATTCTCTAAACCCTCGAGACACGCGGTAAATCTGGTCTTATTCGCAAAAATATACGTTATTAAATAAAATAATACTTTTGTTCAAAAACTTACGGTAGAATAACTTCCCTTTTTATATTCTGCAGGAACTGCGTCTGTATCTCTAACTGGGTCGCTGCCCCGAAAATGCGAAATTTGCCGAGACGTGTTAGGATGATTTAGTGATAGCGTCGAGGGAAAATTCCACCGGTTTGTGCTCTGATACTGGGGGACAGACTTCACTGTCAAGGAATCACCAAGTATTCCTATTACGCCCTGACACAACGGAGAAATTTTTACCTCGGGTATCACCAACACTAAAACACTATACTCTCGTACTCGGGGAAAGCCTTTCCCTTCGCGTGTACGACCCGTACTCTCTCGAGTCCTGAGCCGTTCTTCCTTTTTGTTTTTTTCCATCACCCGACTTTGGGTGTGAGATGTTTTTGTTTTTTGAGTTGCAGTTTTTCTTTGTTTTTGAAGCGTGCAAACTTTTTGTTATCGAAATAATGATATTTTTTTTAAACAACTTTGTTTTGGTTTGACCCAGTAAATGTTTTATTTTTTTAATTCTGTTTTGACTTCGTAAAGATTTTGTTAAACAATATGTGGGTCGTATTCTAGTTTCATATTAATTAAATTAGATTTTGTATTTACCGAGTGTTCCGAATTTTTGTACAATAATATATTCATGTGTTTTTCGCATTTATTACAGTACTCTGTATTATTTTTACATAACATTGTACACCTAAAATTATTACATTGTAATGATCTACTTGCCATGTTAGATTATCATGTTCCTAGGTTCAATTCTCGCCATAATCAACTGTTTCATAAACGAACTTACCGAACTAATATATACAAATCTTCACCTCTACACCTTCTAATTAAACATTATTCTGATATCGAAAAATATATTGATATTTTAAACTGTAGCCAATCGTCAATTAGATATTGTTTTCTAAAAACCTAAATCAATGTATTTTACATGCAAAACTGTTTTTCTAATTTTTTGTTTGTTTTGGGTATATCCCGTAGGATATTGTAAATAAATAAATAAATAAATAAAAAAGCCTTGGTTTCAAAAATTCCACTATATATCTAGAAAAGAAACTGTAACAATATCCAGGCTGGGAACTAACCATTGTCTAAGACGTTCATAGCTTCGAAAAAACAACTTTTCTCTTGATGACTTGTGTGAATGTGGTGAAAAACAAGACCTAACTCATATATTCTTCTCCTGCAGTAGATCACAAAACTTCATTCCTGACTTCCATAAATACCTCCAAATCCCAAATAATACTCGTAGTTAGTAGTACTTATAGGGTAAATTCGCCGGTAGTCGGACAGCTTAAGCAAACCTGAATAATAAATATAAATGACCAGAATTAGGAAAATCGCAATGCAACAGGAAAGTTTTTTATTTGACTTTCCGCCAGTTACCATTATATTATTTCTAAAGCTCACCGATAATTTCTAAAAAATAAAAATAATAAATAAATGCGATTTGCTGGTAATCGGACAGTGTATGCCAATGGTCGACCAAGTAGTAGCTAGCAGTCGGACAGTCTCTGATGGGTAAGTTTGTACAGACACGTATTTTAATATTTTTATGTTCATGGGTATTGGAGTATTTTTGTTTGATTGTAAATAATAAAGAAACAAACTTTGAATTAAATACATCAAATTAGGAAATAACTTTATTTTTTGAACATGAAACATTAAAATATTTTAAAAACCTATACGGACTAGATAATAGATTTGGTTGAGTTGCAGGTACATATAAGTAATACAAGTTCAATAATGAGTAATTTGTCATTCATCATTGCATAGTTTACAGACAAAATCCAGATTGGTGGTCCAGCCTAAGTGATACCAATGAGAGCATAAATCACAACCTACATTTTTTTCCATCTCAATTTCTGTATCGCTTTCAGTTCTTCATCGCATTCGCTACATTTTAGTTTACAGTTTTGATCGTTTCTTTCGTCGTCCTTTATAGTGATTATGGAAGATGACGATCCCGCCTGACAATTATTTGTTTCTTTGTTTTTCAGTACCTTTGACTTAGTCTTTTTATTCTCTTGTCTCGTTTCTTTCTTCTTCATAGTCTCTATTTTTCTCTTCTTTTTAGCATTTTCCTTCTCTTCTTTCTCCCTTGATTTATTTTCGTAATATTTTCTCCAAGCACCGGATGAAATTGCCGAAGGAATCTGCTCTCTCTGTCGTTTCTTGAATGTTTTTGGAAGAGGTTGGAGATATGAGAGGTGTTTCTCAAATGAATCCTCAGGTTTCTCTACCTGTAGTTGTGTTTGAGAACTATCAGGTATACAATCAGATTGCTCTATTTCTCCTTTATCATCTGACAAAGATTTTTTTATTTCTCTTGACTGTTTTCTCTTTCTAGGCTTTTTTCATAAATTGGTTCAGCGAAGTCTTGCATTTTTTTTGCAATTTTCTCGTTATCTATTTCTATTAGATCCGGGTGGCGATTATTAATGTCTTTATCAATTTTCGTCAGTTTTGTTCCTTCTATTTGTTTTTTATTTGATTCGCTAATGTCCTCGTCCGCAAATATTTCTTCTAAAATGGACTCCCCGGTTTCTAGTAGATCTTGAACGACATCCATTATTTCTTTTTCTGGAATTTCATCACTTAAGTAAGATTTTTTGCTGTTTTGTTCTCTTTCATATGGACTGAGGAGTACGTCTTGGTGTATTGTTACTAAACTATTATTTTGATTTGCAACAGCCTTTTCAACTGTGAGTGTTTGTTCATCGAAAACTATTTCCATTTCTTCAATTTCATGTGGCATAAAAAATGAGACGTTGCTACCACTAGGATTTTGAGGCAGCAATGACTTAACCACATTTAAAATCGTGTCTGAACACAATCCAAGCTCTGAAAGTTGAGGTTTTATCTTTGCAATCACTTTTTCTGTACTGATGATATCAGCTTCTGATATTTCGTCATGATCCTTCTCTATTTGATTTGACAACTGCTCTAAAACATTTTGGACGCACTTTGAATAATCGACAGAATTGGGATTAAATGGATACAATCCACAGGTTTTGAAGCCGTTTTTCATATTACTGGACATTTTTGAATTTTGAAGAGCTTTCTCAAATATGGGAAAAAATCAATTTTTTTACTACGCGATTCTCATGTTTTGCTTGCCACTCTCTCACTACATGGCGCCAATATTCTTTTAGAGGTTTGAATACACCAACGTCAGCAGGTTGAAGGAGATAAGTCGCATTTTGGGGGTAACGTGTACAAGATTATGCCACTTTTGTCACAAAACTTGCTTAGATCAAGTGAAATATGAGATTTATGCCCATCTACTAAAAATAGCACAGGTTTCTGGATTTTTTCTCTCTCTAACCATTTATCTAAGCCATTAGCTACAAATTCGTAGAACACGTCTGACTGACTGATTGTTTTGCCGAGGATCCAATCAGGGGGCATGCTTTCCTCTAATGGTTTTGGTGGTTTTACGTATGGAAATATTACGAGAGGCGGGCAAAGTATACCGTCAGCTGTAAACGTAATCAAAGCCGTTAAATTTTCCTCGCTATTTTCCTTTTTAACAATAAATTGACTATATCCTTTCAGACCCAGTACTTTTCCCGTCTTTGGACACAAACTGAAGCCACTTTCATCAGCGTTCAAAATGCGACTTGGATCTTCTAAAATATCTATGGATTCTGAGTTAATTAAAAAAGATTTCAAGTCAGCAAACCAAGACCGTATGTACTCTTCTGTACTTTTGGATCTATATTTTTTGAGCGACTCTGCATTTTTCAGAGATAAATGCTGTAATAAATAGGAATACCAAAGATAAATTAACTCCAATGTTAAAATGTCATATACCTGGAAATGTTATTGTCACTTTGCCATCGATAAAAAAGGTGCATCCTTTTTTATCGCGATAAAAACTTCTCTTCCTCAATATCTAGTAAGCGGACGTCACTTTTACACAATGACAATGAGTCGCAATTATTGTTGTTGTTCATCCATATATTCTGTCGTTAATTTATCTTGCCAAAAAACACTCGAGCTTTTCTTTTATTAGATAAATTCCTCTTTGACTCAAAGTTTTGCCAATCACTAAATTTGCTCGAAAAACTGACATTAGATAAAATCGCTCCACCTTCGGTGTCGCGATTTTATCATGTCAGTTTTTCTCGTAAAATTAGTGATTGGCAAAACTGTTTCGTTGCAAAGAGAAATTTATCCGATAAAAAAAAAGCTCTTGTGTTTTTACTGTTGAGAAAAATTTAATGTAGTAAATTTCAGAACAGTGGAATGCAACCCACTTTTTGTTTAGAAAAATGATACAAAAACCTAACAGTATTGAAACAAATAAAACATTTTACTAGGTCAAAATGAAATAATTGTTTTGTTTACAACTAGTTAATAACGTAAAATTTAGGCCGCTTCAAAACAAAAAATTTGATTTTGCAATTAAAAAAAAACCCAAACCTAATTCGGGGGGATAGTAAAAACCAAGTACAGAGCAGTAAGAGGGACAGACAGTGTTGGGGCGAATACGTGAAGGGAAAAGTCCTTTCCCTGTCACGGTAACATGCGTCAGTTTTTTTTTGTGTTAGCGGTTTCAGAGGAAAAATTTCTCTCCGTTGTGTCATGACGTGAAAGGGATACTTGACGGTGAACACAGTCCCCCTTCGTGACACAAAACGGGAAGACTCGCCCTCTTCGCTAAGTTTTCAGCATAGCACGATACCGGTTACTGGCACTACCCTCGGTTGCTAAAAAGATAGTGAAGATAGGCAGTAGCAAGGCCGTAGAAAGGGAGTTTTCCAGCGCAGTAAGTTTTTAAATAAGTTGAGAGTTAAATTTTAGTGTTTTACATAGGGAGTAGCTATAACAAATATATTTATTTAATTGTCTGTTCTTTCACGGGGACTGGACAACTTTCAGGTTAATATTGAATGTCCAGGCTCACAATTTTGGTACAGCTCGTTCTGTAGGATATTAATTTATCGTGTGTGATGATATGATAAGATTTCGCAGGGTACCGCCAACCTGACAAGAGTTAGGTTTCTAATTATTTAATGATTATTTTGTTGCGCCACATAAATCACTTCCACCTCGTAGGTAGGAGATAAATAAAAGTTAAAACAAGGTTAATTTGTACTCAGTATCAAAGGGCCGGAGCGTATAATTTTCTTTTTCCTCTTGTTCTCAGCGAACTTGTGCTACGATAAATAATTTTAAATTGTTTTTTTGTTCAGACGTAATTAGGAATACTGTTGCCCGCGCGTATTTCTTGATCTTTTCATTTGAATATCTTAACAACAAATAAGAATATCACAAAACACAGATGAACGTTTTGAACTATGAAATTCTATTAGTGTTTCAAATGAAACTCACTGTTTCTAGCTAATTTCACAATATAATAAAAATTGTGGAAAATTCTAAAAAATTGACAATTGTTTCGATAAATCAATATCATCGTCAAAATGACAGAAGTTACATTTCATTTGATGCCTACCTGATGTTTAGTAGTTATTTTTGGCTAGACGAAGAAGTGACCTAACTTTTGATTGTCTTAATATATGTTAATAGAAAAAAGAAGAAGTTGTGATATTACAAATATTGAAGCTTAGATATTATTAGCCCTATGCTGATATCCTGGATATCATTTTTCCAATTAGGATCAGTATAACTGTGCAATGATATAGAAAACCAGGAGAACTATATCTGCTGATCTTTACAATTATCACTTAAGAAGACAGTTTATTAGTGGAGAAATCTGTAGATTTATCTGTTCATTGACGACTTCATATTGTGGGTTTCTTAAATGTCTTCTAATTTTCAACTCTTTAAGGAAATCCAGTTATTGTTTCTTTTCACAAATATGTAGCACTTCTAGTTCTGTGTTAGGTGTCAATTAATGATTGGTGTCAAGTAGATGTTTTGCGTAGTGGGATTTATCTGGTTATTTTAATCTGTATGCTATGAATTTGTCAATGAACATATAAGTCTAGGGAGTTCTCCACCAATAAACTGTCTTCTTAAGTGATAATTGTAAAGATCAGCAGATATAGTTTTCCTGGTTTTCTATATCAATGGACAGTTATACTGATCTTAATTGGAAGAATGATATCCAGGATATCCCCATAGGGCTAATTATATCTAAGCTTCAATATTTGTAATATCACATCTTCTTCTTTTTTCTATTAACATATATTAAGACAATAGAAAGTTAGGTGACTTCTTGGTCTAGCCAAAAATAACTACTAAACATCAGGTAGGCATCAAATGAAATGTAACTTCTGTCATTCTGACGATGATATTGATTTATCGACACAATTGTCAATTTTTTAGAATTTTCAACAATTTTTATTATATTGTGGAATTAGCTAGAAACAGTGAGTTTCATTCAAAACACTAATATGAGTAGATTCCACGAAATAAGGGTCGAGACAGTTAATTTCATATAAAAATTCTACTTTCGAAATCGTTTTTGTAAATTGAAATCGGACCATACCTGTCGCATTCAGGACTGCTGGAAAATTGCAAAGTAAAAAATACATATTGCCACAGATCGAAAACTATGCATCGGACAGTGCCTGCATTTTGCACATACAAAGTTTAAATTAAAAACTAATAGTGGCCGGAGGAGGATAACTGAGTTATGCATTTTTGAAAAAACCGCACTTTGTCCGGATTTCTCCTAAGCTAACGGTCCGATCGAGTTGATTGACCTCTCATTTTCTTCGTTTTCTTCGACTTTTGCATAATAACAAAAAAGTGATGAATAATAAAGTCGAGTCAAAAACATATCACTGTATCATATGAAACTATTTTCCCAACAATGGCGCAACTGGCTTTCATCTTTTTACATGAAAAAATCTGTCTAGACGTCAACTCAATTCGAAATTTATTAACTTGACTAAACTGCTGCATATTATCTGCAGAATATTCACGTCCACTGATTTTACAACTGAACTAAATTTATTTTTATTTTTAAAAAGGGGAATTTTCAATTTATTATTGTATATTTTATACTCAACCTTATTCTATATAAATGATAATTCATTTCACATAAAAATCTCAATTCAAATCATTTTTATATAAACAAGACAGCAAAAAATAAATTGAAAGTCAGTGTTACGATTATGTGGAAGAAACATTGAAGGTTGATTTCTCAAACATTATCAAAACATAATTAACACATCAATACACAAATACAAGAACTATAGATGGCAGTTATTGTTAGCGAAACTCTCACCTGAAGATAACTCCCTCTAAAAAGTTATTAGACATCTTAAAAATAAGTGCAATGAAATAGCAAAAATTGTTGCAAACGGACAAACCGTCACGGAGAAATCTAAAATGTCAGAAACATTTGGAGAGTATTTGCAAAACAATATGTTAAACAACCAACAATATCATTACATATCATAAACATTTCAAAACCAGAGAGGGATCTGAAAGAATAATTCGAGAAATGGAAAAAGAGAAAGTAATAGATCTGTCTACTAGTCCATGAGTGTCTACAGTAGTGCTTGTCAAGAAAAAGGATGGAACTACGAGATTCTGCGTGGACTATCGCCAGCTAAGCAACGTGACGGACAAAAACAGCTATCCTCTGCCTCGAATCGACGATACGCTAGATACTTTGGCCGGCTGCAAACTGTTTTCCACCTTACACCTGAAGTCTTGTTATTGGCAAGTAGAAATGGACCCAGGCGACAAAGAGAAGACTACTTTTACCCCCGGATTTGGATTATAGCAATTCAACGTCATGCCATTCGAGCTCTGTAATACGATATTGGAAAGACTCATGGTAAATGTCTTGAGAGGGTTATCTTGGAAGACATGCCTGGTCTATTTGGACGACGTCGTAGCACTGGTGAAGACATTTGACGGACACCTGAAGAATTTGGAAGACGTATTCAAACGACTCCAAGCTGGCCAGCTCATGATAAACCCGAAGAAATGTCAGCTAATCCAAAACCTAGTCAACTCACTAGGTCATATAGTGATCAATAAAGGAATGTCGGTGGATCCAGAGAAAATTGCTTCCATTCAGCAATGGCCGCAACCAACCGACAAACATCAAATTAGGAGTTTCCTTGGACTTTGTATATACTATAGAAGATTTACCAGGAACAGCTTTCCATTTGGACGAAGACTGTCAAATGGATTTTTAAACCTTGAAGAGGTATTTAACCACGGCACCGATATTAGGATGTCCATTATCAGAGGTGACTTTATTCTTGATACCACGAGAAGACAACTTTTGGCGGTAGTGAAGTCCGTGGAACACTTTTACCAGTAACTCTATGGAGGAAGTTCCTAATCCGGATTGATCATGCAGCACTCAAGTGGTAAATGTAGTTCAAGAATCCCAAGGGCCAAATCGCTAGATGGACTGAACGACTTCAACGGTACGATTTCAACATCGAACATCGAGATGGTGTGGGTCACCGAAATGCCGACTCCACGACTAGACGGCGGTCCCCAGCAGACCGTTCCCGCTGCAATAAGGCGGAATCGAGAGAGGCTGCAGTTTCAAGAAGTATAGTAGTCAACGAAGAATGGTCACCGACCAGGATCAGAGACGATCAGGAGAATGATCTTCACCTCCCAGACAACATTAGATATTCTATAAATATCCGTGGAATATTCATTTTGGCATATTGGAATATTCTCTAAAAATACCTAGAATATCTTTATGCTTTTTGGAATATTCCTAGAAAGTGAAAATGGGAATATCCTAAATATTCAGAGAATATTCCCAAATGAATATTCTTTTTCGTATTATATATAAGCTAGGATTATTCTGAGAATATTGAGAAAAGCATTATCTAAGAATGTTCTTCAATGAATGTTTCCAGAATATTCAATATATACTATGAATATTCATGGTAGATTCATTTGGAATTTTGTAGAATTATTTCAAATTGTATATTCAGGGGATATTCTTTGTATATTCAGAATATTGCAGGAATATCCTCAGAATGTTCAGAACCATACATTTAATGGGGGGAGAGGGGAGGGTTAGTACATAGGATTCATGTAAATGCACTTTTTTCAAATTTCTGTAAATCAATAAATTTTCATAACTGATGGAAGTCGCTACTCGACCATTCACTTGATGGTGGCTTCTAAAGTGAATAAAGTGGCACAGGCACAAATTGGATTCAGAACATGAGTCCAATAACATTAGTGCTTAATTCTGGTTACACCTAAGAAAAAAATATATTTTAACTACCTAAGCATAATAAAATAAAATTCAATATTAAATTGTCCAAATTTTTATTAGACAATCATAAACTTTATAACTCTCTATAAACTTTTAAAATTTAAAAATATTCAACTATAATTATCGTTTTTAAACCAAAACGACATAGCTTCACAAAATATATAAAGCATTAATCTACTTGTTGAACATCAGTTTCGTAAAATTAAATATTTATAGATACTTACATTCTCTTGTGAGGAATGAAAAATAAAGAAAAAACAAAATTGACCAAATACTTGTTTCTATTAAAAAATATAGAGTTAATCTTTTAAAATTTATAAATATTTATAGGGCCCACACACTGCGAGCTTTTAGCTAAACCCAAATGGATAAAACTGTCCGGTTAAGGCTACATAACTGAGGTATAACTGAAAAATATCCTTATTGTTGACGTTTTGCAATCAGATATATCAATTCACCTGTTCGGGTAAGGCGGTGTTAAAAGCTGGCAGCGTATGGATTCATAAACCTGCGTTATATCCTCACAGTCACTAGAATGTATTGCGACGACCTGAGATGAATGTGCCGGTTGCTGTAATGGTGTGGTATCTGCAATTATAAAAGTAATTGTAGTAATCATTTGTAGAAATTTTACAAATATGAGTATAAAAAATATCGATATTTTCTTAAATTTGTCACTATGCAGAATACATTACATTGACACTGGTATTCTGTACTGTCGCTTAAATACCAAAGCATATGGTGATTAATTATTGCATGCTCTTCTCATGTAAGTTTTTACCAGCCTCAAGTTCTTAAGATAATTTACTTGTTTAAATGAATGTTGACTTAGTTTTATAAACCGATATAAATGTTTTATTTTTTTGTTTCCATGATCTCAATACCAGGATATTCTCTTATACAAATTTATTTATATGCGCCCAGATGACAAAAAATGAATATCAAAAACAGCCGATTATAATGTCTACTTAAATTTAATATTTACCAGACTGAGTAACTATTTTTGTTGGTGGATCATTCAATAAAATGTGACCTTTGCATTTTAACCATGGAAATAGGGTAGGCACAGCTAGCTGAAAAAAATGCTTGGGATATCCTCCTTTGGAAATAAATTTTTCCTGACAGTGAAGTTCACACAACCTATAATTCTATTGTAAAGCATCTGTAGTATTTCCAAACAAATCTGCACAGTTACAATCTTCCAACCAAAAGTGTGCCCTAAAAAGTAAATAAATGTAGTTATTCACATGTCTATATTAACTACTAATTTATTATTCAACATATTTTTAGCTGAACAGGGCTCGTCAGCAGAAAGCTTATTATAGTACATATTATTATTTCATGTTATTAAAGGCTGAGGGACAGATCAACGTTAAAAACCAAAAATATAGAGAATTACACAACTTACGATGCATAGATTCATGTAAAATATTAAAAAAGTAATATATACCTATAATATATTGCATATAGAAACAAACTCTTACCTCACAGGGTCTCTGGGAAATCCAAACATAATTATTCCTTCTCCTGTTCTTGAGTGACATCCACTAACTGCACAAGTTATTCATCCCATAACAAATACAATAATTTCTCACTGAGAGTTCCACTAGTCACGATATTATTGAAAACAAAATCAAAATAAACTTTGATTAAAGCACAAGAATATTTTTTGGTTAAACATGGTGTGTTGTCTCTGATATAACTTGTTTGAAAGTTGAAACATGGCGTCTATCACACGTCACACCTGCCCATTCAGTAAATTAACTGTCTAAAAGTCGAAGATTCGCCAGTTTGTGTTGGTGTATTCTTGGCTAAACATTAAAATGGTGGATATTTTATTTATAATATATTTAAGCTATGGGTGGATGTCAATCTACTCCAGTTTATAGGTTGATATTAGATAAAACGGAAGAGAAACGAACCTATTGACACTTGACTTTTAGCATGCCAGACTTAAGCCCACCACACATGATATTAGAAATTAACCAATACAGAGAACGCCAGTTGCATTTTAATTGGCTGGCGGCTTTTTGTTGACGCGATTGGGTACCTGTCTTGATTTGGCTTTATGCTGAATGTTATAATTATCATTTATATCTTTGTTCCCTTTTTATCACACGACGATATGACGAATAACATTATATCCACACCGTATCAACCATTTATGTAGTGTTCATATCCAGGATATTTTTATAACTTTTTCTTATCTTATAATCTCAATCTGAACTTCAATGAGTTTAATACATGGTTTAATTTGATATATTATATTTATTATTTGTATGAAGGTTATTTTAACTATTTACACCTATGCGTAGGGTTGAATATCCGGATAAATGTTTGAACTACAACTTTCGTCCCATGTGAAAACTAATAATTATTTTCTTTAATCATAAGTAAATATGCTTAAAAGAATATGCTAGGAATATTCAGTTTGGTAATATTCTTAAATGAATGTTTTAAGAATATTCAATTTGATAATATTCTAAAATGAATATTTTAAGAATATTCATCAGGCTTGTTCTGTGAATATTCACTAAGGAATATTAATAGAATATTCAAAAATAATATTAATATTATAAGAATATTCTTAGTTGATTCGGAATATTCTTATACTTTTTGGTGTATTTAAAGATTATTCTATGAATATCCCATGTTGTATGGGCTAAAGATGATTCGGCAATGAAACGAAGAAAATTGGCGACCTACCTGACCAGAAGTTCCAAGATTTTCATCGCCACTCAAGGCATATTGGACACAGTTGGACTTCCTTGTACTAGAAGAAGAGCTGTTGAGAAGAGTCCTTGAAAACGATGATGGTTCTGAGATGAGAAGGCAGATAGTTATCCCGAAAACAAGAGTAGCAGTTGTACTGAGAAAGTTACACGATAATCCTGTAATGATATAAATTCATTACTATAAATATCGATTCAAGAAACCAGATAGCACCGCGATGACGAGGTACCCCACCAGAACAGCAAGTCCCCCACGCCAAGATGCGCACGAAGAATCGACAGTAGAAGGGAAGGAGACTTCCACCACCACCTCTACGATGTGTATAAAACTGCAAACCGACAGACGATAGGGCGACTTGGTTTACGGACTCCTGCTCCTACAAGTTCAGTCGCCTCCAGTGCGAAGCGTAGGTCGAAGATACTTACTTTAACTTTGAACGCTTTACACTATCCACCGCCGAGTGTTGTACTAAGTCGGAGGATTTTATACATCATTCACTAGAACGACCGTTGGTTTCTGGTATTGACGGAAACGAGAACGATTGTTCAAACAGAAGAATTTCGGTGTGGTATTGACACATCGAAAGCTCTACAGTATCTTCGTAGGGTAGCGCCGTTGAGCCGGGTACTGACTGGCTGTAAACGATCACTTTAACTGTTAGTATAATTCTGGTGTAGTATTGACGCGCCGTAATAACTACAGTCCCTACAAACCGAGACATTCGTTAAGCCGGGTACTGACTAGCTATAAACGATACTCTCACATCTTGAGATTAAAACCGAAAGAGTATTGATCTGTCGGTTGCTCATACCCCTGGCTATCTGAACATTTCATAGGACGCCGAGGATCCCGTCCACCGTCAAGTGCATCACCGGAATCGAAAAACACACCGTTGCTGTTACACCTACCTACCGTTCGGAACATCAGTGTCTATCGATCGACGAAGGGATACGAAGCGTGACCTCCGAAATATTTACGCACCAGAGTGATATGTATATAGAATATTGAACTTTAGTTTATTTTTGTCATTGTAAATAATATTTTTAGAAATAAATCAGTTAATTTAATTGAACTCTGTCTCCTTTGGGCTTACCTAGGCAATACGCATTACAATCCATCAGGAGGTCATCTGGGATTGAAGAAATCCCTTCAGCGAGTCCATGAAGGTTTTATTGAATGAACAGCTCCGACGATGGGAAGGACTGGTGTAAGAAATGTACTACATGTGCTACGAGTAATGGACCACACCGCAAGAGAAAGGCGCCCATGAAACAATATAATGTTGGAAGTCCTTCCGAAAGGATTGCTTCAGATATCGCTAGACCATTTCTGACGACAGAAATTGGTGGTCAATACAACCTGGTAGTAACGGATTATTTCACAAAGTTGGTGGACATTTACGCGATCCCGAATCAAAAGGCCACAACTGTCGCGGATGTATTTGTGAAAGAATTTATCGGCCGATATGGAGTGCCTTTGGAAGTCCACAGCGATCAAGGCAGAAATTTCGAGAGCCAGGTATGCCAGGTAATTTGTGACGAAGACCAGGACAACAGCGTTGTATCCACAGTAAGCCTGAGACTAAGTAAAACATTACAGTATTTTGAAATAACTGATTTTTTTGTTAATGCAGTTTAAGTGACCATTAGTTAACCAAGGCGCTATTTTTGTGCTTTTCCTTTTTATTTTACGGATATAAGTACATTTTATTATAGATTCGAAGACAGTTGGTAAAAAAATTAATGTTACAATATTTGGATATTGGGCCGAGTACACATGGTGCCAGTGCCAGTTTAATATTCATTAGGAAATTAATAATAATAATAAACGTAAACTTCAAGAATATATTGAAAACAATGGGATGAGGCAGTTGATTACCGAATATACCAAGGTCTTCAGGAATTCTAAATTTATAATCGACTTGGTTATAAGCAATGACTATTCAATATCGACCTATGTGGAAAAAGACTATATAATATCTGACCATTCTATAATACAAATTGAAACGCATTGTCCAACTGCATCTCATTGATTACCGAATATACCAAGGTCTTCAGGAATTCTAAATTTATAATCGACTTGGTTATAAGCAATGACTATTCAATATCGACCTATGTGGAAAAAGACTATATAATATCTGACCATTCTATAATACAAATTGAAACGCATTGTCCAACTGCATCTCATTTAAATGACACTAATCGAATTCGTTCGGATATCAAGTATGATGAAATGGTAAACATGTTAATTGAAAAGGATTGGGGTTATTCATTGGTTGATGTTGATGTTGTGGCTGATATTTTCTCAAATAATATATTATCGGCAATGGACTCGGTAGCTCCTAGTAGAACCGTCAATATTTAAAATAAGGGTAATGCATGGTTTAATACTGATTGTTATAATGCTATTAAAGATAAAAACATAGCGTATAAAAGATTTTCATTAACTAATGCGGTAGACGATTGGAATAGTTATAAAGAAAAGAGAAATTCATGTGTCAAGGTATTGAAAAGTTCGAAAATACGTTATTACAAGAGAAATATAGATATGAATAAAGGCAATTCAAAACTAATGTGGAAGCACCTAAAAACAATTGTCGGAACGAAAGCTAGTAGGACTAAGATTGACAGTATAGACTGTAATGGAATCTTTCACACTGACAACTTGGCCAATGTTTTAAATCAATATTATATAAATAGTATTTGCGATATTGTGGGTAACATAATAGTTCCTGATTCCGGTACCGATGTTGTTTTGCAGACGATCCCTTTAAATGGTTCAAAAATAGAATATTTCGAATTAATTAACATTGGACAGCTACTTGAAATAATAAAATCCCAAAATAGAAAAACAGTACTGATGAATTAGGTCTTGTTTCACGTGATAGGCTATCCTTTGCTTAATATGATAAATATGAGTTTGGAAAAGGGCATTGTTCCTGAAAGATTTAAAACTTCAGCTATAGTTCCTATTCCCAAAGTATTAAATACAAACAAAGTTGATCAGTTAAGGCCAATCAATATGCTGCCTTTTTGTGAGAAATTACTAGAACTAGTAGTGTATGATCAAGTAAGTAAATTCATTTCTGTAAATAAGATATTACACAGTTATCAATCTGGTTTTCATAATTCGCATTCTTGTGAGACGGCACTCTAACTGGTTATATCTGACATGAAAAATATTCTAAATAGGCCGAGGGTAGGAATTTGTTCAGTTTTTATTGATCTCAGAAGAGCTTTTGAAACAATAGATCGTGATATATTATTGTTGAAATTGAGGAAATATGGCTTCAGTGGGGTAGTTTATTCCTGGATTCAGCATTATTTGAGGAACAGATATCAAGTAACCACATTTAACACTTCAGCATCGGATCCGGAATTAAACAATATTGGTGTTTCACAGGGTAGTGTTCTTGGGCCCCTACTTTTCATATTATATATAAATGACTTGGGAAAAGTACTAGAGAAATGTAAAATCCATCTTTTTGCGGATAACACCCTCATTTACTATTACGGGGATAATTTTGTTGAAGTAGTACAAACAGTCAATTCAGAATTGAAAAAAATATCTGACATATTTAAGATCAGTAAACTAAAAGTAAATGAATCCAAATCTAAATTTATGTTCATTGGTGGTCCTGTTTTGCGTGCTAAATTTTTAAACCTTGATTTGAGTGTTAAGATAAATGATCAGGACCTAGAGAGTGTACATGAAATAAAATATTTAGGTTTTATAATGGATCATGAACTAAAATTTAGTAGTCACATAGATTACATATGTAGAAAGATTGGAAAAAAATTGGAATTCCACAATTTCTGTCAATGCATACTAAGCTTATGGCTTACAATACATTAATTCTACCACATTTTGATTACTGTTGTTCACTAATTTATACAGGTTGTTCTAGAGCTAGTTATGAACGATTACAAATTATTCAAAACAAGGCGATGAGAGTAATTCTGGGATGCAATAGGCATACTAGTGTGGAATTGATGACTAACTGTTTAAATTGGTTAAAAGTTGAGAAATTTCTTTATGTACAAACAATGATTTTCATCTTCAAACTTATCAATAATCTCTTACCGCAATATTTACATGGTAAGCTAGTTCCAATCTCGCAAATACATGATAAAAACAGATCAGCAAATTCAATTAATTTTTATGTGAAAACAACCATTCAAGGAAGTTCGATGAAGAATTTTTTCCACAAAGGTGTTGTACAATTTAATGATCTACCGCAGTACATAAAAGTTAGTCAAAGCGTAAAAATGCTTAAAAAATTATTGACCATATACCTCCCACAGTAATCCCACTGAAATCTAGTGGTTCATATTCATGTTTATATTCACATTTATTCCATCATCATCATATGCAGCTCATTTAACTATTTTCTATGGTGTAGCCTCCCTTTACATATTTATATATTCCATTTTCATTTGGGCCCATTGTTGTCTATTGCTAGCTATGCGGCCCCAAGTTGATCCTGCGAGTTTCTTTATATCGTAGTCCCATCTTAAGTTGGGGCGTCTTCTTGGTCTTTTCACGCCTCTGGGATAGCATTGCGTTATCTTTGTGGTCCATCTATCGTCTGTCCTTCTAGCGAGATGCCCCGCCCATTGCCACTTTAGAGATCTGATTCTATTACTCACATCTATCACTTGGGATTTTTGTCTGATCCATTCAACTCTTTTTCTATCTCTCCTTGTTATTCCAAGCATGCATCGTTCCATAGACCTCTGTGGTACCTGGAGTTTTCTAATGATATCAGTTTTCAGGGTCCAGGTTTCACAGCCGTATGTTAATACTGGTAGTACGCACTGATCAAACGCTTTCTTTTTCAAACGGAGTGACATTCTAGACTTGAAGATTTCTGGAAGTAGTGAACCTGATATGTGTATTAGTTGACCCAAGTATATGTATTCCCCTACTATTTCCAGGGCAGTGTAATTAATTTTCATTTCTTGTGCGTTTATCAATTCATCATACATTACCTTGGTCTTACTCAGATTTATTTTAAGGCCTACTTCGTTGCTTGCTGTATTCAATTCATTTATTTGTTGTTGCATTTCGCCAGGGTTACTCGCTATCAGGATGATATCATCAGCGAATCTTAGATGGTTCAAGTATTCTCCATCTATATTCAGACCTGTGTTGTTCCAGCCCAGTTTTCTGAAGATACTTTCTAGTGTTGCCGTGAATAACTTTGGTGATATTGCGTCTCCTTGTGTCTAACTCCTCTGCTGGTGGGGAATTCTGGAGTGCCCTCATATTTCCTAACTCTCGCTTTGGTTTCCCTATATATATTTGCTAGGGTCTCAATATATGGCTTCTCGACCCCTTGTTCTGTTAGGGTATTTATTACTGCTCTGGGATATATAGAGTCGAATGCTTTCTCAAATCAATGAAGGCTAGTGCTAGTGGTTGGTCGTATTCTTTTGTTTGACTGATAACCTCTTTGAGGGTATGGATGCGGGTCAGTACAATAGACCACATCCACATTTATTTATTGGCATGTATATAATATACATTTCTTGTAATGTTTTATATTTTTTATCTTAATTTTATATTTTATTTTGTGCATGTTTTATTTTATATTTTATTCGTATTATATATTATTTTATTTCATGGTTGGTTTATACATGTTTCTGTTTAATTTTGGTACAGTTTGTTTGTTTATTTGCTTATACTATTTTATTGATATAAGTAATTGTACATTTCTATTTCTATTTATGTTTTGTGCTTACATCCTGCATATTTGTATGCTTGTATATTGTAGCTTGCAGATTGCTCTTTGAGTTGTTTTTCGTTTTTTATTTTTGTCTAGATATTTTTTGATCATCTGGCTTATTAAGTATGTACTTCGTAGTTTTTATTGTTTATTGTTAACATTATCTATGATAAATAAAGCATAATAATAATAATAATAGTTTATTGTACGAAATTAATTTTTTGTTCATCAATAAATACCAATTTTAATCATTTCTTTTTTTTATTGATGCCGCATATTACCTTTTTAAAGCACGCGTCAGCGTGTTTAAATCGAACTTTCAAACACGCGCGTTTTTTAAAGTCCCCATGGTAACAACAACAACTTGAGAAACGTAAGTATCAATGACAACTTTTTTTATTAGTTTTTAAATTGTATATTATCATTGGGAACCAATGTCTTATTTGGTTTTTTCTGCAAAATGTATTTATATATTCATATATACATTGTTTCCCTTTAAATATAAATAAAGAATTTTTTTGATTATTGATCTGACAGCCCGTAACGTCAACTAAAAATAAATACTATTTGACGTTCACGAAACTTGGCTGGGCATCGAGGATGGACTTCCATTTTTTTGTACTAATAATATAATAATAATATTTTATGATTCCAAAGTGCACCAATAAAAAAAAATAGCGTAAAGTATTCGTGGATAACTGGTCTTTCAAACACTAGCTGTGCTGCGCCGTCGTGCTCGAAAAATCGCGCGTGTTTGAAAGACCTCTTTATCCACTTATACTTTAATATACTATTAAAATGGTTGTATAATAGTTGTTTTTAGGACTATTATAATAATATTTTCATATATACTTTGGTCTGCTCGTAGAAATATATGATCCCAACAAGTTTTGCTTTCACCTTGCACTCTTGTGGGATTATTAATACTTGATACAAATTCAAATTCGACCAGAATATTTAGATAGCTATCATTTATCATTTGATTTTAAAATACCTATATTGAATACTCCAATCAACATGTCGTTACTGTTGTGTCTGAACTGCTTCAAATAATTTTCTAAATGTTGGGTGAAGTCCCGTACATCAGATGCTGGGGATCTGTACTCATAATGATAATGTTGTTATTTGACAGGAACTTAATTTTTATATATAACTTCTTTATATGTGTCATGGCTTCGAATAGTGTTTTTTTTTTAGTTGCATTGAGTTATTTACCCCCAAAATATGTGATGTTTTTTACGATCTATATTTTTATTATTGGTTTAATGAATACCAACACTCGATGAGTCATTGACTAAAAGATGAGACAATTTATTGACAAATCTAAAAATAAACAAACAAAATTTTTCTATTTCCTTTTACATAACAATTATAAATTAGTGCTTGATAATTCTATTGAGGATTATCCTCAACGTGCGAAATCGCTTAAAATAATAACTTGATTGGGAAAGTCCTTTATCGTCTCCCCCTTCTTTTCGCGTACAGTCCTGGGGATCTCCAAAATATCGCTTCATTCGTTAACAGTATAGCGTAACGTAAACTTGTCGCCGCCACAAATAAAAAAATAAAATGAATGAAATTCTGAATTAAAATGAAATTTACATTGTTGACGGTTTGTTTAGTTTTTGTTGGAGTGACTTTAAGTGATGAAGTGTGGAAATGTTGTTCCGAAGACGAGGTATTAAATAAAAAAGAAGATATTTACGAATGCATTCCAGATACAACGAAAAGACTTCAATTAAACACTGATAAAACTAATGTTTTGACGAATTTAACAAGTGAAGAATGTTACGATGTATTGAATAATAATTTTATTCGTTTAGACGTTGAAAGAAATAAAATATTTCCAGTCGAAGAGGCGATTTTTCCGAAATGTTGTCCTCTGAAATATATTTATAATACCAAACTACATTCCTGTATACCAAAACACGATTCCTTCGACAATTTCATCAATGGAACTTTCATTAAAGTTGGATTAAGTAAATGTAAGACTATTGTAGATTATGATTTTGAAATTGAATTGTGGAACAGAACAAATTCTATAAAGACATCTCAAGACGCTTTTTGTATTGATAAAAACGAATACGAGGATTTCGTATTCAGGGAATGTCAGACAGGTTTCAAAATATGCGATACATTGAAATGCATAAAAAAATGTTGCCCCGATGGACAGAGTTACGTGAATGGGGCAAAATGTCAAGATACTTATGAGCATGGAACGAATCTGAGTCGATTCAGTGATATTGTGGAGAACCATGAAGGTTAGTATTTAGAACAAATAATTTGTTTACTTTATAGGTATTACGCTATAAAAATTCATGCCATACTTTGCAAGTAGTATGGAGGTTGGGGAAAATTATAAAAATAATAAAGCATTCGTAATCCATAGGCGAATCACTTCTTTTGGTAGATAGTTAAAATATTTTTTGAAGTATATTTGTATGAAATGACATTTGTGTAAATATAATATATCGGGTGTACGCCTAATTAACCTGTTTATAAATTCTAAACAGCTGAAGGTAAAAGGTACATTTTTTCAAAAATATTTTATTTTTCCACAAGGTATGCTCAGAACAATGTGTCATACTGGTTATATAGGTATAAGGGTTTAAACTTTGACTTTTAAACAACGTTACGTTCATAAATTATAATTTTAATATAAAAACTTATAGTTGGCGTAAAACATATTGTGTAGCAATGTAATCGTAATCGTATATCCCCTTTAAGTTATGTTGCGAAGCAAAACTCTGAAAGGTATTAATATTTTGTTTACTTACCAATTTGTTACCTAATTGTTGAAAGGGCGTTCGGTATAATCGGGATACTAGACGTGAACTGAGCCCTTTTTGTATCCCATTCGATTTTTATGTACAAATCTAAATTCTATTAAAAAATAACAAATAAAAAGAAATTTTATAACAATGAATAAAACAATTCTTTAAAAATAAATAATATCTCTAACTCCTGTTTGGCACTACCATATAAGTAACATAAAAAATATATTAATTTTCTTCTTCCAAAAATTCTATTATTCCTTCTCCCATATCATCTGCTTCACTATCACTATCGTCTTGTAAATCGATTATACATTTATTTCCTCCATTAATATGGACTTGCCCAATATTCTTATACTCATCTTCAATTTTGATTATTTTTTTAATCCTTTTTTGCCAGTCTTCTTTGGTAATATTAGCTACTTCTCTTTTAGTCAGGTAGACGACTTTCGTATTTAGTTTAGTTATTCGTGAACCGGAAAGTTCATATTCTGAATTCTGAATAAAATTCAGAATTGTTCCAGACTGCTGTGTCCTAATCCAGAATATTGGTGAGTCTATACGAAAATATTACTAGCGTACATAATGCATTATTTCACACATCAGGCCTTTACATAATAAATATAGATGCATCTAAAATAATTCTATATATAAATTTTGAATTGAAAATAAAAAAAGAAAAGGAAAGAACCAGGCAGCCAGCTTATGGAGAAATGGGCTTCGGTAAAATTTCATGAATTGTTAGTATATTGTAGTTGATGACTTTCTGAACAATAGTGTCCATGGGCCCAGCTTAATCCTATGACTAGTTTCAGAGATACCGGATATTGAAGTTGGAAAATATCCACTTTGTAAAAGCATGTATTTCTTGTTTTCTTCAATATATCAAGAATTTTTTCCTCTGATAGTGTTCTAATGACACTAAATATCAGTCCCTCGTGAGAGAAAGTTTCATTTTCTCTCGAGTAGTGCTCGTCAAGAAAAAGGATGGAACTACGAGATTCTGAGTGGATGATCGCCAGCTTAACAACGTGACGAAGAAGGAAAGCTATCCTCTGCCTCGAATTGACGATACGCTAGATACTTTGGCCGGCAGCAAACTGTTTTCCACCTTGGACCTGAAGTCTGGTTATTGGTAAGTGGAAATGGACCCAGAAGACAAAGAGAACACTGCTTTTACCACCGGATCTGGATTATGGCAATTCAACGTCATGCCATTTGGGCTCTGTAATGCGACTGCGACATTTGAAAGACTCATGGAAAATGTCTTGAGAGGGTTGTCTTGGAATAAAAACCGAGAATCAATTTTTTTTAGAAATCTATTTAAATATTTCCTCGGCGAATTTCTGTGATGCTTTCATATCACCTTTACTTTGAGTTTCTTGGTTGGATGTAGAAGTTTTGTCAACTTGCTATGATCAGTTACCTCGACAATATGATAACAAGCCTATAATTATTATTTTCATATATGTATATCGGTATTTTCGATGTTGTTTATGTTATACTATGATCGACATTACATAAAAACAAATAAAATAAATAAAAGCTATTCTTGACATCGGAAAAAACAATTAACATGAACATTTTTTGCTCTAGTAAAAATCCAATGAAATCAGTTAATTTGAGGTCATTTCATTGAACACAACCAATCAGAACAGCATTATACTGAAAACAGATCCCACGGGCTGTTTTCACTCTATCACGTTGCTATGGATACAATTTGATTATTTATTTAGATTTTGACGTTTCAAATATTTATTATTTCAAAATGTCACGATTTGGTCATAATACTGACGAGAATATTAATGAAATTATAGAAGCTCTGTACTTCTTTTCTATAATTAGCAAAAAAATTTCTATCCGAATAACCCTAGATCATTGATAATTGCTCAAAAATTTTATAACAACTTTCTCAAGCTTGTTGCTTATAGGCAACAAACGTCCGTCTGCGGCGTCGGTCTGTTTCCAAGCAACTAGCTTTCGAAATCTGTTATACAATTTTTTCGAACAATTATCAATGTCCTTGGGTTATTACTACTGAAAACAAATTAAATAAATATAAGCTATTGTTGATATCGGAAAAAACAATAAACATAAATATGTCGAAACGAATTGAAGTTACTGAAGGAATTCAAAGGTGTACAATATCTGGACCATGAACTATGTTTTCTGGTACTATACTTTCAGCTGCATCATTTATTTCATTTAGGAGATGAGTAGATGGATATTTCATATTCTGTTCGTATCTGGCACAACCCAAAAACCATAAAACACTGGCCACATGAGCACATGTACCTAAACTTCTAGCTCCCGACTTACAAATACAATAATAGTGAAGTTCCGAAGATTGATTTTCGATATATCTTTTAACAGTGGAAACTGTCCACAACATATTATAACAGTCAAAATATTTCGCTGAAATATCTTTAAAAAAATGATGATAATAATGACTTTATTCTGTACTTCATTGTGACGTATGGAATGTGTGAAAATACTTAATTTGATAGCTGCCAGAATTATTATCCAAATGTAGTTGGATTGCAGGTAAAGAGCAGATATTATAGATAACAAATAATTCAAAAATAGACGGAATTTCATTGGATCAAACGATTTAGTAATAGTAATAGTAATTAAAACATAGAACTGAATATCAATTGGATAATTTCTATATAAAACTCATTTGTTTTTCTTCTAGAAGTTCTTGTGCTATAATTTTCAGTCTATTATTTAGTATTGTGACATACATTTTATAAGTGGTGTTGACTAGGCTAATTCCTCGGTAGTTTTGAGGGTTATTTTTATCATCTTTCTTGAACTACGAGCTTATTTTGGTTTTTCCATTAATCAGGGATAGTGTTATTTTTTCAGCATTTATTAAATAAATGTAAAAGGTGTAATATAAGTCCACCGTATTTCCAGAGTTCAGCCATTCACCATCTACCAGTTGCTTTTCTGTTTTTTGTAGTATTGAAGGCTTCTGTCAGTACTGTTTAATCTATATCGTCAAAACTCTTACGTCTTCTTCTTGTATCGTTGTTTCACCTGCGTTTTCATTATACAATAGCTGTTCGTAATGATTTCATTACTTTATAGGTCAAGTTTTGTCTTCTACGTATGTCATGTTCGATATTACTCATGAATCTATCCCAAGACTCTTCATTGGTTTTTCGGGTCATTGCCTTCACGACATTTCTGTTCTGTTTGTAAATTTCATGATTAGCTTCATTGGGATTGTTAAGATAATGTATGTATGTTTTACTCTCACTGCTTCTTCTATTTCATCTGCCCATATTCTTAATACCTTCCTTTTTCTGATTTTTCTCTTTTTACCAAAGACTACATATGCCGTTATTTCCACTGCTTGTTTTATACTCTGCCATTCTGCGTTTATATCCTCTTTTGTTTCTATTCGTTATATCTTGTTCAATCTATTATGTCTTATACTGTCTTCTTTATGTAGGTATTCTTTGAATACTTCTTCATTTAGCCTTGCTGCAGATGAATATTTGAAACTACGATAAAATTCAGCTCCCTGTACGTTAAAATGGATCTGCTTTGGCATTATTCCAAAATTTTAACAAAATTCAAAATATTAGGGGGAGCAAATTTTAGTTGACCCACACTGTATCCTTCTCGTCTTTGCAAAGTAACTTGATCGTCCGCTAAAAGTATTTCTGTATACCTACCCATCTGTCCGCACTTTTTATATTTTAGTTTCTAAACAATTGTAATTTTGATTAAAAAACGAATACCTGAAAAATTATCATCACCTCACAGATTACCCTTCTTCTCTGAAAACAGGTTGACCTTGATAGTCGTTGTTACTTATATAACGCCAAAAGTCAGTGGCGTAAATAAATTTGTTTTGATTTTTAGAAAAATAAGATAGTAGGTCTATAAATATTTATTTATTTTAAGCATTCTTCATAATACCGCAAGAAAAATATTTAAATTCGGTTAGGTTAGTGTGGATTAATATTTTTGTTGATCTGTATAATATATAATATTTTGATTAAGCGGTAAATTTAACAATGATAATATAGTTGTTTAAATAAATATTTCCAATCAACATTTAAAAATACAAACGTGATTTTTTTCACTAATACACGTTGATTGTTAGAATGTCAGATAAACATTATGTTTTTTCATTATTTGTCCCATGAATTTTAAAACAGTTAATTTTAGCTAGTACAACTTAATTATTTACATAACTATTTCCAAGTAAGTGTCAGTGTCTAGATGTTGTTTTTCCGGAGTTTTATAGTTATGACTACTATTTCTTATAACTATGTGTTAGGCACTGTTATAATTTCGCTACTGAATGTTTCAAGACACGATCTAAGGCAAGGTTAACTTAGGTTAAAATCTGTTTCATTATAAGTGTGAGTGTTAGTTTTCGTTTTTCCGAGTTTTTTATTGTTCTGAATATTATTTGTTACAATTATGTGTTAATGTTGTTATTTTACTATTGAAAATTTCAAAAAATGAATTATGCCAAGGTTAAAACCCTTTTAACATTCGTTTCCAATCTATAACGTAATCTTCAGAGGGTGGATAATTATTATAGAGCGAGTTATGTCTGGAATTATACTCCTAATTAACCAACCTCAACGTTCTTCAAGTGTGGACAATGGCCAAAGTAATTGGACGTAACCAAACACAACATTTTTATTGTTATATTATCTAATATATTTTTAACCTTATTGATAGCAAACGCCGCCTAATAGCGTCCATATGAAAGGTGAGTTTTTAGTGCGACAACGGTCAATAACTCCGTTATTATTTTGATTCTCCAATATTGTTTACGAAAATAACGTACTCTTTCCTAATAAAGTTAATATTTCTCTAGATATTTTAAGTTAAACATGGAGCTGCACAATTTTAAAAATTTTGATGTGTAATAACTATGTCGATGTTTTGGGCCAATGGATTGTATTTAATCTGCAAATGTAAGTTTAATCCATAATAACAATAAAGAAGACAACTATTAAATGAACGGATGAATTAAAAACAAATTGTGGTTCTGAAAATGTAATCTAAGTAAAAGTACCTACAATTTTAAAAACACAAAAATATCAGAAACAAACAGTAAACACCTTTTATAATAAATGTTCTATGTGACTCCCGTTTACCCCCAAAGCCGAATTTACAATTTGCTGCCATAGTTCTGTGATGATCCCAAAAGACATTATTAGATTTAATTAGATATTAATTTCAAATATTGGTAAATAACCACCACATGGCGATCCTGCGAACTAAATGGTAAATAATCCTGCAAACTAAAGGGTAAATGATAAATGATCATGCAAACTAAATGGTAAATAATCCTGCAAACTAAATGGTGAATGGTGAATAATCCTGCAAACTAAATGGTAAATGGTGAATGATCCTGCAAACTAAATGATAAATGGCAAATCATCCTGCGAACTGATGGTAATCCAAACGAGCGAAGGGATATGGTCTTTTTTTTAAATTTTGGACCTTGGAGGAGCAAAACTATGGGTGGAGCACCTACTAAGCAAGAGGTACAAGAAACTGGTACAGTAAACAATAATTTCTTGGTACAGCAAGATAATTTTACAACACAGATAATAGTCTTATTGTACATAATAACGGTAGCTTTCATTCTAAAATGCATGTGGTCCCTATGGAAAATGCATCGAAGGGCATTAAAAAGAGACATCAACCGAAGCATTGCAGCGAAGCAGACGTCAGGAGCTTTGACTGTATAAAGTTTAGTACAACAAGAAAGTTGTAAAAATTATTCAGATAAGATTAGGGATAAAACTGCGCTGAATTGTATTGTTAAAATACCTACCTCTATATTTGAGGAAATCGATACGGGTGTATTACAAGCAATAAGCAAACAGTTGAAAATGACGACAAGTATGAATGATTTTTTTAATTTCGCGAGTAAGGTCTTACCTACTGAGTTCAACGGAGAAGCAAGCAAGTTACAATCATTTTTAGACTCATTAGATTTGTTACAAATAAACGCGAACGGTAACGAAGCAAATGCGATTCTGCTAATTAAAATAAGACTGACCGGAAAAGCTAGAAGCCTGATCACGACAGAAAATTCTATCACAGAAATTAGGAACAAACTAAAATCAGGAATAAGAGGAGATAACCCAAGCCTTCTCTTAGCGAAACTTAATAAAGTAAGGCAAAATGGGAAGGACATAACGCAATACGCGACAGAAATAGAGAAATTGGCAGAGAAGCTACAGGCAGCATATGTGTCAGAAGGGATGCCAGAACGTCTAGCTGAAAAATACACCAAAGAAGTAACGATGAATGCCACAGCGGACGCAACGAAAACGATTATAGCAGCGGGAAGCTTTGAAAACACGCAAGAAGTACTATCTAAGCTGGTATCAGTAGAAGGCAAAGTAAGTCAACAACAAGTATTACACATGAAGGGCAATAGGAATTTCTTCAGGAAATCATATTTTAACTTCAGGAACAATCATAGGAGAGGAAGCAACAGCGGAGTGTACAACGGCAACCCCCCAGGAAGGACATTCAGACAATAACAACCAAGGAAATGGTTACGACAGATACGCAGATTTCAATAAGGAGAGGAAATTCAACAGGAATAATAATTACAATAACCACAATAATAATGTAAGAATATGTGAAATAGAGCATAAAATTGAAGAAATGAGCAGACAAAGAACACAATTAAAGAAGGAAAACCACGAATTAAGGATGGAAAATATGGAACTCAAGGAAAAAACAGAATTTTTGCAAGGAAACATGACATAGACCCAGAAAAATTTTAGGGAGAAGAATTTGATAATACATGGTATATAGTGAGACAACGAAGAAGACGAGGAACAACTAGAAAATAAATTAGAAAATGTAATGAAGAAGGTTAACAACACAGTAGATGTTAAATCAGATATTTTGAAATGTAAGAGAATATGAAACAAAAACAGTAACAAAAATAGGCCAGTACTAATAATGATGAAAGACGTGAATAAGAAAGTAAAAACTATAGAACGAACGAATAAATCACAAGGAACAAAGATTTATATTGATGAAAATTATCCAAAAGATATACTGGAACAGAGAAAACAGCTAATAAGATTTATGAAACAGGCGACAGAAAGTGGAGCAAAAGCTAAGATAATCGATAATACATTAATGATAAATGATAACGTATATAGTCTAAAAGAACTGGAAGAAAGGAAAAATCAATTAGAAATACATACAGGATGGAATAAATCAACATTTAAGGAACATAACAAAACAATCCGAAAACTTAGAATAAAATTTTCAGCGATAAAAGTTCTAATCAACTAAGAGCTAAATAAATTGTCCAGGAAAAATGCGAAATTTGATTGGGCGGAAGAATACGATTTTGAAATACAGTACGATAAAGGTGTAGTCAACTACGCAGATAGTATATCAAGAATATCCATAAAAGAATGGATGTATACATAAATAATTGACATGTCTTGGCAATCACAAGAGCACAAACGCGCAAGGAAAACGCTCGATCAGGAAAGGCTCTAAAGCATAAAGAGGAAACAGAGGAATAATGAATACAAAAACCTTCAGTAATAAAGGTTTCAAATAATCTAGAGGCACATAAATTACCAATTTTACACTTTGAAAATAACCGTATCTTGATAAAGATGAGCATTCGGATCAAAAATAAATTGAAATTTGGTGAAGCCTTATTTACCGGAATACACAACTTCGACTTAGGACGAACGTTGGAAAAGCTTGAGGAGCTTTCGGTAAAATTTGAAGTAAAAAGAATGAGGATATATGCAAATGATTATATATTCAAAAAGTGCACAATAGAAGAATTTATAGAAGCAGGGAATAAAAGGTTAAAAAATATACAAGTATGTATATGCGAAGTACCAAAAACGATACAGCAGGAAGAAGAGATTCAAAAGATTCTAGAAAGTTATCATAACGATCCAATGTTTGGAGGACATGTAGGAATCAATATAATATTAAAGAAACTGAGAGCAAATTTTAGATGCAAAAACATGAAGAAAGATGTAAGGAAGTATGTAAAAAATTGCCACGAATGTCGAGTGAATAAAGCAAATTCAAGTCATAAAGAGAAATTTGTCATCACGGACACATCTATAACACCGTTTTATATTATTTATATAGACACAATAGGTCCTTTTGCAGAAAGTAACAATGAGAACCGTTATTGTATCACAATATTATGCGAATTAACAAAATACGCGGTCATGATACCGGTCGTTAACAAAGAGGCAGCCACAATAGCAAAAGCTATATTTGACAACTTTATGCCAAACTATGGGTTGATGAAAGAAATAAGGACAGATCAAGGAACAGAATATAAGAACGAAATAATTAAGAACTTAGCGAAACTTTTAAAAATAAAACACACTTTTTCAACGGCACATCACCACGAAGCGATAGTCAGTTGTGTAAAATTACACTGAACGTTTAATGAGTACATAAGAAACTTTATTAAAGATTGTAGAGATAACTGGTGTGAATTTGTAAAAATGTTTGTATATTGTTATAATACAACACCAAACACGTATCACGGATACACTCCTTTTGAGTTGTTATACGGTGTTATACAACATACCAGAATTTTTAAATGTAGAAATAGAATCATGCTACAATTTTGTAAGGTATGATAAAGAATTGAAATATAAGTTACAGTACGCGAATGAAAGAGCCAAGCAGTTTTTGATAAAAAATAAGTTAATTAGAGTAAGTAAAAGCGAAAAGGAATCGTCACTCGTAAACTTTAAGGTAGGGGATTCGGTAATTCTGAAAAATGAGGAAAGGAATAAGTTCGATCCATATTATTTAGGTCCGTTCAAAATAACGGAAGTAAAAGGAGTAAACTCTGAGATTATATCTCAAAACAATAAAAAACAAATCGTTCATAAAAATCGATTGTATAAATACCATAACGAAAATATTTGTAAACAAGTGAGGTGAGATGGTAAACAAACAAACAGTGTTTTAAAACAAGACAATTAGTGTGATAAATAAACAATGCGAGAACTATTAACGTTATAAGTAGTATCGAAAATTCATCAAGGATAATTTTTCTCTTCCAAGAGGGGATGATGTGATGATCCCAAAAGACATTATTAGATATTAATTTCAAATATTGCTAAATAACCACCACAGTTCTTGACGATTGTTAATTTTTTGTAAATATACTAATGATTTCATATGGCTCCAAAAATATAAGGGAGTTCTAGGCGGCCACGGAAATTCACTACTTTTGCCAAATCAAAGATGAGGAAATTGGTCATCGAGATAATTCCTCACTACATATTATTCGATACTGAGATGGTGCTCCATCTTGCATGAACCACATGGATCTTCTTCGATTAAGTGGCAATTCCTCGAGATGATCGAAAAGAGTTGTTTGTAAAAATTGTAAATATGAGTTACCATCCGAATATGCTGGTAATACATATGGAACCATCAAACTATCTCCGAAGATATCGTACCATACATTTATCTTAAATTCGTGCTGAAAATGTGATTCTTGGAATACACGGGGATTTGCACTATCCCAATTGCGACGTTTCTACAGTTAAAAACTTCTCCACGTGTTAATGTGGCCTCGTCAGTAAAAATAATTTTCTTAATAAAATTAGGATCTTCTTTTTTTATTGTGCAGCTTCATGTTTAACTTAAAATATCTTGAGGAACATTGACTTTATCGTTATGAGTAATAAGTATATTTTTTATGTAACAAATATAGGACAATCGACAAATTATGCTAAAATTTCTATTTCGCCAGTGGCGTAGAATTTGGCAAGGATTAACCTGTCACTTGCTCCTGTCGTCAGCCCTTGGTAGTAGCCAGAAACGTTTGTTTATCAAAGTTTAGTAGGGTATACAGTGTCTACACTTCCTACCAAATATGAAATGAATACGTAAAATAGGTTTAAAGTACTAAGCACAAATCGTTTTTAAATTTTTATACAAAGCACCCTATAACTCAGTAAGCTGCTACATTCTATTTAATCGTTTTGGGTTCAATCTTTATAATTTGAAGTAAGGATTCTACTGTTAAATTATTTCCAATTAGTAATAAATCACCCTGTATATAGTGACAAACAAATATACACAGACGTATTACTTTAGTTTATGTGAAATACATTATTTTTAAAAAAGAGTTTTCCGTTTGAAAACATTTGTCTGACAATGAAATAACGAAAAAAATAAAAAAATTTCTACGTTGTATTTTTTTTCAATGCTACAGATAAAATGTAACAATATGAATTATCAAAGCGTTTTTTTAACAATCGCATGAATAATTCAAAATGTATAACAATGATAATATCATCATCATCATCACTAACTAAACTTGGAAGTTTTTTTAGAGCTATATACATATGTCTGTTATTCAAATGATATTTGCCACCTACATGCATATACAATTGATAAATAATTTCACTTGCTTCCGTATAATTATCTAATTTGCGATACTCATGTGCTGTCTATGGCGCATATTTTTATTCAATTACATTATCGTATATGATATTTACACACTTTTATGGCATAACAAGCAGAGCCTATTTTTAATTTAGATGGGCCCCAAGGCACAAACTAAAATTTCGGGCCTCCAATATCCTATATGACTTTTCAATTCGAATTTTTCTGCTTACCTTTGACACCTTCAGGTTAATGATAAAAAAATTTTGAATTAATTATTGATTTTCAATTATTTAACTAAAAAATGTTTCAATAATAATTCTAAAATAGATAAAAACATTCATTTAGTAAAAACATGAATTACAAAAAACTGAAAATATTTTACCAAAATTTGTAACTAAAAATTAACAATACCACAAAAAAATAAAAATAAAACTCCCCTTCTAAGGAACACGAACAAAATAAATACCAGTTAATAAAAATAAAAAACTAATTACATTTTTTTACGTAATATTGTTGCAGAAAACTTGTCTAGCATACTATTTCTTTTTTAATTTATCAAGAATATCGCTTTATACGTTTAGAATAGACAACGATGAAGCATTTCCTTCATTAAATGAGTTTCTTAGTTAGAATTCACCAGTTTTAACGTAGAAAATGATTCGCCAGAATATAGACGGTTGATAATAGTTATTTACATTACAAGCTGCGAAAGCTTACTTTTAGGTGCGAGGTGTATTTAAATAGCCGAGCACCTAAAAGGGCTTTGTAGCGTGTAATCTATTAAACTTTTCATTATTCCCCCGATTTTATTAAAACACACAATTTAAAGATGCAAAAAATTCTTTATAGACTGCAATAAAATGGGTAGAAGGCGTGGGTTAACGTTACTTTGGTAACATTCGTGTCAACAAAAACTAATATTTTGACAGTTGTCAAATAATTATTCTTCCATAAAGTCTACATCTTTTAAATTTAATATTTGGCTAGAATCTAGTTAAAAATGAATTCCATTGAAGAAGCAGCAATTATTGCGTGCAGTTTGTTACCGAAAAAATCTAAAAACCGTTACAATCAAGCCTATGAAAATTTCATCAAATGGTGTACAACGAAAGATGTGTCCACAATAACTGAAGATGTATTATTGGAATTTTTCTTCCTACTGCTACATCATGGTCAGAATACTGTTGAAATTGACTATTTCATTAAGAGGGGCCTCACGTTTTAGGAACCTGAAAACAGTTGGCACCCGTGATTGGCAACAAAATTTAGGTCATTTTGTACACAACAAATCTAAAGAACGCAGGGAAATTAAGTGTTGCAATTTTAACACAATATAACTTGGACCTTTGTCTTGGGGATCAGGTATTTTGGTTGACTTTTATGTTGTTATAAAAAAGATATAAGCCATTAAGTGATGGTGTGATTTTGATAGTTTTGACAATTTGTGGTCACCAATCTGGACACCAAAACCTGATCCCCAAAAGGAAGCCTTGTTGTGCGCAAATTTTTGCAAACGAACATCTTTGTACTTTAGTTCAACCGCTCCACCGTCTTGATGCATGGCGCTGTATAGAACAATATAGAACAATGACAGAAGACGACGGTCAATTCATAGACAAATAATACTATAACTTTCTCTATGGGTCAAATATGCTGTTGTCATATGTTTTGTGTTCATAAAAATATCCCAAATTTATAGTTTAGTGTGTATTGTGTTGTAAGTGATTATAATTAAGTAATTTTCATGCTAAATAAGTAAATTTGTGCTTCGTAAATGCTATTTATATTTACTCCACAAGATTGTTTAGTGCTTCATGCTTCGTTGCAACAAAAATGCACTTTTTGCACCTATTACACAAATAACTACTTTTTAATGTTATTCTTATTTATTGTTGGTAAATACATCAAAGTGATTATATATATTATGTGAGAATGATTTTGAGTTTTTGTTCTTTGTTTATACCTGATAATAGTAATTGTGATTCCGCTTAAGTTGAATTTTATTGTTGTGTTTTTCTAGACAAATTTTGTTCTTCACGAGGTCAATTATTTCGCTTATTGTATTTGTTTGTAAATTCAGTTTTGATGCAGAGTGGATGCATTTTATTTCAAGTAGTGCATCATCACCTACAACAATATTTTATCAATAAATGTATGTCATTTAATATGCAAAAAGAATTTATAACACATGGTAATTATTTGTTATGTTAAATATATTTACCATCAGGAGAAGCACCTAGAAAACCGTGTTGAACATCTACCCACAATCCTGAATCAACCAACACAACATTTTGTACTTGTTCAAAAATGCTCTTAGCCACTTTTTCCTTAAGAGTTCCATACTCCATTACCTCCGTCATACAATAAGTCTTTTTAAGAACAGTTTTAACAAGAGAATGACAAGGTGTATTTTTTTTTCTCTTAACAACTTGTCCAAAGATTTTATAAGAAATTAGGATGGTTATCCACTTTTTAGCTTGCCTTAGCCTATGCACCATAGATAATAGTAATTGTTGAATAAAATTAATGAATGAAGTAGGTAACATTATATTTTAAAAATCTTTGAACCATAAATATTTTAAAACTTTGTCTAGCCAATAGTCAAAATTTCCTTGCAAATTGTTTGATTATATAAGCATTTCAAAAAATAAAAGAAAATAAGAAACCAAATTATTATCAAAGGATGACTTAGTAATAGTCTTAGTTGTTGATATTAAAAAAAAGTTGTAAAACAAAGGACAACTAAAAAGTTAATTTTGTCTACTTGTTGCACTTCGGGGGCTGTATCGAGTTATATAGATAGGTTTTCTTTTCCAAAAACCATTTTTTGTGTTGTTCTTGCTGAAAAACGTAAAAACAACTCAAAAAAATACAAAATTCCAACTTTTTTTTGGGTAAACCTATACTTTTCTCGCATATTAGATGGGTTGTATAATACCAATAATGTATTATACAAAAACAAAAAAAATATTTACCATTCAGGTGATCACACATATGTGTATCTGTCATGGAAAAAAGAGAATGAACCAACTATTTTTTTGTATAATGAAGGAAAAATGTTTCAGTTCCAATCTCCACAACACATATGATCGATCAATCTTTGCAAACAAGGTAGAAGCAAACATAATGATTGTATGTTTGATTTTGTACTGTATATATCGATCTCCCCACAATATATACATTATTATTTGTCATTACAGATCTTTCGCTTTAAATTTTTTATTAGTTGTTATAATTGCTTTGTAAGTTTTTTACACGTTTGCTATTTTAAATTTAAATTCCTCACTGTACCTTACTTTCCTCTTTCTATTAAATGTAAAGCATTGTATTACAAGTAAATATTTCTTTGTATAATGAATTTGGAAACTCTTTGTTTATATTATTTGTTTCTAGATAAAATTGAATATATTTACACATGTAGTTGAAAAAAGAGCCTACATGGCAAATAAAATTTGAAAGCAACCAACAGGAACTCTGAAACTGATACAAATATGATTAGATTGAGGCAAAGTTGTGATATGACGTTCTGTGTTTTCAGACTAAATGGCCTATTTTAAATCATGTAAATTTGCAACTTTTCCGCAGTTCAATTTTCTTAGCATGAAACAAACAAAAATTTATAATCATGAAAACATTTTATTATGTTAATATAAATGGTACAAATTTTGAAGGGTAGAATGTTTTTAAAGTATGTATATTTTTCTTCCATTCTTAATTTCTAGCAATTTCCGCAATGCTGTCACTTGGTATCCATATTATTAAATAGCACATGTCCTTTCATGCAATATGTAATGCACCTTGTATCAGGTTATAATAGTTATATTTTCCAATTATCATTGTTATATATTCATCAAAATGAATTATGCAATTCTTGTCTTTTGAGAGCGGTTTTAATTTTTCTTCATTCAGCTACTTCAAAAGTCACTTCACTTCAATTAAGCATTTTTCGCTTTTCGCTAACAAACCCATATTATCATTAAAATAGGGTTTCAAGAGAATGTTGAAAGATCGTTTGATGATACTAGAACAAACCATCAGTATTATTTATCTAACATTTTCACATTAAATCAAATAATCCAGTAAACATAGCCTCAAACATAGCTTTTATAATTAAAAAATACGGATTGCAGGATAATTTACATTATCATAACTATAATTTTTGATATCGGGTCGATACGATTACGTACTTTTTAACAATTTATTCCTTTCAAAAACATTTATGAAACTTAAATAATCAAAAATCTACACTCAAATGGAAATTATGTCAACAAATTTTGTTTGGATCCGTGTATATAATATTTTCTTATCCATGCACAGGTGTGCTGTGGTTTGGATGCAACATAAAAAACAGAGGTCAAGAGTGGAAAGAGAGAGAGAGAAAATATGTTGAATAAGTAAAAGCCGATTCAGTACTACTATCGACATCTATCGTAAATATTTTGAACCAAATAATTACTAAATTAGTAACTAGTATTGTGTAGATTTTTAGGTTTATATACCTGTGAGGAGGCCCCTCTTAAATAAGAACCAGGATATTTTGAAATTTGACCGCATGAAGGCATTCATAAAAAGGAAAAATAATGGACATCAACCTCGAAAATCTCAGGTATTTACAAAAGGTGATATATCAAAGTTTTTGTTAGCAACTCCTGATGAAATATGTTTAATGAAAAAAGTGGTAGCGATTTTTGGAGTAGCTGGGGCATGCCGAACTGACGAGTTATATAATTTAAAAGTGAAGGACGTGGAGTATAAAAATTGTGTTATTTTAGTGCAGATTCTTACTACAAAAAATAATGTGCGAAGAAGATTTGTAGTAACAGAAGATTGGGTAACAATTGTAAATCGTTATATGCAATTCCGACCAAAAAAGGCGCAAGATGAATGCTTTTTTTATCGTTATGAGCGAGGCAGATGTGTAAATCAGGTGGTTGGAAAGCATACAATTTCAAAAATTCCGTCGACATAGCTAAATTTCTTAAAATTACAAACCCAAATCAGTACACCGGCCACCCGTTTCGAAGAACGTTCTCTACATTACTAGCAAATGCCCTAGGTGTGGACATTTTAGATATGAAAAGGCATGTAGGGTGGAGGTCGTCAGTGGTAGCGGAAGGATATATAGCAGATTCAGATAAAATAGAAGTTGCTAATAAAATCATGCCCACAAAATCTATACCTATTCAGGAAAGCAAACATTCAGAAGAATTTGATGATCATGTTGCGCAAATCGACTGGCAAGAAATCAGCATGCTCACAAAATCGATATCTATTCAGGAAAGCCAAAATTCAGAAATACAATTTAATGATAATGTTGCGCAAATCGACAAGCAAGTCAAAATTTCCAGTGACGTTGCTTTCAAACAAGATTTCAATCAACATTTGCCGTTAAATCTTTCAGAAACATACAAATACATTTAATTTCTAATCTAAATAAATATTTGACAAGTAATTTGACATTTTATTTGTTCGTTGTCCAGGGCACGAAAGTTTTTCATACTTAGCTACCGATAACCTAGCATGTTTTACGTTCGCTTTCGCTTGCCTATTTAAAATAAAAAAAATATATTTTCGCAGGGGAGAGAATGAAAAATATTGTTATCAATTAAAAATTTGAACATTTCCTGGTGGTCATTAAAGGAAATATCATTTGATTTACAAAGTGCTTTAAATTGTACAATTTCATCCACTAAATCTTCAGTAGCATCCATATTGTAATATTTTTTTTATATTTTTATACTTACATAAAAATTTTCATTTGATGGTTCAGTAAAAAATAAACGAACACTTCATTTACACAGTCATCCGCTTGCATTCTCATTTTTAAAACAAAAATCAATTTGTCACATACAGGGAACCAGGAATGAGAGGTCAAAACTTAGGAATGGATATATGTTATAAAATAATGTCAACAGTTTATATAACTTTTTTCCCTACGGATCTCATTCGTTGTGTAAGAGGGCTTTAAAGTTAGAAGTAAAATATACATTTCTAGGTTCATTTCCACGCATCTTTCAATTGCAAGTATTTCTGCTTCAAAGAGGCTCGGGCTGGAGCCTAATTATAATGAGTATCTGGTGCCAGGCCCAGATACCCCAGCGCCAGCTCCTGTGGTGGTTTTTGAACCATCTGTGTACCATCTGATGGTATTTCTTTTGAGGGTGTGGGTGGTGTATATATTCCTTTTCCCAATCTTCCCTCTAACTTATTATCGTAGTGAAGTTCCTTTTGATACTTATTCTCTTGATCATTTCGTCACTATGAAGATTCACTGATGAGATGTATTTTGTTAGAGAGGACCAGGCTCCCTGATTTTTAATACTCTCATTGCCTGAACCTTCCTTAGATATTCTAAGAATTGGCTGTTGTGCTGATCTTTCTATCATCAAATGTGGATGTATGAGATCTGTAATGATATCAATTGCCCTTGTTGGGCACATTCTCATAGATCCATTGATGCACACACAGGCAAGCCTTTGAACTTTGTTGAGGGTCTTCCTCGTGCTGTTCTGACTTGCTTTGATATGCCAGACTATTGCCCCATACGTAATTGCTGGTCTCGCAATCATGGTGTACATACATCGCAGTATTTTTGGGTTACAACCCGTCTTACCCGCTAGACTTCTGCACGTCAGTAAAGCTTTTATTGCTTTACTAGCAGTTATTTCAACATGCTTATTCCACAAAAGTTTACTGTCTAAAGTACATACATTCAAATCCAAGGTCAGTTAGACTACAAAACAACTCATCTATTACGATGCTCCATAGAAGGGGATACATCACTTCGCCTTGAGCTGTCCCGCGAGTAGCTTTGACTGAGGTGGTTTGATTTCAAACCTGTGTCTCAGCTATCCTCGTCGTCACCAACTCATACATCCATTTCAAAGAGAGAGAGAGAGAGAGAGAGAGAGAGAGAGACATAAGCTTTATTGTCATGAAAAATTGTACAATTTTATGGACAAGCGAAATAATTTATAAAATAGATAAATATAAAAAGAGTATATAAAAAATAATATAAAGATATAAAAAATACTGACTATACTAACAATACAAAACATAATATATAAAATACAAATTTAAATTAATATTTGTAATACAATGTTACCATCGTACATCATACCAAATATTGAACTACGCCGATGTAACTCAAAAGTCTAGGGTAGATTGCAGAATTCTGCCACTGAATAATAAGGTCTCTCAAGCAGAAACGCCGTTGTCAATCTCCGGAACCTGTTGAATGCATTTGCCACTTTTAATTCTAAAGGTAGCTGATTGAATAGTTTTTTGGCATTGAAGGTGATAGAATTTTTTACCAGATCAGAGGTGGGTATTGTTAAGTAGATATCGAAATTTTTGCTTCTAGTAGGGTAACTATCAATTGGCCTCTCAGTTAAATTGTGAAAGTGTTTGCGAACCAAACACACGGATTCCAAAATGAATAGAGCAGGAAGAGTTAAAATTTTGTATTTTTTAAAATAGAATTCGCAATGCGTCCTACTTTCTCCATCGTTTTGAGTAGTAACTTTCATTATTGCGTCACTGATCTGTTCGACTGTTTGTTCCAGATCGTAGTGCTGGTGATTTATCTTATTTACTTCGAACTGTTTTAAATTGTCCTCCAGATTGGTCTTGTAAAGATACTAGTTTGCCTATTAAGGATTTTGAATAGAAGGAATCGAGATGGTATCTCCCTCTATCCTCAATTAGGTGATTCTATGGTCAGAGAGTGATGGCTCGTTTATCGCCCTCCAATCTTTTATATTTTTCCTAGCAGCAACGTTAACTATTGTTACGTCAGGGCCTCTTCTCTTGCTCCCGTGACAAAAGTGGGGGTTGTCCCCACGATTAAAGTCTCAAGGATATTTGCTATGAGATATTCAGATAAACACTCTTCTCTGGCGTTGTTCATTGCTTTCCCATACGGTATTGTATGCGTTGGCATCACAGTCAATTAGCCGTTTGTGGTTGCAGTGTCATCTTCTGAACCATTATTCTAAAATTACATAAATATTTACAGTATTGCCCTTGTTTTAACAGTTGATAAAGTACCTACATCATATCTATGACTTTATACAGTACCCAACATTTTAAAAATTATTTCAAAATTTGTATCTAACAAAAATGATCGTGTACCAACTTAATGGATGTTATGTTTTCTCAATGTTTTTTGATTTTTGATGGTATAAGTTTTAATAGTTTATATTGTATGAAGGTATATTAATTCATTTCATGTTTTATACAGATTGGATATATTTGTCAAGATGCAACAGTTATTTAGATGTCTATTTTTATTGTAATATTTGTTATTTTCAATTTTAAATTAAATCGTTATATATATGACTTACATTATTAATGTTACTTCTAGAATTAATTGCGTTTTTATTTTGTTTTATCCTGGTCATTTCTAAATATGTACGTTTTTTGTGTTTCTTTCTTTATCCAAGATTTTTAAATTATTATAATTAAATTTGTGATTTAGTACCTGCTGGTGCTTTGTCAACCCGGTAACATCAGTTTTTGAGTTGCGATGGGCTTGCATTCTTTTATGTAGATATTGTTTAAATTGTCCGATATATACACCATTACAATCTTTACGCCCTATTTCATATACAGTATGTGTTTGTTTATTTTTGGAAATTTTAGGTTTCAATTTACAATTACAATATGAGTACACAGGCACGCGGAGATACTTGCCCTTGCTCATAAATCAATTTAGAACCTTTGCATGCCAAACATTTGATTTGGCTTTATTTGTTGATCCACGGTTCTTGGATCAGTACAATTCCCAGTTGCAGTTTAGCGAATAACCTTGCAATCACGACTGAAGCTCCCTTCGCGTGATGCAGGTTTACTTGCGTTACCTTCGTGAAGATGAGGGTGGCAGGTGAGAGAGGCTGATTTGTTCAGTCTCCACTCGTCCCCCTTCCTCATATCTCCCTGTCCCTCCTCGAATTCTATCTTCCACGGAGTTCGAGCAGATTTCTTGATCCTGAGGAATACCCTCGACGACCAGGCAGATCTGCCCCTCTTCGCGGGATGCAGAGGAGATCTCCGCATCCTCAGGTGCCCCAGCGGGTTTCTGTTTGACCCAGGGTAAATATTTCATCTTTTCCTCCTTGTTCGGATTTTTCGGATGTGGAGGGAGTCTCCATATCCTTCGGATCCTTCCCACGGTTTTCTTCCTGTCCCAGCCCCGAGACATGGATACGCCCAAAACGAAGTTCAGCGCGTAACCTCCTGCCTTCAAATCCTCCCCAAATTGGTGATCAATACCAATCGTGAAGATTGTTCCCTCTCTCTTTTTTGGAGTTCAGGACCTTCCAAGCCTGAGTAGTGAGATTGGAGTTCTAACCAACGACAATTTGGAGGATCTTCTCCATTTTCATGTCGTTGCTTCTTGGGAAGAATACCGTAATGGTGACCGGCTTTGGAATGTCATCTCCACCCATAGCCACCAGTTCGGGTCCTTCCCAAGAGTTAAATTTCGACGCTGACCTCATTAACCATTCTGCTGATTCTTGGAACCCACAATCCACTTGTATCATTCCGCAACGAAAATGAATGCAGGAGAAGTGGATTTTGCTCGGGAACAACTCTTCCACCAGAGTGTCTTCCAGGGAGGATAGCTGTTCGGCTTTCAGGATGACTCTAGTGTAGTCCTTGGGTATTATTCCCACCCTGGTCGCCTTCTCTGTTCTAACAGATGCTGTGTAACCAGTTGCTTGCCCGGTTATCGTTCCAGTTCTCTTTAGTTTTTCACTCAGATGTCGCTACGGATGAGTGATATGCGCCGGGCCCCCGTTTCCTTTTGGGTTAAGCACTGTAACTGACGAAATAGGTCTTGTTGCATCTAGTTTTTCGCGCCCATTCTGGTGACAGGATTTGACATTTTTAAATATTTTGAATCTTTATACTTTTAGGAGGTTTCAAACATCGATGTACTAAATGTTGATTCAGATCAGGTAATAAAATCGTTTTCGTTTAAAATTGTATATATGAGGTATTGCCAGGTCACCGACCATATTTACTTGTGTAAGATTTTTACAAAATAATTTCCAAATCATTATTTTTTGTTTTTTAGAAAACTTTGCTATCATACACAACCGAACATGCTCCCAGATACACATCATGAATCTCCGGGCTAACCTTACCATCCACAAAAACGGAAGTTTCACCGAATGGTTACAGAAAGGATTTAGAACAGAACACGTTGAAAACTTGAATTCCTATTGTATGGAACATCTCCGAAGAGGAACAACTAACGATTATTATATTTTCCATTGTTTCCCTGAAGATGACACAGTTTTGACTAAGTTCGATTACAGATTATGGCCTTTTATAATGTCATGTGTTTTGCTAATTTTGACAATTTTGGTATATGTTATTATAAAAGAATGGAGAAAGATGTTCGGGAAGATCTTGATAAATTATTGCGTCGCGTCGTTTCTCGTTATCAGCATTTTAATTTTGGGGCAGTCCAAAGTCGTGCCAACTATAACAGAATGCCAACTAAGAGGTAAATATATATTTTTTGAATTTCTTATATATTTATATAAAAAGGTAGTATGATGATTAGAAAGACAAGGTTACTGCAATTTTTGGAAAACAAAGTGAATGTACAGAAAATTGATAGGTTATTTAGTTAGCTATACTCCATTCGGTTAGCATTAGAAGCTATTTTACCTGTGTGAAAGCCATGAAAAAGGTTAATCCGCATAAACTATAACCGTTTCTTTTAACTCAATTAGTAAACTGTGTTTTGGTCTGTAAACAGCAAGGGCCAACTGGAAAAGTACACTATATCTCCAAATTTTGAATTTTTATGGGAAAAATGGCACCAACTTCAAGTTTTAACCCAGTAAAATTTTTAAGTCAAGGACAGTATAAAGATATCGAAGTCTTGAAAAAGAAGACAAGTGAGGAAGTGTGGAAATAAGACTTTAGACAAACTAAAGACATAGAGATTAAACAGGAAAAAAGAAGTAAATAAACAGAAAAACGGACTATACCAATAAAATTTACTGTTTCCACCCTTACTCTGTGGAATCTACTCATATTACTTTTTTAAATGAAACTAACCGTTTCTAAATAATTCAACAATATATTGTAAAAATGGTAAAAATTCAAAAAAATTGACATTTGTTTCGATTTTACTATCATCGTCAGAATGACAAAAGTTACATTCCATGTTATTGATTTAAACGAAACTTACTGTTCCTAGTTAATTCCACAATCTATTGAAAAGACATATTGGTAATATCAAATGAAATGAGTTTAGAGTTATCTTGTAAGTTGAATGTTTTTAATTTTTTTATTAGTACTATTGAATTTTTTAATTGAGTATTCAGATGTATATCCGTAATTATTAAGTACTAGTTGTACCTGGCAGACGTTGTCCTGCCAAACATTGGTCAATTTTTGTTATATTTAAAGCTACTTTCTAATAACTAATCCCTGTCCAAATAATACTTATTATTATGCAATGTTTGAAGATAATTTATCTACGTATCTATAAACAAAAGAATAGTAGGTATACTTTTGCGCTAAAATTTTAAATTTACTATTTGTGATTATTGAAATTAGTCACTAATTACTTTATAATATTGATACCGATTCATAAACCCAAACGTATTGTATTGATTATAAGTTTCTATCAATAAATTGAATGAAGTATAAGTATTATATTTATTCATCAATAATAATAATAATAATAATAATAATAATAATAATAATAATAATAATAATAATAATAATAATAATAATAATAATAATAATAAGTTTATTTGTATGAATATAGTTTACAGTGAAATTAAATAAGATTTGCGTACAAATAAACATGGATAAGTCACAGAAGCGTACACCAGTTAGAAACCAATATACTCTTGTGCGTGACTTCGATTATTAGATAATCAAGGTAGATAAAATCATATTATTTTGACAATTAAAACTTAAGTATATATAAAATACAAATAAACAGATATAGTAGTAATAGCACTTAACACCTAACCTATTACATCCATTATAAAGCCTCAACAAAAATAAAGTGAAGTCTCAATATATAAGATCATAATGAAAACACAGTATAAAAATAGTAAACAATGTGTATCAATCAACAACCAAGTAATACCCGACAGAATTGTTTGAAATATTGGTGAAGATGGAAGAAATGAGTTTTTTATACTCAAGAATCAATATTTTGATTCACAATATCATGGAAAAATGATCTTTCAGTTTTTCCACTTCTTAATTCTCCTACCGAAACTGTACTTTTTATTAATATTCCTCAAATGATCTGGTACCATATTGTACAACCGAGGTCCCAGGTAAGTTGCATTTCGTTGGCCTATAGTTTTTTTACAGCAAGGTAATACCACAGTATTATTCCGTTTTCTTGTTTCATGGTTGTGATTGGTAGGTCGTAATATGATATTTTCTTTTTTTATATTTTTAAGGATACTTAAGCAAAACAGTTCTCTTATATCAAGGAATTTAGTTTCTCTGAATAGCTGATCGCTTGGATACGTACGTACCTTACGATATATGATTTTAATTATGTATTTCTGTTTAACATTCAATTTTTCCAGATAGATATCATTCACTCCACCCCATCCCATTATTCCGTACTGTAGTTGTGATTCGATCAAAGCGTAGTACAATATTCTTAAATGTTCAGCATCTAGAAAATCTCTGAGGTATTTGAATCTCTATAATAACCCCCTTAATTTTTCAACCACGTTTTGTATTTGTAGGCCCCACCTTAAATGACAGTCTATCACAATGCCAAGGTATGTTATTGACTTATCTCCCGGTATTTCATTTCTTTCTCCTATTTTAAGTGGTCCTATATTCGGAAGTCCGTTTGAATATGAAGAAAGAAGCCCAACACCGTTCCCTGTGGAACTCCATAGGAAACTCTTTTATAGGTACTGATCACACCATCAATTATTACCCTCTGTTTTCTATCAGATAAATAGCTTTTCATAATATTGTAAATATTTCCTCTAAGTCCGAAGGTAAACATTTTTTTGAGTAGTTTTTCATGACAGACCGTGTCGAAGGCCTTTGATAAATCAACGAAGATACATAACGTAGATTTTTTTGTATCTAAGGTATCATATAGATATGACGTTAAAGCGAATATTGCATCTTCCGTTGGTCGCACTGTTCTGAACCCATGTTGATTATGTGAGATAACTTCATATTTGTCTAGGAAACTCAAAATTCGTTTTATTTATTCATCAATGAGACACTTGTTTTAAAATACATACTTTATATCGCTGCAAATAACAACTTTTAAAACATATCTTGTAAATAAATAAATTGAGATATATGGGTATTTTCAATAATTAATATAATTTTTAATGAAATTAACTGTCTCAGCCCTTACTTCGTGGAATCTACTCATATTAGTGTTTTAAATGAAACTAAAAAAATGACAACTGTTTCGATAACTGAATATCATCGTTGAGTTTCATTTAAAACACTAATATAATTTTTATTTTATATAACAGATTCAGTAATAGCAAATATTTATAATAAAATATTTCTACAACCACTATCCAAAACACGTTCTTCTACACAAATTTTTATGAGCAAAGTAGACCTTTTCTCAATTTCTTTGATATCCATTGGAAACATAATAATTTAGAGTGGTAAAAGTACACGCTACGGTACTTTTCCCCAAGGAAATGTCAATTTAATTTTTTTTTAGAATCTAACATTATCTTAATAACGAATTTTATTGACAGACACTAATATTACAATAAATTCAAACTTATTTTCCACTAAAGATACACCTGGCATAATATTTCAAAATGTTTAAATTTCACTGGTAACTATATCCAGTTTAACTGATTTTTCTATATTCAATTTTTAAATTCTTTCTGTTGTTGAAATAAGATACCTATGTAAGTTACGTTCTGCTTTCATTAATACACGTGGTGGTAGAAAAAATATTGTGTACAACCTTTACGGCTCGCTTGATTTGCAGCTTGCGTTTTGTTATTCCATGTCAGATGCGTATTTGTTATACCACGTTTTTTATTGCTTTGTATTCTCCTTGACGTTTTATGTCAAGTCATACGGAAACATGGTCGAACGGGATAAAGAGTATCCTATGTCCGTTAGTTAATTTATTATTAGGAGTATTAACATAAGAAACTAGAGATCTAATTGGTTTCGAAATTTTATGTAATTTAACGGTTCCATATAATTGTTTAGATTGAGGATTTTTATTTATGATGTATTTCATTTTATAATCACTGATTGTTTTTTTCTTTTATAGCAACCTCTTCTCTTACTTCTGTTTCTGTTGGTAATTCTCTAAAGTACTCCAACCATGCATTCCGTATCGTCATTTACTACTATTCCCACTTTGTTTTTTATTCCTGCTGTTTTGGTTTTATACGTTCGGATATGTGCATTTATTTATTGATAAAAAGCTTTTGTGTTCCTCGCATAACTTGCCCTTTCTATTTCAATCATTCTTTTTTCAATTGCTGTTCTCTTAGTTTTATGAATATCTTAGTTTTTTATAAATTCCTCTTTCTTCATTTCTGTTCGTCATTATCCATTTTAACTATGCATCTTGTTTCTTTTCCAAAATCTCTTTGCATTTTTCATCAAGCCATTCCTTCTGTTCTGTTTACCACCGTTCCTGTTTTATTGTTTACATTATTTTATCCTTTTCCATCCTGCTTGAAATCCCCTAATTTTTTCTGGCCCCTAATGAATTGTTCTTCTATACTATCTCTGTACTCGTTTTGTGTTTCTGTCTGTTCTAGTTTCTTATGTCTCATTTTTTGTTGTATATTTTAGTTTAGTTTTTTATCTATATCTTTTGTGAGATAGTGGTTGCAATCATGTAATGATCAGTATTAGCACACACCCCTCTATTTGTTCTGACATCTTTCATGGTCGACAGTTTTCTTTTTGTTATCAATATGTGATCAATTTGTGTATATGTTTTGCAGTCAGGTGATCTCCACGTAACTTTTTGCCATTTCGTGTGTTGGAACATCGTACTGTAAATAATCATGTTCATTTTTACTCCTAGATTACAAATTCTGTGTCCATTGTTGTTTTTTGTTTCGTATAATGTGTGTATGCCGCTTTTGTGTTTGTAATAATCTTATTTTCCAATTTGCGCGTTCGAGTCACTCAATAATACTATTGTTTTGCTATTTTTTATCTTTCTTTTTCTTCCTTTTCATAGAAGATTTCCTTTTCGTTGTCTTCTGCCACCTCCGTGGGTACATGAACATTTATTATTGACAGAATGAAGGGTCTCGCCTCAATTCTGATATAGGCCATTCTCTCATCGATTGGTCTAAGCATCATTACATTTCCGTTTAGTTTTTCTCTTACTATAAACCCTACTCCATATTGTCCCTGCTGTTCTATGCCCGAGTAAAATAATTGATATATCTTTTTTTCAATACTTCTCCTTCCCCTCCATCTTATTTTCTGCAGCGTTGCTCTATGAATATCATATTTTTATAATTCCTCAATCTTTCCTAGTTCAAGCATTGTCCTCATGTTCCAAGTACTAATTTTAATTTCCTTAGTCGTACATACCTTCTTTTCTCACTTTTTTATTGGTGTTTACTTTTTTATTGGTGTATTACTTTTTTAATTGCCTGATTTATCCCTATTGTTTTCGCCCCTTTGTCTTGTACCGTTTTATCAAACATATAATTACAATTATTAGGTTCGTTCGTAGAGCAGTAAGAAACCGTTAGCAACTGTACAACACAGGCGCATTTCGTTAAAGAGCGTTCGCACAAGCCAAACCAAAATTCAGTTATTAAAAATCCAACGTTCGTACAAAGAAAATAGTCGGTTTGAAACTGATTGGCAACCGTCAGAATAATTCGCTGACTAATAAGAAATTTTAAGTTGGAGAGATGTCAGACATGCGCAGTTCACAATGACATTGATAAATCCAATAGGAACTAAAAATGAGCTGTTCATTTGTTTTTTCTTTGGTGTTTGAATTTGATAACAAGTAAATAAAAATTACGGATTTCTAAAGTGCCAACCTTTGACCTATACTTCTGGTATACGAGTATATCCAGTAGCATAAGAGTATTTGTTCTTGTCCATGTAAATGATGTGCTACAATCTGAAAATAAATGAGCAAAAGTTGTATTCTCAGTGCTCTTTAAGGGGTTCTCTAGTTCTAAGGAATTATTATTTGTTGTATTAAAAACTAAGAATTCATCCAGAATCAGGTTATCACTTGCTAAAAAACATAATATAAAGAAAATGTCGACAACAGGTAAAATACCAAAAACATACTTTCCATCCTTTTTCTGAAAATACCAGCTTTATAATTTTCAATATTAATATCACAACTTAAGAAATATATATTTTATCACAAATTATTTTCCTAAACAATCAGATATTGAGGTTAGTATTCGGATTTCGGCACAGTTGCATTTGTGTTTACAAAAAGTCGCTATCAAGTAGAGAAAATATCATATTTGCGTTCTTAGAGTGCAAAAATTTCCGACCGATTTGAAACCAATCAAAAACCGCGCATGAGTACATAATAATCAGAAATTGGTTGGCAACTGTTAGCAAATTATGTTCTACGAACAAACCTATTATTATAGATGTCCTTAACTTTTTCATTTGTACTTATATTACCTTCTTTTTTGTTATTTCCCTTATCTATCCTAATCTACATTTATCCCTTTACTATAAATCATTTTCATTAAGGTTTTATTACTAATCTTGAAATGATTTCATTATGTTTTTCTGTTCCTCTTCATTGCCTCTTTCATCTCCACATTCCTCTTCGATTTGATCCTCCTCTTCTAGTTTTTTCTTCTCTTCTTAGCATTTCGGTTATTTTCTCTTCGCTTTTACTTGCCTTAGGTGATCTTACGTTTACTATCCTTTTACGCTTTTTCGATATTTTTCCCGCCTTCTGGAAACTATAATTGTCATTGTACATTTCCATCTATTATCAATTTATCATATTTAAAGTAAGATCTACTTCCATTTTCCCTTGCTCTTTTCATAAACTGCATAATGTATTTCCGGTCTTCCTGTACTATTTTGGGCAAATCATCATTTAACCAAATGTTTGTACCTTTTAGGTTTTTCTTTTATTTCATTATTTCCAGCTTCTTTTCCCATTGGTTGAGTTTTATGATTATTGGTCTCTTAATTATATTGTTGAATTCCCCTATTTATTGTAGATCGTTTACTTCATTTTTTGTTTACTTCTATTTCTGTTGCTTTTAATATTTCTTTTATTTTTGTGTATATTTTTTGTATTATTTTTTTATGTCTCTCGTTCCATCAATTCTATTATTCTTCCTTGTGTTTTTATCATTTGTTTCTTCCGTGTTATTTTCTGGTTTGTTATCTATTGTTGTCATTTTGTCAGTCAGACATTCTTCTTATTTCATCCATCTCTCCCATTATTTCTTTTTCATCACCGAATTTAAAGTAAACAGTTTTTGTTACAGGGCTACAAAATTCACTCTCAGCCCGTAGGCGAGATGACTTTTTTAACGTGACTGATTTCCTTTATCCTTTTGATAAATTTCCGTCTATTCCCCTCCTGTACTTTTAATTTTCTGTCTGTATAAAATTTCTTACTTTTGTTTCGTGTTACCAGTTTTTGTATGAATAATTTATTTCTTATTAAAATTGATAAATTTCGGTATTGCGCATTTGTTTCCCAATTTACGTGTTATTTGGTTTTAAAATTATAATTCATGTAAGTTAATATACGTCTTTCTATTCCTGGTTGCTTTATTTGTTGTATGTTATCACTTTCCGTATTTGTTATTCGCTAATTCTCAATAAATTTTTACTTATTCTCTACCATCACATTATATTCACGGAAATACTAATCAAAATAATTCAAAACCTAAATTAACTCCGAAGTATTCAAAAACATCAACACAAACATGTAAATACAATGCAGTCCTTTTCAGCCGATACCCGTTCAGCATTCCCTTACTGTAAAAATGTTTCACACCGTATTTACATGTGTGCATCGATCAGAAATTATTATTGACTTTGACAGATGTCGGAGATGCGTCCTTTTTGCCCGCCTCTGGAATTTATGTGACAATAAAGATTTTACGTTTAAATCAAATACTCTTTGCCTCATTATCGCTTGCTTCTAATTGACGATAAAAAAAGCCAGATACAGTCTACAGCCCTATGCAGCAACGAACAATTTCTACGATTGGAAACTCAGCATGGCAATTAGTGGAAAGGTAGTCTTGCCTTCACCATTTTTGGTTCTTTGAGCCAGATCGCCAATTTAGAAGTTAGACACAAGCCAATCTAGGGCAAATTCCTACATTCCTGATTAACCGAACCTGTGGAAATCATCTCTTTACAAGCTCCAGTCACCAAGTGGGAAAAATTTATCTTCATTCAAGTTACTGATCCAAAGGTAGGACCTAACCGTTTTTTATGCATCGCAACGCCAGTAAAAGAATAAAAAAATTTTTAAAGATCTTTTAATTTAAAAAATATTTACATTTCTATTCTTATTTCTATTTTGCCCAATTGCCAGGTACCTAACTTTCTATACAAAAATGCCCTTTGAACAACTAAAATCACAAAGAAAATGGGTAAAAGTGACAATAACTAAAATAAATACTTGGGCATTATTCCAGTTCACAATTATAGATAAAGTAAAATCTATGGACGAATGTCCAGACAGACTAACTAGGTTAGAACATTCTTATTCAAAATATGAAGACATACAGTGTCAAATTGAATTTATCATTGAACTCTTTTGTCGATGATAACTGCATGGAGCGAAAATATTATGACATCCGTTCAGAACTCTTATCAAAAATTAAAAAATTATCACAAACTGGAAATCCGAATTCTACAGTTCAACACGATTCAAACATTAATATCAAATTACTTAAATATCGTCTTTCAATTGTGGTATAGTGATACTCTTTGTATCGTCATGATTTCTAGCTGATGCCCCCTTCTGGGACTTGTCATCGGTAGTTGCGCTCTAAATTCGGATCGGAGATATCTTAGGACTGGAAGAGCGGACTACTGGTACTCTGTTCCATGCCGTATTCTACATCGTTTTCGCGAACGGAAATTCCATAGGTCAACTCTGACGTCACTACCGTTGACAACAGTGACCTTCGGCTCTGTTTTTGGCCTCCAATATTAGGCATCAACCGTGATACTGCCACGTCGTCTGCATATGCCACGAATTTGACATTATCTGGCAGGACTACACTTAGAGAATGGCTGCTCTAATGAAAATATTAAGATTTAGTCTTATGACATATGTTGTATCGTAATAATCTAATAGGTTATTGGCCCAGATTAAAAATACGGTGTTTTATTTTCGGTTTCGTGCTTGTGTTTGTTGGTATTAACTTCAATGTTTATGGATACTATAATATTAGACAATTTGAAGGTGAACGTTATAGTCTTTGGAGGAATTTTCCTTTAAGAGAAGAAGAAGACACATTAAAAGTGAAATACGAGGAGACTCCGATGGAACGTAAAAGAAAATGGGAAAAACTGGAGCAAAAACTGGAGCGCATTGCCAAAAGTATCAATTGATTATTTAAGTGATACAATGATTGGTATCGTTACAGAAGAAGCACGAGACCACCAAATCATTGAAAGATTAGATTCTATGAAAGAAAAAGTCTAGCAACACAGTTACCTGTTCAAAAGAAATTGTTAAGCTTGAAATTTAAAGGCGATATGAAATTAGCAAAGCCTTTCCTAGCTTTTGATGAACTAATGATTGAGCTGTTAGCTGCTGGAGGAAATTTAACTGAAATGTTGAAAATATATCCTCTCATGCTGACCCTACCATCATCCTATGGCGGTATTGTAACTGCAATTCATACATTAACTCATGATTATTTGAGCCTCGCATTTACAAAAACAAAATTACTCGACTGCGATATAAAATTACAAAACGAAAGTAGTGACACCAGTAGTAAAGTATTACACATAATCTAAAAAGATCTTTACTACAAATAAACATAAACACCATAACCAAAAAGGTAAATTTTCCAACCAAACGAGGAAAAATATTATCCAAATCAAGGACATAGAAAATCAAGAGAACAGTTTCATTCCAATATAAATTGCAGATATTGTGGGCGCAAAAACAATACAACCATACAATAAAAAACTGTTACTTTTAAAAGAAATATCAGTATAAAGGTGAAGAACCTCGGGAAGATAAACCTGTCGACAAAAATATAGTTGATTATAAGTGGTCTTAACTATTAAAAATGACGCTTTTGGTAATCCACAAAGATACAAAGCTCGATTAGTAGCCAGAGGCTTGAGTTAAAAATGTTTACTAGATTACGATGAAACTTTTACACTAGTGGCTCGAATTGCAACATTTAGATTATCAAACATGTTAGCTAATCAATATAAGTTAATGTCACATCAAATGGATGTTGAAACAGTTTATCTTAATGGCATTTTAAAAGTTTATGTGCATATACCCGATGGATTTCAAGCTAAAGAAAACAAAGTATATAAATTAAATAAATCATTATACGGTTTGAAGTCTGAACGTTGTTTATGCATTTTGACGAGATATTACAAAAACATGGCTTTAAAAATTTGTCGGTAGACCGTGGTTTATATTTCTTGGTTAAATGTGACATTCGTATAAATATCTATGTAGTATTATATGTTGATGATCTATTAATCGCCATAGCTGATATAGATACTTTTGAAAAATTATTTAAAGAATCAGTTTAGTATGGAAGATATGCAAGAATTAAAACTTTTTTTAAGTATTAAAGTCAAACGAAATAAAGATACAAATAAGTTAGATCTGAGTTCATATTTGAAAACCGTTTTAAATAAATTTAATATGACCGATGGTAAGCCATTGCCCAATAAATTAAATTATGTTGACTTAAATTCCGATGTAAATATTGATGCACCTTGTTTTATGATATATGCTGTATCTTAATAATCTAATAGTTGTAACTATACCAGCTAGTAGCGCTTCGGCGGAACGATCATTTTCCGGTTTAAAACGAATTCATACCTATTTACGAAACATTCAGGAACAAGAGAAATTAAGTAACTTAGCCATTATTTAAATTGAAATAGAACTTTTGCAAGACCTAAAACGAAATACCAGATTTTATGATGATGTATTCAATGAGTTTTTGAAAAATGACCGCCGTATTGACTTGATTTATAAAAAATAATAGTTTTTGATGTTTTCTAATCCAATTGATCTTATATGTGTGCTTGTTACCTCGGTTTTGTTGTTTAAGAACCCACTAACTGTTTGACTGTTTTCACAAATTTTTACCTTTTCAAATTTTTGCCCACCCTAAGGTCAGTAGCATTGTATGCCACTGAATACAACACAAGATAAAATCTGAAGTTAAGACCAATAAAAAAATTAAGAAAGACAACTGAGATGGTTCGGCGATCTACAACAAATGGCGGAAGAAAGAATAGTAAAACAGGTATTTGCAGCTAGAATATACAAGAAGAAGTCCAGAGGAAAACCAAAAACAGCATGGTTAGACGGCAAGTAAGAGAAACTTAAAATAAGAGGTGATAAAAAGGCTATCGCAGGACAGAAATGAGTTGAGAGATAGGATACCAAAATACTAGACTCCACTAAACAAGTGTTCAGGGTATAAGGATTAAGTAAGGAAGTAAGAAAAATTGAAGAATAAAAAAGCGGGAACATATTTTTAGTATGCTGACAATTTCATTTTTATAATTTCAAACATTTCACATATGGTTAATACTTTTTTTAATTCCTCTATTGATTGCATTTTCTTCGTGTATGTATCTAAGGAATCTAAATTTAAAGTTACGTGATTATGATTAACGACAAATGAATAACCTCACTTTTTCAATTAAAAAGGTTGTGTTCTTATTGTTCTTATATGTACATTCCTCTTTTTAAAATAAACGTTATCTTTTTTTCTTCTTAGGTAGGTACTACCTATCATACTTTTTCTACTCACACGCGTAACAAATATGTACAAAAACAAATTAAAAACTGGTATATTGTATCTTTTTACTCGCCAAGACTAAGGAAATAACCGCGTTTAGTTGTTCTTAACCTTGTAATTACATGCGAATGAAATTTTTACCATGGACTTGACATCCATGTAATTACGTTAAACGTGATGCAGAAACGAACTGTTTTTCAATTAGAAACAATTTTATTACATATCTTGCATGGTATTTTCAATTTGGTTTTTATGTTTCTTACTTTACTTGATTTAGAATACCCAGAAAACTTATATATTGGATAACCCTGTACAGGGTGTCCCAGGAGTAAGAGGCCAAAACTTGGAAAGGAGTACGTGGTGTTAGAATAATGTCAGTACTTAAAGTTAGAAATTAAAAATACATTTTTATTCATAACTCCAAAACTATAATTTCGAACTTGATGAAAATTTGGTGGATTGTCATATCCCAGATTTTGTCTCAACTTCGAAGGCTCGAAATTGAATACTTAGCACATAAAAAGAAAGCTGAAGTTTTTTATGATATAAAAAAAGCTCGTTTGAGAGCTAGGCAAGATGTCACAACAATAGCGATTGCAATGGATTTCTCAAAAAATCTTCCTGTACCGAACATAACTATAAACGATGTATATTATGAAAGAAAGCTGAGTTATTTTATGTTTAATGTTCATGTGCTTGCGAATTCCACATCTTATTATTTCGGTTACGATGAGAATATTGGAAAAAAAGGATCAGACGTTGTGGTCTCGCACCTGTTTCATTTCATATTTAATGAAATAGAGGTACGTACACGTCAAGACTCTTATAATCTTCTGTGAATCGTGTGGTGGTCATAATAAAAATTATACTATCTTCAGAATGTTACACTACATAGTTCACTGCTGCAATCGCTTAGAACCTGTCACTGTTATATTCCCGATAAGGGGGAACTCTTACATGGAGTGCGATCGTAACATGGCCTACTTAAATCAAAAGTCTTCCTGGAGAATGGGCTGAACATGTGCGTGGAGATGTATTCAAGGACTGGACTGCATTTCTGAAACCGTTTTACAAAAAGACATGTCCTTTTCCCATAAGACCAGAAAGAACACCCACGGCTCATGTTTCACACACATTTTAATAATAGTCCTTATGAATCGAGTGTGGTCAAAACACCAGTTTCTTTTCGGTCTATGAAAGCAGTTAATGAGGGCGAATTCAAATTAACTGGTTTGGCTTATGAAGAGAAGTTGCCTATATCAATAGCAAAATATAACGACCTGCAGTTCCTGAAAAAGTTCTATAGATCTGAAACGAGACGTTATTACGATGAACTTCCTCATGCTGCAAATATTAAAGAATCAAAAGTTAATTAAAACAATCATTTTGATACCTATTATTATCGACTGTCAAGGCAGTGTGGACAGTGATCAGTATAGTCCTGATTTTTGAAGACATACTTGAGATTAGATTATTTTTAATTAGTTTAAAATACCCTTAGAATGATTATTTTTCAAAGATATAATATATGATGCATATACTTTCACTTTAATAAACAACATTTTATTATCTTCAGGTCTGAATTTTTTTACACCGTTTATAAATTTAAAACCCAATTATCTTAAAACAAAAGTCAAAGGACATTTATCATTATTGCAGTGGACCCTTCAAATGTAAATTATGAGAATTGACAACGTCATTTCACGTAAATCTCGCTTCATCAGTAAACAATACTGATTTAATAAAATCTCGATTATGTTTTTGTTTTTCTAAAAACCAGCGCACATATTGAAGGCGTGGTGGATAGTCTGCTGGCTCCAAACCCTGTACTTTTTGAAGATGGTACAGACGTCAAATATTTTCTTGAAGTATTTTATGCGCGGTGGTTTTTGAAACATTATTTTGGATCCCAAGTTTTCTAACACTTGATGTAGGGTTGTTATCTACTTCTTCTCGGATATCCTGCTCTAAAACAATAGTACGGATATTTCTTACGGAATCTATACCACCTGCTTTCCGTATAAATGTACCAACCAATAAAACGTATCACCTTTTAAAATGCATAATTGCATTTCATAATATCATACCTTTTTCTCGCAAATTTCTGTCAACACGATCAAAAGTTTTTCTGTCTGGTAAAATTCTATTAGGAAAATGTTCAGAATAAAGTCTCCTTGTTTCTCGAAAATTTCCAGATGCCTTTTCATACATTAACTGCATATCTGCATATTAACTGAACGTATATTCTGCCATTTCAAACAATACAGAAATAATTAAAATATTCTTAGTGAATGTAAAAGACGAGTACTCAGTGTGTATATATTTATTAAAATGCAGCTAAGCGCTTTCGGCCATTAGGCCATTCTCAAAGCTGTCGTCATAAAAAAAGATCCTATAACAGGTGAAGACATGAAGTAAATAATGGGCAAAGTGCCAAAACTAAACTTTTGAGTAAATCAACTTTTTGTAAATAATGTTGCTGTATTTACAATATAGAATTAATAATAAAAAAACGTTGATAATATACAGATAAAGGTAAGACTAATTACTGATTAAAATTTGTAATACGAAATACAAGGGAAAAAAGTATTAGATTTTAGCTCGAGGTTATGTTGTCTCCCGACGCGAAGCGGAGGGAGACAAAAAACCGAGAGCTAAAATCTAATATTTTTCCTGTGTATAATACACAATTTTTTTCTGTGACAGGAAAAACGACGATTTAATTTGAATTTTTAAACTGTTGTAGTTATAGCGACAATTAGACCTACGTTGCTAAGGAAAACTACTTCAAAGTAATCAAATATATGTCAATTTAATTCTGTGATTTGATTCAAAAATGGCGAACTCAGTGATTGTTTAGTAGTTATTTTGGAAAATATAATGTTAAAAAATGTCTGATTCCGAGTTTTCTCTGACTCCACCGGAGTTGATAGAAGCAGCGCAAGTAGCGTCACGAAAATTATTGCCAGCTAAATCGCGGAAAATTTACGAAACCGCGTATTCAAGATTTAAGGAATGGAAAATGAAAAAGACATGCAGTTCTTTTTCGGAGACAGTGTTATTGGCTTATTTTTCGGAACTGGCACAACAACAAAAGCCATCAACAGTGTGGTCGAATTATTCAATGATTAAAAGTATGTTACGATCCAATAATGATGTAGACACTTCAAAATATTTCAAACTAATTACATTTCTGAAACAAAATGGGAAAGGTTACAAGCCCAAAAAAGCTGCGATTTTTACGAGTACACAAATTAGTGATTTTTTTAATAATGCACCCGATGAAGTTTATTTAATGGCCGAGGTTGTTGTTGTATTTGGGATTGCAGGAGCTTGTCGAATTTGTGAAATCAGACAGGTAACATTAGATGATATTGAAGACTCGGGAAAGTTATTAATTGTGAAGCTGAAGCAAACAAAGAATGATGTAAACAGGAGATTTGTAGTTACTGAAGAATATATTAAATATTACCGAATGTACATAGCCATTCGTCCAGCAGCAGCAAAGGATCGCCGCCTGTTTTATGCATATCGGAATGGAAAATGTATCAATCAGGTTGTGGGTAAAAATCAGTTTTATAAGGTACCTGAGACAGTAGCTAATTTTTTTCAACTTGAAAATGCTAACTCATATACAGGTCATTCATTTCGAAGATCATCTGCTCCACTTTTAGTTGAATCTGGGGAAGACTTGATGACACTAAAGAAACATGGCGGTTGGAAGTCATCAACGGTCGCTGAAGGGTATATTGATGAATCGGTGGGACACAGAACAAAAATTGCTAATAAAGTGTTCAGAACGTGTGGCAGTACTGAAATAACATCCGATTTGCGACAAGGTACATCAACAGCAGTTGTGTCCATGTCAGAGAAAATATTATTTCAACACAAGAAAATTCGTCTGTTGTACTGAATAGGAATAGGAATAGGAACATTTCATTCACGCAATGCACATTCAATATTTGTATTTTTGATATAAAGGAAATCTAACTTATGTTCAATAAAATATTCTAGAATCAAATATCTTCCTTTATCTATATGTATATCCGGGAAAAAAGTACTTACTTTTTTCCCGGGGAAAGAAGTAATTTCCTGAAAAGTTGTATTTTGTTACCTATCAACAGAGATAAAATGTGAAATTTTTTTCCTGTTACAGAAAAAATAGTTTATTCTTAATATTTTTTTATTCAACACTACAAAAAATTTAGTTAGAAAATAATTGTTAAACTAACAAATTTTGGAAAAATGCTTTATTTTCTTCTTTAATGTATGGCAGCACCGATCTTAAATTCGTTTTTTTTTTCGCTTATTCTGCTGGTGCACTCTAAAGGTTGTAAATCCATAGTCTTAATACTTTGAGTGTTTATGTTCTTTTCGAAAACTTTAGTAACCTTCCATGCATCTAATTCGTTAAGAGTTTCTCGTATCTTTACTCGTCAAGGATTATTTTTGCTTATTCTTATCCATTGTGCTTTAGAAATTTTCAAGTTTGTGGTGTTTAATGTTTTTTCAGCTGCAGATTTAAAATTAAAAAAATCTTCTTGTTGCATCAAAGCTACCATGAATGGGTTGTTTGGTGTAGCAGTTGCCATGAGCCGGACCAAATCCATAGACACTTGACATGTCTCCCGTCGTCTTCTTTTTACGATATGTGCAAAATTTTTGTCACAGCTAAGAAAAGAGTGTCCAGATATTAGATGTTTATGATCAATTTCATCGAAGCAACCCCGAGCAACCAAGTAGATCCACAGAAACAAGAGCATTTTGTTCTTGTTCTGCCCAGCGCAGTTATCACTCCAAACTGTGAGCCGTTTTTTATATGTCACTTTACTGGTTACTGCTTTCAATATATACGAGACAATTTCATTTCCTCCTCGTCCAGTTATTCCTTCATGCCATAAAAACATAAAACCTTTGTTATTGTCTCCTACATGCACACACAAGTTGTAACACGAAAGTTGCCGTAAATAGTACATCTGGCAATGCATTAAAGCAGGAAGAGACAGAACTTGTTGGAAATCAACCGAAATTGTACACATAGAGCTTGAAGGAAGTTGGGAATTTTCATGATGATGTCTCATCTCTGTCATAGCCTTTTGAGATTTACGATGGTGGAGTTCAAGTTTTTGCTTTGCATCCCGATTGCTAGGATCATTCTTCATTTGCATGGTTAGCAAATCGCAAGTATCGCAGGTGTCAGTACGAGGATGATGAAAACTTAGGTTGGGAAATTTCTTTTTGAACGTAGTATAATAATAACGGTACGATATCTGCGCCTGGGGAAACTTTTCTTTAAATGCCATATACAATCTGTTCACGTTAAGGTCTTGACTTAAATATTCTTTTTGGGTTTTCAATCTACTGTAATGACTTTGCTCTTTTGGAAATGACTGAATATGCTCAATAACTAGATTTTCGTCTTGTTCTGTAAATTTTCGCATTTTTTTCTTGTTTCCTCGTTTCTCAGTGTAAACTCCTGACTCTTTAGCTTTGACAAGAGTTTCAATCCTTTTTTTGGTTACAACGTACACTTCTAGAAAAGTTTGTTTACAGACCTGGACTATGTTGCCTCTGCCATCTGGTAAAGTAAAATACACGCTTGCCTGTCTTCTACTATTTTCCGGATTTTCGTATTGGCCGTACCTTCTTCGTTTCACACCAGAAATTGAGAGTAATCCCATCAAGTATGAGTTTTGTTTTACATTATCTTTCATTCCATAAAAATCATGAAAGAGTTTTAGTTTGTGAACATGAGGAATTTCTCGACACTTGTATTTAAATTTACAAATGACCTTAAAAGGGAATTGCAAATAAAAATAATATTAATAAAAACTGTAACCACTTACCTCGCCTTTAGGTACCTTTTTCTCCCTTGCAAGGATATTACTTTTGTTAATATACTATTTTCCCTCACTTCTTTTGATTTGTCTTTCTTCTTGTGCTCTTCCTTTTCCTTTACTTCTTGTCGTATTGTCTTGTATAATATTTTCCATATTTATATGGAATTTATATATATACACTTGTAGATATACAAGTAGATATACGCCCGACGTGACGGTCGTGACAAGTGGCACATAACCCGTTATTTACAAAAACCAGGACTGCAAATTACACAGACTCTATCTTGCGGAGACTTTTGAACTATAAAATAAACTCTTTCCACTTAGCCCGTTATACAGGTTATGGCTCTTAGCACGCATTTTAGTAAAAATCCTAATTTATATTTTTATGGCAATTAGCCCATTATTTACTTCAAGTCTTCAGGTGTCAAAAAACATCAAGCTAATAAAATTGAAACAATGTATGATGTTAAGTCATTGTTACAATAATATCATTCAAAAAAAAAACATTAAAATAGCCCTTTAAGAGGGTGTACAATTAATTATATTTCACATCATGGAAATTCCCATTCAGAAATGTGGTGTGAAATATAATTGTACACCCTCTTAAAGGGCTATTTTAATTTTTTTTAATGATATTGTAATAATGACAACATCAAACATTGTTTCAATTTTATTAGCTGGATGTTTTTGAAACCTGTTATAGGATCTTTTTTTATGACGACAGCTTTGAGAATGGCCTAATGGCCGAAAGCGCTTAGCTGAATTTTAATAATAAATACACACTGAGTACTCGTCTTTTACATTCACTCAATTTATATCTAGTGTGTACATCATACCCACAGACAGTTCCAAAGGATAGTTACCTAATGCATATGACAAATAATTGACGGCAGCCTACTTGGTTATAACCCATCCCATTTCCTAAATAATAATAGAATCTGAATGTACTCTGCGGTGTCTTACGAAATTTCATATTTCTCGGTAACCACTGATGTTATCGATTTGGACATAAAATAGAAAAATAGTTGGAGAATAAACTGACAGTATTTTAAAGTTTGTTGCCTTGTCCCTTTAAAAGTTCTGACCTTTTATCCGGTGAGCCAAGTCCGATCCTGACTTTCTGCAACTTTAGTATACTTACTGATATGGACAAAATAAATTAATTGATGTACTTGACAATCCACCAAATTTTCATAAAGTTCGAAGTTATAGTTTTGGAGTTATGAATAAAACTCAACAAAGGAGGTCCGTAGAAAAAAAAATTGCATGAAGTACTGACATTACTTTAACACCACCTACTCATTCCCAAGTTTTGGCCTCTCACTCCTGGGACACCCTGTATATAGATACAGTGAAAGGATGAGGAAAAATTACTGAAAAAGCGTTTCCAAATTTAGGAATAATAGTAATTAAGCACAAAAACCAATTTTGTTACGATTACTGTTTTGTCAATATAATGCATCTAATAAATGAAACTATATACTAATCGATTATCGTACATGAAATCGAATTAGGAAAGTTACTAATTTTCGTAATGTGCGATTAATTACAGAAATACCAACGAAGTAAACGGGATGGTTCTCTTCTCTAGAGACTTATTTTTTCTAGCATTCATTTAATTTTCCGAGGCACTTATTTTCATTTTGCATGAGACTTTATATACAAAATTCCCTTAGGATTAAAATAACTCATTAATAACAACGTCTATACCGCCAATCACTTAGCTACAAATCCAACAAGTCATACATATCTTCAAAACTGTTTCACTGTTCAAAGTCATCTGAAGGCAAGAGGATACAGCTCGTTTTTAGTTACTATTATTACATTAGAACTAATAAAATTTGCTGTTTTGACCCTTACTCTGTGGAATCTACTTATATTACTATTTTAAATGAAACTAATTAAGATAACGTATTAGCTTGTTTTATAAGCAGTGAACGACTATTAGGTGTATTTTTCAATAATTGACCCCCAAAAATTAAATTTACATTAGAAGTTGAAGAGAATAACTCAATCAATTTTCTTGATTTAAAAGTTCAAGGAGTTAACAATGTAATTGATTATTCAATTTACAAAAAATCAGCACACACTGGTGTTACTATTCCAAATAATTTCAATCATCCCATGTCACATAAACTAGCGGCATATAATTCAATGATACATAGTTCCTATGAACAAATATAATTTTGATAGAGAAATTAATACAATTAAACTAACAGCAACATCCAACGGTTATCCATTGCATCAGCGTTTTTCAACCTTTCAGTATTCGGGGCCCAATTTTCAATAACAATTTTTAAGGCGCCCCTACCTTTCTTTTTCATATAATACTAAATTGCGACGAATATTATACGTTGAAAATTTAGATCCTAATCCTTATCCCTATACTCTAGGACTCTACGCCTAGATCCCTAATATAGAACTTAAATTACAGACCTTCAAAATTACTGAGAATAAGTGAATTGTGAGACGTCGTCGTCGTTGTCGTCGGCCACTTCTCGTTACATGTCTTGTTAGCACGATACAGCCTCCGGACTGCAACAAATCACTAATTTTATGATTGGAGATTGTTCAGGACATCTCACAGATGAACTCTATTGATTTTCAGCTCACAATAGCCAGTACAACGGATGATATGGTACTTGAAGTACGACGTTTTTGTCATTTTTTGAGAAATTTCAGTTTGTTAGCACAATACATCCTCCGGAGTGCAAAAAGCCACCAATTTTATGATTGAATATTATTCAGATCATCTTACAGATGAACCCTTTTGATTTTTACCACAGCCAAGTACAACTGGTGCTATAGTACTTTAAGTACGACATTTTTGTAATTTTTGAAGAAATTTCAGTTTGTTAGCACGATACAGCCTCCGGAGTATATACAAGTGACCAATTTTATAATTGGATATAATTCAGGGCGTCTCAAAGATAAATCCTATTGAGATTCAGCTCACTAAAGCCAGTACTACGAGTGCTATGCTACTTAAGGTACCAATTTTTTGTCATTTTTGGAGAATTTTTAGTTTGTTAGCACGATACAGCCTCCAGCGTTTATGCAAGTGACCTATTTCATGATTGAGTATAGTTCAGGACGTCTTATAGATGAACCTTATTGATTTTTAGCTTACCAGAGCTAGTACAACGGCTGCTATGGTACCTGAAGTGCCACATTTTTGTCCTTTTTGGAGAAATTTCGGGTTTAGTACGATACAGCCTCTGAAGTGTATACAAGTGGCCATTTTTATAATTGGATATTTTTCAAGGTGTCTCAATCAAGGTGTCTCACAGATGTACCCTTTTGATTTTCAGCTGACTATAGCGTGTACAGCGGGTCCTATAAATCCAGATGTACTGCATTTTTGGTTACTTTTGGAGAAATTTCGGTTCGTTAACACGATACATCCCCCGAAGTGTATACAAGTGACAATTTTATCATATAATATTAATTAGGGCATCTCACAGATACGGAAAAGTTAGTTTTAATCTTTAAAACTGTTTATCTTTAGAATGTTACACTACATAGTTCACTGCTGCAATCGCTTAGAACCTGTCACTGTTACATTCCTGTGTGTATGTCGTCGTCGTCGTTGGCCACTTTTTCTTACATTCTTGTTAGCACGATACAGCCTCCGGAGTTCAACAAATCACCAATTTTATGATTGAATATTATTCAGGACATCTCACAGATGAACCCTATTGATTGATTACACTTGATGAAAAACGTAAAAACAAATATTTTTTCAAAATTTGAACTTTTTCTGGGGTAAACCAATACTTTTCTGGCATGTTAGATAGATTGGGCGGAAAAGCAATAATGTGAGTACAAAATTGTTAAATGTAAAAACAAAAATATTCCCATTAAAGAAGTCTCGTATATAAAAATTTAAATGTCTATTTGGGTAACACCCTTAGAAATTTTGAAATTAGATACAGTGAATACTTACGAGGATGCAGATTAAAATAACCAGAGAAATCCCACTACGCAAAACATGTCATTGACACCTTACACAGAACTATAAGTACTACATATTTGTGATAAGAATCAAGAACTGGATTTCCTTGAAGAGTTAGAAATTAGAAGACACTTAAGGGATCCACAATATGAAGTCATTAGTACACAGATAAATCTAGGGATTTCTCCACCTTTGAACTGTCTACTTAATAAGTAATAATTGTAAATATCAGCAGATATAGTTTTCCCGGTTTTCTATATCAATATACACAATGACCTCCAATTAAAAAATAATTTAAAAAAATATTTAATTAGATATATAAAAAAATAAAATATACCTACTATACATATACTAAGTATTTCTCTGAAATAAGAAAATAAAATTTACTTAAAATGTTTCAAGACCCCCCGTGTAAACGTTTTTCAAGACGACCCTGTAAACGTTACTTCGCCGCGAGTACCTACAACTCTGCGAAATTCAAAATAGCAAAACGGGCTGGTGTCCATTGATGACCTCAACGCGTTAAATGGGGACGGAATCTGCAGAACGTTGACAATCTTCGTAACGTGAAACAAACACGCCCGAAGTTGACATGTGTTTGGTCAAAAGACCGGGTTAATATCGATGATGAATCGACTTACGTCGTTAGATTATTACACGCTTAGAAAAGAGATGAGTAGAGGGGTTGGCAGGCTGCGCTATATTTTGATTTAAAGGAGATCATTTTAAAGTCGAATAAGATTTGTGTTTTGATGTAATAAGTTGTTATTGTTATTATTTTGATTTTTGATTCGTTTTTTTGAGGGCTTGTGTTTTAATTATTTGGTGTTATTTTATTCTACGCCTTTTATCATATCTGTGGTGCAAATGGTTCAAAATTTGAGAACGAAAAGTGAACTAAATTTTGAAAAACTATTAAAACTAAAGGAAGGTGGTCGTCCTCTTCCAGATTTAAAAATTAAACAGACTAGCTATGATTTGTCTGATAATAATAATACTTTATGGTGTAAAAGCGGTGTCCAAGACTTAAAACATTTAAAAGAGAAAATAAAAAAACATAGTTTATCGGCAGACCATATGAAATGTGTCATGAGTTTTGCTACAATCAGTACTGTGGATATTCGTTCTCAATTAGACAATGCTTATAGATAATCGGTAAGAATTTTTAATGAAAATGTGTCGAAAAATAGATATATTATAAACAAAATAATTGACTGTGTGAAATTTTGTAGGGCGTTTGAACTTGCTTTGCGAGGGCACGACGAGACAGAATCTTCTGTAAACCCGGGAATATTTGGTGGACTGTTTCAGAGCTGGATCCAATATTCAAAGAATACTTGGATAAGGCTACGGTTTTTAAGGGTACTTCTAAAACTGTACAAAATGAATTACTTGATTCAATGTTATCGGTGGCTCAAGAACAACATAAATTGGAGATTCAGTCAGCCGAATATATCGCAGTCCAGGTGGATGAATCTACTGATAGCTCGAACAGAACTTAAATGACTTTTATTATACGGTACATTTTATCAGGTGTCGTTCACGAAAGGTTTATAAAATTTTTAAATCCTACCGGCACCACAGCCGAACATTTATCGGAGATAATTTTTAAAGAATTACAGGTACTAGAAATTAATAAAACACCGGAAAAGTTAATTGGACAGAGTTATGACGGAGCTTCTACTATGAGTGGTCGATTAGGCGGAGTACAAAAAAAAATTAAAGAACGATATCCTCAAGCAAATTTTATTCATTGTTATGCTCACCAATTAAATTTAATTCTGCAAAAAGCACCAAGTCAGAATAAAAATGTTGAAGTTTTTTTTGCCAATTTACAGGGATTTTCCACATTTTTTAGTCGATCTCCAAAACGTACAGCGATTCTCGATGAATTTGTTAAAGTACGTTTACCTAGAGCGGCACCGACAAGGTGGTATTTTAATACACGTTGTGTGGAAACCGTATTTTTGTATCAAGCTGATATTCTGGCTTCAATAGAAAAGATAATTGAAGTTGAAGAAGACTCAAATACAATTAATCAAGCAATAGGATTAAAAACTTTTTTGCTAAGCGTGGATTTCCTTTATTAGCTAAATTTTTTCCATTTAATAATGCCCAATTGTGAAGTTCTTTTTAATCAACTTCAAAAACATGGTATTGACGTGATATTGGTGAAAAAACATATAGACTCATTTAAAATGTCAATTCAAAAAGTCAGAGACTATATTTTATTACATGAAATATTTCCCGAAGCACCTTCATCTTCTTCAACACTTGGTGCAAAAAGACCAAGGAAAAATGAAGACAAGTTGCTTTGGAGGTTTGCGACATAATAATTTCTGAGAATAACCACCGCTTTAGTTTCAGTGATCATTTAGTGATTGCCCAGTTATTTTACAGCGACCAATTCGAACAATATAAAATTAATTTTCCAGATCGTATTCTTAAGTCAATAAGAGAAAACTTTTCTAGTATTGATTACTTAAAACTAAAGACTAGACTTCAAGTTATTTATGAACGCAACGATTTTAATAAGAGTTCAGGAGCTGTGCCAATGCTGCAATTGTTTATCAATAACAATCTCTCGGAAACTTTTTCGGAAACTGTAAAATTGTTGACTATTTTATGTACATTACCAATGACAAGTGTAGAAAGCAAAAGATGTTTTTCTACATTAAAGAGAATCAAGACATTTTTGCGTAATACTATGGGACAGGAGAGATTGTCGGCGTTAGCTATGTTAAGCATAGAAAAGCAATTTGTGAATAGTATTCATAATTTTAGTGAAAGGATTATTGATCACTTTGCAAATACAAAAGATCGAAGGCTTCACTTAAATTTTAAAAAGATTTAGATTAATTATCATTTAATTTAAGTTTGTCATATTTAATATGTATAAAAAAGAATAAAATGTGGTTGTTTTTTAAGAGAGCATTATTTTTATATAAAACAAGCGTGGCCCAAACATTTTTTTGCCTCTCTGGCTTTGGTGAAGAACTCCACAAATTTTACGTTTTTAGCGACTTCTGGGCAGAAATTGGGCATGGTTTTTCGAAAAATTTCCGCACACGGCGAATAGGCCTCCGGAGGACTGGTCAGTGTCGTTCTGTATTTTAAGATTTTGGTCATATCACCTATGACTCCCCTATAAAATTAACCACGAGCCGCCAGTGAATATACAGTTATACTGATCCTTAATGGGAGAAATATATCTAGGATATTCCCTTGGAGCTAATAATACCTAAGCTTTAATATTTGTAATATCATATCTTCTTCTTTTAACTATTAACATATATTAAGTCAACCACAAAGTACGTCATTTCTTGGTATAGCCAAAAATAATTATTAAACATCAGGTCTATAATTTTTTCAATATATTGTGTAATTATTTAGAAACAGTTAGTTTTATTTAAAAAATTAACAATTGAACTGAAAAATTGTTAGTCACCTCCACATTTCAACTGCCAACCCACAATGTCAATTTTTCGCAGGAAAATGTAAAATAATATAACCGACAGACATTTCAATCACGCCCAAATTTCAAAGAAAAGCTGCGAAGAACAGTAAATAAATTAATAACATTATGACAGTGTTTTAATTGAAGGTTATGACGTAATAATTACTGTAGATATGATATTATAATATCCTTTCATTTTTATTGTTTCATGATTGAATTGGTTGCCTAAATATGACTGTCCAGATTAATTGACCTCACAAGATATTGTCATTCGAATCGGATGTATATAATATTGTCACATTTTATAGTATATAAACTGCGAGATTGTTTTAATAACAATAATTATAAATAACTTTGCGTTGGAGATATTTATAAAACGAATCAATAAGAAACCTATGTTTCTTGTAAAGGATCAGGTTTTATTTTCCAAATATTCTTAAAAATAGTAACTAAGGACTACCGAGAATGACATTTAAATATAAAACAATGAGTTTTAATGTAAGTGGGTCAAGTGGGTAAACGAAATTCATTTAGGATTTCTGGAATTTTTATAAACAGAGATTTTTATAAACAGAGATTTAGTGTAGCTAAAAATATTTGAACTTATGTGTTATGACTAACACTACGATTTGATCTGATTGATTTAATAGTCTGGGACAGTCTTACAATAACCATTCAGACGATATTTTTAAGTATCTAAATTATATTTTTATACAGAGTGGAGTCATTTCGATTATATTAATATGTCTTTATTAAAAATATTTTGTTAATACCTGATAATATATTTGCTCGGAGAAACATTCTTTAATTTCTAGTTACTTATTAACGATTTTATCTACTTAACCTAACTTTTTTGTAGCAAAACATTCGAGATATTTTTTGCTCATAATCTGTCAATTATTATCTAGAAAAGCGTCACTTTTCCCACGAGCGCAGATGTTTGCGGCACGAGCCATAAGGAGAGTGCCGCAAATCCAGCGAGTGGGAAAAGTGCTTTGCTTACGAGCTGTACACAATATTTTTTCTACAACCTCGTTTATTAATGAGAGAAAAAAATTAACTTATATATAAACACACAAATATCGTGACATAAAAATAAATTTATTTTACAGACGTATAATACGAGAACTTCGCAACCTCCAGCTAAAAAGTAGACTGTATCCCATCCGTATTATTCTTCTAGCCAAACTTTATTATCTAGCTCGGTTAAGTTGCCCCCTCCAAAAATGACTAAAATTTGGTACTTCAAGTACCATAGCACCCGTTGTACTGGCTTTACTAAGTTGAATATCAATAGGGTTCATCTTTAAAACTCTGAATAATATTCAATTATAAAATTGGTCACTTGTATATACTCCCGAGGCTGTATCGTGCTAACAAACTGAAATTTCTCCAAAAATGACAAAAATATCGTACTTAAAATACTGTAGCACCTGTTGTATTGACTCTGGTGAGCTGAAAATCAATAGGGTTCATCAGTGAGATGCCCTGAATAATATTCAATCATAAAATTGGTGACTTGTTGAACTCCGGAGGCTGTATCCTGCTAACAAACTGAAATTTCTCAAAAAATTACAACATGTCGTACCTCAAGTACCATAGCACCCGTTGTACTGGCTCTGGTAAACTGAAAATCAATAGGGATCAACTGTGACATGTCCTTAACAATATTCAATCATAAAATTGCTGCTAGGAATATGAAAATTATGGGAAAAGGTTTAGGGTGTACCGATAGAGTAGAACACGTGATAGTAACTTCTAGTCCCCCCATCAAGCAGCGATATTATAGGGTCAATCCCATTGTACAGAGGCATATTGATGCTGAATTAGATGAGATGCTGCAGTTAGGTGTTGTAGAACCCAGCAATAGTCCGTGGGCTTCTCCAATTTTGCTGGTCAGGAAGAAGGATGATTCCTACCGATTTTGCGTGGACTATAGGAAGCTGAGTGCTATCACTGTTCGAGATAGTTATCCTCTTCCCCTGGTAACGGATACTTTAGAGAAGTTGCGTGAGGTCAAATATCTGTCTAGTTTAGATGTCAAGTCCGCTTATTGGCAGGTTCCGGTAGCCGAATCTTCAAGGCAATACACTGCTTTTACGGTATCTAATAGGGGTCTGTTCCAGTTCAAACCACTACCTTTTGTTTTACATAACGCCCCAGCCACCTGGCAGAGACTTATCGACAACGTTTTAGGCCATGATCTTGAACCACATGTTTTTGTCTATCTCGATGACGTGGTTATTTGTACACAATTTTTCGAAGAACATGTACGGGTACTCGAAGAGGTTTTTAAGAGGTTAGCGGATGCTAAAATTACTGTTAGCGTCGATAAGTGCCAGTTCTGTCGTCCTGAAATGAAGTATCTTGGTTATGTAGTTGATCGTTTTGGGTTGCATGTGGATCCGGATAAGGTGAAGGCAATGTTGGAGTTACCGACCCCTCGTAATATTACGGAAGTTCGTCGTGTGGTTGGAACCTTCTCCTGGTACCAGAGATTTATCCCTAATTTTTCAACCATCATGGTCCACATTACGGGTCTTCTGAGGAAAAATCGTCCTTTTGTGTGGTCTCCTGAATGTGAGTCTTCATTCCGTCGTGTTAAGGAATGTTTGGTTTCTGCGCCGATTCTTACTTGTCCCGATTTTAATAAACCCTTTGTTGTACAGACCGATAGTAGTGGTTATGGTTTAGGAGTTGTGTTGAGTCGGCCTCACGAGGATGGTGACAAGGTTATTTGCTATCTAAGTCCTTATTTCGAGGGTGTTTCTTTTACGGTCATTACGGATCATTATAGTCTACTGTGGCTACAGAAGTTGCAGAGTCCGAAGGGTCGTCTAGCCCTATGGGCAGTCAAAATGCAACAGTATAACTTCCAAATTATACACCGCAAAGGTCGTGAACACGTAGTACCGGATGCTCTTTCTCGGTCCGTCCCTGTTGTCGATGAGGTGTCTGTGGAGGTTTCGGCTGAAGAGGTACCGCTTCCTCCGTTTGATACAACCAATGATAAGTGGTATTGTAAGATGGTAAAGAACGTCGCTAGTAATCCCCTCAAATTTCCGAATTGGCGTGTGAAGGATAATCTTCTCTTCAAACATATTGTCAATAAGTACACACAACCGCTGTCGCCTGGTGAATCTTGGAAACTGGTAGTTCCCACAGCTAGTAGGTCGTGTATTATCATGGAAGCCCATGTCACTCCCACATCTGGACATACGGGTATTTTTAAAACCTTCCACAGGGTAGCTGAGCGTTTTTACTGGCCGAAAATGAGAGCCGATGTCGCAAGGTATGTTAATCGGTGTGAGGTGTGTGCTGTGCATTAGGTATCACAAGGTAAACATGTTGATAAGATGACGTCTCATCCAAAACCTAGCAGGCCGTGGGAAATGATTTGCACAGATTTGATGGGGCCTCTCCCAAGGTCGAAACGGGGTAATTCTTTCAACCTTGTCGTTACGGATTATTTGACCAAGTATATGCTGATGTTCCCACTTAGAACAGCGTCTGCAGCGGCGTTGCTCGTAAGATTGAAGAGGAAGTAATATCTTGTATATGGGGTACCTAAGGTGATTTTGTGTGATAATGGTCCCCAATACCGTAGTAATCTTTTCCGAAGCTTAGCTTCCCGATATAGCTGCCGTATCAAGCTGAATGCCAATTATCACCCAAGGGCTTACCCGTGTGAAAGAGTTAACCGTGTGATTAAGACTATGATGGCTTCCTACGTCTCGAATAATCATCATTGTTGGGACGAGCATCTCGCTCAGATAGGTTGTGCGATTAGAACATCTACTCATGAAGTCACGAAGGTAACACCGTATTTCGCTAATTTTGGTAGGTCTATGCTGTTGTCTGGTGCCGATTATGTTGACAATTCAGATTTAGATCTGGAAGATAGTGTGAAGACTCCCGAGAGCAGTCGTAATGAGGGTTTTAGGAAATTATTCGCTGACATCAAGAAACGGTTAGAGGAGGCAAATCAGAAGGCCTGTGATAGCCATAATCTGCGACGTGGGCATGTGGAGTATCTCCCGCACGATTTAGTGTGGAAGAAGAATTTTTTCCTTTCGGATGCTGCGAGGTATCACACGCGTAAGCTAGCGCCTAAGTATATAGGGTCCTACTCGATAGCGAAGAGGTTATCTCTGTGGACGTATGAGTTGCATGATAAGGATGGAGTTTCGGCAGGAGTATGGCACTGCAAAGACTTGAAACCATACTCTACGCAACCGCCTGGAGATGAAGATTAACCCTTCCGGGTTAATTTTCTTTGACGAAAGGGGGGAATCTGTAACGCGAAAATTTGCCGAGTTGTCGGAGGTTTAATGTTGGCAAGCTTGTTGACGGGGAGAATTCGAAGCGCTGAATGCGCGAAGTATTCAACGTGTAAACACACATTGCTATTGTAAAATTTTTGCATGTGCTCTGGGAGCCATAACGTATTTTTACGAAAAACCTGACAATTCCTACGCAGGGGAAGAAAATACCGCTGAAGTCAACAGCTGGCAGCTCTGACCCGTTAATCTACTGGTCCAGGAAGGGCCGATGAACAAGGATACCAGTAGAATTGGTGGAATTGGGAAACGCATGATAAATTTCCGTAGACGGCGTTTGTGAGTAGGATTCATTATCAAGGGGTTTTTTTATGTGGATATTAATTCGCTGATTGTAGATTAATGTGTCAGTGGGACCAGTTCCAGGAGAGTTGGAATATTCTGGAGCGACTTCAGTTGCTGTTCTGGGTCCGGAAGAAGGATAAGTGAACAGTTTTCCTTTTTTTACTCTTCCTACATTCACCTTTATCCGTCACATTTCATAATTTTTTTTTCTCTCATTTTGCGGCAACTAGTATAAATTTATTTTCACTTTGTATTTAAAATTGTAATAATTTGCTTATAGTTTAAAATATTGGGCTGTTGGCTCTGAACGCTAGGATACTACGGTACGTACCTGGGTACTGCGTTATTTAGTGGAGTTTTCAAACTCTGTCGATTTTATGTACATAATTTTACGCCGTACATAATTTCGATATTTTCTTTTAGCAACGCTGAGCTCGTTTGCTATTTAAATTTTATGCTTATGCATTTATTTATATTTATATTCATGTAAATGTAACATTGGTAATTTTGGTATAGATTTTCATAGTATTTTGAGAAATTGTACATGAATCATTTGGTCCTTTCTCTATAATTGTAGATTTGAAACATCGGTGTAGTTTGGGGCCCTCAGCTCTTCTGCACCCTGAGTTTGAAGCCTTCAGCTCTGCTCAGAGTTTATAGAACCTGCTTGTCAGTTATTTATTCAAGCTGAGATTTCGTTATAACTGATAATTTGTTTGCGATTTAAGATTTATGTAGATTCCGGCCTTCAGCCTAACTAGATTCTGAGTTTACAGCCTTCAGCTGAGTTCAGACATTATTTGGGACATTGTCCATGTAAACTTGTGATAAATATTTTGAAAAGTGACCTATGGTCCAAAGTTATTAATTAAAACTGCAATCAGGGGATACTTGCTGACTTTTATTTTTTTATAATAACTTACCTATCAGTTTAACCTTTGGAGTGTGTAGTTAGTGTTGTTAACCCACTGAGGAGTTGTGGGCTAACTTAAGAAGTCTTGGGTGCTTGCCAAAACTTCTCTGGCGCCCTTTTTGAAAACTTAATAATATTTTTTAAGAATCCACCCCTTCTTCGACTCGAAGCTAATCGACTGGAGAGCACGGGTTGTACCACGTGAGCATATCTATAACGAGCACTGAGAGGGTTGGTAGCGTTTTCTCGTTATAAGGTAACTAACTCATTACTTTTGTAGTAACAGTCATATATGGTGGTTTTTAATAATTTCATCACAGACACATCTAATGATTTGACCAATCCCTCATCACATCGCTTCTTGCGTTCATAAGGCCCATTCTTGGCTATTTTACATATAGTTGACATGGGAAACTTCTGTTAAATCAGATAATGCTTGCATTCATTCTGTTTCTTCATCGAAACCAAACTTTTTCCGTAGATTCTTATACACATTGAAACATATTTCCTGTGCTTCCAATCTTAAATGACGTCGAATCCTGTTTTCACTTTGATCACAATTATTGCAATTTTCGTTGTGGTTACACACAATATTTTGGACAGAACTCGATATTTCCCAAGAACGCCACATAGCAAATATTTAATTTTTAACAAAAAATCTATTTGCTATATAATAAATATGTATACTTACACAAAAATCCTCAGAAAAACACTACACTGTTTCTTGATGTCAGCCTACCAACTAAAGAGTGAGTGTGGTTATGGTGAACACCTGCTGTGTCCGAAAAAATTGCTATCTCAAAATATACTTATAATTCAGTAAAAGAGGGGAAAATAATAAAGTATTTGAAACTTATATTCCTAATTCTTCTTAATAAAACGAGATATAAGGTAGTGTTAATTCCCTGTTGTTATGTTTAAGATGTTCTTAATTATAAATAGGTTAATATTGTTTAAAACAATGTATTTTGTTCTATACATTAACGCTAAGTATCTTAAAAAGTAGGATGGCGCTCCATAATTGCGGGTTAAAAATAATCGTTAAACAGCCGATACATGTATTTAATAATTATAAAATTATTAAATACATTTTAACGATTGTTAGTTGAAATTATAATATTAAATGAATATATCGTCAATTAAGCATTTTAAATTATAATATTGACTGGACTATGACGGTATTTAACTCAATCGATAAGCCGAAACCTTAAAGTTCACACTATATCTCTTGCGTCGACTATACTATTATGAACGCGGGTGTAAATACAAAAATTTACAGGCTTCGAGATGAGTTATGTTATAAAGTTACTATTACGAATTTGCATATGAAAATTTTGAGCCTGCTGCATTTTTGGACGTGGAATTTCATTAATTGTAATATTAGTGTCTGTCAACGAAAGTCACTATAAACATATTGTTAGATTGTCAAAAACAATTTGACATTGACATTTCTGTACGGAAAAGTGTCGCAGCGTGTATTTTTCCCACTGTAAAGTGTTACTTTTCCAACGGATATCTAAGAAAAGGCTTGCTTCACGTAAAAAAAAATTGGGTAGAAAAGCATGTTTTGCATAGAGGTTATCGAAAATAGTTATTTGTGTAACTAGTGCAAAAAGTGCATATTTGTTGCACGATCCATACAGTTTGCAGTTCGAGACGAAGTCGAGAGCTGCAACCATGCTGAGTGCAACTAATATGCTTTTTGCACATGTTACACACATTTTTTCTACGATCGAAATAAATATGTTTTTAAATCAAATTTTATTAGACTATTTCACAACAGGTACAACAAAAATTACAAATAATTTTACATTGTTGAAATAGTTCCAATTTATATCCCAATTAGCGATTATTAGTGATGGAGAAACTTCATTTCCACTGATTTTTTGAGTTTTGGTTTTATTTTTTCTTGTGGATGTCTCATCATAAAAGTCCGTCCGCGATACCTAGCCAATCATCTTAGAAGTCCATCTGCGATGCCCAGCCAAGCATCTTAGAAGTCCATCCTCGATGACCAGCTCTTTTTCGGATTGTGAAGCTTCCGGTACTGGTGCTTGGTTCACCTTCTAGAATTTGAGCAGCTATTTCTGTTTTCTTAGATATTTACTCCTCAATGTAATCCAATTCATTGACAATTCGAAGTGTTTTTTGCACTAGTGCAACAAAGTAAGTTACTTTTTGCACTAGTGCATAAAAGTTAAACTTTTGGCACAGTACATAGTTTAAAAAATAGTCACTTTTTGCACGATCGTAGAAAAAGGTTTTTTCCTGATAGATTCATATTTGTTTCAGCTTTCTTCCTCATCTTCTTTGCTATAGCCCAGTTTTCGTGGGCCAATGTTATGAGTTTTGAAATATGGATAACTTTTGGGTGAGTACATAGAGAATGTAAAGTATTGTTTGTATTTTCTTTGGGTGAGTATAACATTGACAACCAAAATACATACAGATTCATATTGTTCATACTGCGATCATATCAATTTCTGCTGTGTAAACGTGGTTTAAAACTTTCTAGTTTAATATACGAGGCATTACAATTTGCATTTTTAAAATACGAGAGTTCATTTACCTTGCATAGTTTGCATTAAAGGTTGATCTCATAGTTGTATTTACATTGTTGTCAAATATTCCATTTCTTCTCGAAATATTACTTTTCTCGTCCCGAATCTTCTAATTAATTTTTTGTTTGTGTAGGTTTGTATTTGTAAGTATCTCATTAACAGTTAGAGATATACCTTGAGTATATCAAAACTGAGCACTAATTGATTAAGTTTTTTAATTAATTTACCTATTTTAAGGTATTGAATTACGCGAATCAATAATAATTTTACTAATTTATCATCACGCACACAATATATTTTCGATAGCTACAGAGATAGGTAATTTATCACTATATACGTGGTTATATTACAAAATCGAAAATTGACATGACTCATAATATTCTCTTTTCCTTTGTAATTTGTAAAAAATATAATTGAATGTTCAAAAAAAACGTTTATCGTAAAAATAAAGTATTTTGTGATATTTAACACAAAAACTTCTTCTTGGTGAACATATTGAAAAATTATTCTTTTTTATACGTCCGCTTGCCTTTGATATTTAAATTATTTCTATAGATACTTTCTCTTGTTCGTCTTCACTCATTCCCTTTTCTGCCACATAATTATTATTTCCGTCTTCATAATATTGCGATATTTACTACCAAAATGTGATTTTTTTGACAGGACGACCAGACTATATCTGGGATCGAGCCAAAAGGAAAAGGAACTCAGGAAATTCATATTATACATTCTATACGGATGGGGAGGACCTTTATTACTGACTCTAATAATATTATTATTTTCTAATTGGAAAGTTTTACCTTATGCCATCCAACCATTTATTGGGGAGAAAAAATGCTATTTTGATGTCAGTAAGTATCAAAAGTTGACCTATTCTTATAAAACGATGGATAATTATTGTCATGTTAAAACCTAAGACAACCCTAAATTTACAAAAAAAATAGTTTTGAACTTTTAGTTTAGGATTATTCAAAAACTTGACGTGGTATGTTAAGTTGAGAATATTGATGACAACACTGAGTATCTACTTTTGTTTTTGTTTTATGGTATGACTTTAGATTTTTGTATCTTGAACTGTAGTTAAAGAAATTTTGTATTGTTCAAATCAAAGTTAATAAGTTGTTGGGGCTCTGTATTTCATAACCAAAATATTAAGTATTTGTCATGGTTAAGCAATTCTAAGGCCGGATTTGAATTTTGTTTAAAAAATTACTTGACGACATCTTTTTTGCAAACCTTTGCTATGTTTACCAGTGAAGCTACTTTTTGATGACACTGTATTTACTTAAAAATTGGGGTTGAGACATTGATGAAATTTTTAATGACTCAATGATTAGAGTAACCTACTTTAGAATGGATTAATACCGAGAATAGATTAGATAAACTATTTATAAATAGACTCCTGTTCCTTGATATCCTTTAGGTGATCAGCATTCGCAATCAGGAGACTGGAAAATTTGTTTTAATTAATATAGCGATAACCTACTCTAATTTTCTTTTCGTGGAATGAAAAACGTTTTTTATTGGGCCTCGAAGCTGAGATTTTCTAATCAAAACTGAGATAAGTTGAATAGAAAACAAAATCCATCAATTTGTCTTTGTATTAAGTGTATAGAAAATGTCTCATAAAAAACTTTTGTAAGTAATAACGTCAAAAAAAATCCATATTGTGAGAGATCGCATCAACTTTGTATAGGCATGGAGTTTTAATTTTTTTGTTCATGACATTGTCATTCCTTTTGAAGTGCAAAAATATGGGTTTATTGTGAACGATGAAATAAAACAATTTAATTGGTTTAAAACTTAATTATATTTGAAATAAAGTTCAATGTAAACTTGTGACGCGTTTCACTAACACAGTAGCTTTATCAAACGAGTGAAGGTATAATATTTTTTTTAAATTCATACTGTGCGAAACTACAGAATTCTACTAATATTAAGTATTGAACACGTTTGCCTAGAAATTTATTCTATTCATTATATGTTGTAGATAATTAAATAACCTTTTAAACATTTTGTTAGGCTTTTTTGTACAAAAAGAATTACAGTCAGATAAATGACAACTAACTTGTCAAAATGAATATAAACAAACAAGTGTAATGAGTGAACTTAAATAAATAACTCTATGACATTCACCCCATCTACGTAACATAATCGTTCAAATGCAGAGGTGGGTGTTTTTCTCGTTTACTTCTTCTGAGAGATTCTTGAGAAACTTCGGATAATATAATATGAACGTCAGTGTTTCCAAATTCCGCATGTTGAGGAGGAGTTGAAGGGTTTGTTTCTTATGAAACTACATTTTCGGAGGATAATTCTTGTAAAGGTTCTTCCATTAAAGTTCCAATAGGTGCCAGATGTCGTGTGAAAACAGTTATTTCTCTGCCATCAGACAGCTGAACATGTGAATATTCAGGATTTCCTTGCAACAACTCTACTTCTTCAACCAAAAGCTCGTACTTGGAATGGCGCACTGGTCGCTTCATTAAAACTGTTTCCGAATTCATCAACCATGAAGGCATAATCATTCCACTTTTTTCATCTTCTGAGAAAACTGAACATTCTTTCATGAGGTGTTGCGTTGATTGACGTACATAACAAAGAACGAATAGAGTGTAAGGCTTCCTGATATACTTGTTCCTATTTATCAATTTCAAGTTGATGAGTTCTCAGGGCTAATTCAATTGTCTTCCAGATAATTCCAACGTAACGTTCGCATTGTCCATTACCTTGCGGGTTGTAAGCAGTAGTTCGACTTGTAGCGATACCTGCAGTATCAAGGAATGACTTTAGCTCCTATGACATGAAGCTTGAGCCTCTGTCAGAGTGTATATATGCAGGTGTACCAAATAAAACAAACAATTCTTTAAGTTTAGATATAACAGTACTTGAAGATAGATCTTTACACGGAAAAGCAAACAGAAAACGAAAAAATGCATCAACAACAATCAAAAGGTAACGATTTTTGGAAGCTGAAGGTAACGGTTCTTTAAAATCTATGGTAAATCTTTCTAGTGGCTGAGTAGCTTGTATAAGATGACTTTCTCTCTTATGAAACCGTGGCTTAATTTCAGCACACACACGACACGAGGATATTGTTGATCGTATCTCTTCTAGCGACAAGGGAAGGTTCTTCCAGGGTGACATAAGGCTTCATGTAGAGAACATAGTTGCTGTAAATTTTTTGTCGTAGATGAACAGATTCGTGATAAAGTATCAGCTGAGATATTATATTTGCCAGGTCTATAAATAATTTCATAGTTATAACTTGAAACTTCTAATTTCCAGCGCATGATTTTCTCATTTTTAATTTTTCCGAAGTGTTTTCTGTTAAACATAAAAGAAACTGACCGTTGATCTGTTATAAGTTGAAAATAACGGCCTATGAGGTAGTGCCTCCATTTCCTCAAGGCTTCTACAATATCATATGCTTCCTTTTCAATCGAAGAGTGATGTTGTTCTGATTTAGATAGTGTTATTGAAATGAAGGCAACTGGCCGATTATTTAGAGATAAAGTAACTCCAATCGCAAAATCCTAGGCGTCAGTTTCTACACTAAAGGTAGCTTGGTCATCAACAGCTGAAATAACAACATTTTGAATATCTAGTTTCAATTCTTCGAAAGCCTTTATTGCTTGATAATTCAAAGGAAATGCACTCCTAGTAAGTTGACTTAACTTGCTAGCAAATCCAGGGATAAATTGAACATAATGAGAAAACATACCAAGTGCTCTCCTTAGGGAATATGTATAATTAGGAACAATCAAATTACGGATAGACTGGAGACGTTCAGGGTCAGGGAAATGCATTTATAGCTAATTACGTACCCCAAAAGATGGATTTCTTTCATTGAGATATGCTCTTATCCATATTCAACGCTAGATTATACTTAGAAACAACTTCCATAAATTGTTTTAAATTTTTATCGTGTTCGTCTTGATTATGGCCACAAATTGTTATATCGTCCAAATATACTTCTACACCTTTAAGACCTTCAATTGAGATAACTCCAGTGATAGCTCGCTGAAAAGCAGGGACTCCATTTCGAACACCAAATGCAATACGTTTAAATTGATAAAGCTTTCCACATGCTTCGAATGCTGTATATGGCTTCTCTTCTTCGACTATGGTTATTTGATAGTAAGCACTTTTGAGATCAAGAGAACTGTACACTTGGTTTGAATCAACTCTATTTACAATACTGTCTATTCTAGGTAAAGGGAAGGCATCTAAATCAGTGTATCTATTTATCGTCTGGGAGTAGTCAACTACCATTCTACGACGATGAATTTCTGAAGATACTACTAAAACCTGAGCTCGCCATGGTGAAATACTCTCTTCAATTATATTATTTTTCAATAAGTTGTGAGTTTCAAGCTTTATAAACTTCAAATCTAATTCAGTATATCTTCTAGATTTAGTGCAAATTGGCTTACATTCAGATGAGAGATTTGTGAAAATTCGGACAGATTCGATATTAGCTGTTGCCACACTACAAATATTAAGAGGTTCCTGCTCACCACCAAATTGCACCTGCACGTACGAATGTTTTCTAAGGATATCATGACCTACTATTGAGTCCGAACAGAGATTGTATGTGATACCATGCTATACCATTTATTGACCACATAATATACAAAAGTACATGTGAGGTATACATAGTTTAGTCACAAAAATGATAAAAATTAGACAATGAGTAAAATCAGTTATTTAGCAGAAAATGCTTACTTAATTTATAGAAAGATCTAACAGATAGGTCTCTAATTTGAATTTCCTCATTAAAAATAACAAATCTATTGTATAAGCTTACATCAATTTCATTGTTTGCATTTGTTTGTAAACGACAGAACGGTTTTACAATGTTTTTAGCACATTGAGTATCATAAGCATGTACATCTGCATGTGTCTCATACATTGGTATGTTCCTATGAACAATGTTTATTGTCTCTAGAATATACATACACGGAACAGTAAGAATATTATATTTTATGAATAGATCTTTGCAATGTGTGTTCGGTTTGGCTCTATCAGTTATGCAGAGTACCGTTTTCTGCAATTGAAACACTCTCTTCAAACTAGTTGAATTACCCCGTTGAATGATGCCGTATGATAAATGGCTGTGTATTATCGCAAAGTAGACCGTTTTTAGTACATCATTATTGAGGTAATGTCTCAATTGACGCAGCACAAATATTTGAGATGAGAGCTTAGATCACAAGGAATCAACGTGAGGAGACCAGTTAAGGTATGTATCGAGTACAATACTCATAGACTTTACCGGTTCTTATTTATTGAGTAATCTACTGGATGTAAACATTATCTTCTGAGCTTTTGTAGGATTCATCTTCAGTTCGTTTGCTGAAAACCATGTTTCAGCTTTTTTTAAATTTTCTGCATTCAAAGCTTCCCCGTGCTTTCTGGTTATTATAGTATCGTCGGCAAACAGGAAACACCCTGTTTGTTCGAAAATTGCGGGTAGGTCATTAATATATAACAGAAAGAGCACTGGGCCCAAAACAGAACCATGTGGTACAACTTTCAATTTGGTTATCACACTCGATTCTGAGTCCTTGCAACTTACATACTGTTTTGTTTGTCAGGTATGGATTGAAAAGATCAATTTCTCTATTGCGTACGCCATAGAATTCTAGTTTTTGAAGCAGTACATGATTGTTCACACAGTCGAAGGCCTTGGTAAGGTCACACATAAGAGAGATGTGGGTATAGTGGCCACCTGAAGGTTAAAAAATCTTCTGATTTGAAATAAATGGCAATATGATGATGACATCAAGTACCAAATACAGCTGAACTATTATTATAGTCATATTAAAAAAGTTACAGCCTTAGTTTAATATTTTTTTTATTTACAAATTATTTTACAAAGTATGTGCAAATGGCCAATTCACCCCACACAGCGGGGCAAAGTGGCCACCCATATTTTGGGGCATATTGAACACGATAAAATATATTGTAAAACAGAATCACATATGGTTCAACAGTACTTTAGCATTTATTAGTTTATTACACATAAATATGCAGCTTAAGAACATAGTTCACATGTAAACACATCGTCGTCTTCATCGCAGCCACCACATTCTTCATGAACCCATCTTTTGCATCTTGAACAGCATATCCAACCCTCCCCTTTTTTGGATTTTGAGAAGAGGCTTGAGCAGTTGAGACACTCTACATCTTCTTGCGCATCATCGTCGCTGCTACTTGTGTCATCTTTAACAGGAATTCTTTATTTCTTTGTCGCAACCTTGCTTTTAGCCTTCTTACTACCAAAAACTTGTTTCTTAATAACTGCTGCTGGTTTATGAGATTCCTTTGCTATTTCTAGCTAATCTATATAAGGTTTGTCTGTGATTATTGCGCTTGAACCTTTTTATCTACCATTTCTCTGAGTTTCCGTTTTACATATTGGAATCGGAACAATCTCTTTTGGACTGAAGAGTAAACTTGAGCAGCTTGGTCCACTATTTTGGATATTCATTATGCTTTCATCAACAGGTTGTTTGTTAGTTTGAGAAGTTGAAAGAACTGGATTTGCTACATCATTCGCTTTGTTGACTTCATCATTGATATTTTCGTTTTCCGCATGATCTGCCCTAACTGCAACATCTGTATCAGTAACTTCAGCCGCAGCAAAATCTGCATCACTGAGCACATGTGGATTATACGGAACAATTCCACAATGTCCATTAACTTTTCCTTCATTCTCACACAAAATTATAATTAAATAAATGAACCACCAGCAGACATGCAAACGACAATTGTTGATAAAAATGCTCTATCAGCAGATGTGAGGCTACCTACTTGTTTCCGACCTTTTCGAGCACAGTTGTAAGCCCCGTCTCATCTACATTAAAATTTCTCATGGCTTTGTATGGGACCCCATTAAGGCAATTGTCTAAGAGACCAAAAAACTTGTCAACGCTGGGCTTATTAAAGGCTCTAGCTCGGGCCGCACTAATAGTTTCAGCTAATTTCCGAATGTCTGTCACGAAACCCCTTTAACCAGTCTTCCTCAGCAAGTTTCAGAGTATGCTTCAAGCCGTTTTTTTCAACTAATTGATTGATATGCAAGGGATCTAACGTCGTTTTTAGTGAGGCCATAAAAACGAATTTCCAGTTCCTGGATATGTTGGACAATTTCTACTTCTTGGTCCAACGTAAAAACTGGGTGGATAGACTTTAATATTCTCTTTAGCATCTCTATTTTTATTCAGGACTCTTCTTTTGAGAGTATTTCGCGGAACATTAAAAGTTTCACTGGCTGTTTGGAATGGCATATGCTGTTCCTTTACGGCTTTGATTGCTTGTGCCCTAGCTTTAGGATCCCATGATCCGTGTGTAATTCCTTGGCATTTTTGAAAAGAAATTTTCAAGTTTACACTCAATACAAAATGAGATGGGTTAAAGTGGCCACTCCAAAATGTACACGGGGTATAGTGGACACTTGGTGGCCACTTCACCGCATCTTCCACCGCATGAGAAATGTGATAACCTACAAAATGTAGTTCGCATATTCATCAATCATATTACGTGAATACATACCTTATACCATATGTTAAGGCTCTGCAAAAACGTAGCACTCTCACACTAATCAATTTTGCTGTACAGCTAATTGAACTCAACCTGAACACTACATCAATCTCGTGCAAAAACACAATTATGCAGATCCCATCTGATCTGTAGATCTTATGGTTCCGTATTTGTATTACAGTTTACTGTAATGACGCTCGTGACAGTTCAGCGCTTTACCGCACAAGTGACGACGCTGGTAGGACAAACAAAAATTACTTGTGGCCACTTTACCTCGGTCGGCCAGTATACCCACATCTCCCTAGCGATAGTATTTTCCCCTTCGTCGAGTTCCTCAAGCAGAATGATCTTTTCTAAAACCAAATTTGGCTGGTGATATAATTAGTTTGTTATCACAGTAACTTACTAGTTTATTCTTAATTATTACTTCCAATTCTTTTCCAACAACAGGAACAATAGAAATCGGTCTATAGTTATCTAATAAGTCTTTATCGCCTTTTTTAAATGTTGGTAGAACTTTTGATATCTTAATGGAGTCTGGCCAGTTTCCTTCAGATACGCATTTATTATAAAGTATGGTGAGCGGCTCGTCTACTGACTTTATGGCGGCTTTCAGCATTCTACTATTAAGGCCATAATAATCGATGCAATTGGAATTTTTTAATCCTAAAATAGCTTCACAAACATCCGTTTCCGGAATGGAGGACATAAAGAAAGAAAAAGTAGATTTAATAATCTTCTTAATAAATGACATAGGATGTATATTAGGATCAACAATGCCATTTACAATACTATCCGCGATAGACCAGAAAAATGCATTAAAATTATCTGGTGTAATGTTGCTGCTTATTTTTACAGTATTTTTAGTTTTCCTCTCAGAATTTACAATCCTCCAAGCTGTTTTATTTTTATTGTCAGAATTTTGGATTATAGCCACGATAGTGTCTGAAATATATAAAAATCATGTTTATTATTTATATTTAAAATTGTGAAGTCTCAAAAGTATATAGACTTATTTTGGTCAAGTTCTACGGCAAATTTGAAATTATTATGAATTAAGTTAATGTAAGTAATGAAGCTGTCTAATTGTTTAGTTCTACTTTTGTGAAAATAGGATTATTTAACGTTGATTTTTGTTGACTTGATTTGGCGACTGACAAAAACAAAAACAATTTTATACAGGCAGGCAATTTTGAGACCCTTCAAGAAGACCCAACTAATAAATTTCAGAAAGAAATAAGATTAGCAGTAGATAACGATAAATCAATAATTAACGATAAAGAAAAATATAAATTATTTTTACCCAGTCCATAACACCATGAACTTTATTCATTAATTAAACTCCATAAAGAGAGGTACCAAATTAGATCAGTTGTTTCTTTTTTCACAGCACCTTCATTTAAAATTTCAAAGATTCTCATAGATATGTTTTCTAAATATTGTTCATTCAAAACTCAATTTTCACTTAAAAAGTCAACGGAATTAATAAATAATATTCAAGATATAAACCTACCTCATAATTCTAAATTTATATCGTTCGCTATAACAAATCCATTCCCTAATATGCCTCCTAAAGATATTATAACTCTTATTGATAACTTGCTCACGTACAATAATGTTATGTTAATCATATAATTCACTGTGATATCATTACTTTATTAAAAGTATTATTAAATCAAAATTATTTTCATTTCAATGGAGAGGTTTATAGAGGTAAAGATGGTTTGATTATGAGCAACCCCCTCAGCCCCCTACTATCAGAAATTTTCAAGGATAATATAGAAAAAATAATTCATAAACACCCACTTAGTAAAAAATGTATGTCCTGGCACCGATATGAGGACGACATTCTAGCTAGCTTCACCAGTACAACTAGACAGCTTCATTACTTACAGTAACTCAATTCACAATAATACCGTAGAACTTGAATAAAATAGTCTATAAACTTTTGAGACCTTATAATTTTAAATATAAATAATAAACATGATTTTTCTATATTTCGTAAACCATCACATACAGACATTACAATTCATAATAGTTTGGTCCACCCATTCAGTCATAAATTAGCAACTTTCAATAGTGTTATACACAAACTTTTGACAATTCCATTAAATACTAATAATTACAACAAAGAACTAAATATCATAAAACAAATAGCAGTTAATAATAATTACGATCCAAATTTAATTGACAATATCATAAATAAAAAGATAATAAAACAGACTTTAGAACAAGTATTTCATTCTGATAAAAATAAAAATAAACAATTTAAAAGCTTAACATACTTTGGAACACCATGCTTAAAAATTAAATCATATTTAGGAATTTTAAACATGAATATTTGTTTTAGAACTGATTACAATTTATCCAAACTCATTAAAAATAACAAATCTAAATCTTCAAAATCAAACAAATCAGGTGTTTATGAACTATAATGTAGCAATGACAACTGTGATAAAAATTCTATCGGAAATTTTAAAATTAAAATTTCAGAACACAAACATAGCTATGATAACAAAAAATTAGATCCTAACTATTCAAATCATTTATTAGAAAATTAACACATTTTCGACCCAAATTTTGAAATTTTACATGTAGAACTTAAATCCTTTAAATGAAATCTTTTAGACGTTCATGTCATTGCAATGGTTGCTTGACCATGGATATCAACCAGCTCTGGAGCCTTGAAGTCATGGGGATTGAGGAGCTAAAAGAGAGAGTCCTCAGGAAAAGGTCATACGAAGAAGCCGTGAAAGAATTTACTAAAGGAGTATCTATCAATAAAGAACGAAGATACGAGGTAGCATTGCATTGGAAGATAGATAGGCCAGACCTCCTAGAAAAACCAAGAACTCACTGTAAAACGCCTACGATTCACTTTGAAAAGGCTGATATCTTTGAACGAATTACAGAACTACAGAAAGGAGATTGAAGAACGGGCATAATCGCAAAAGAGCCTAGCGTAGACTTACCTGGTCACTTTCTGCCCCATCACATAGTGATCAAGGAGTCAAGCATGATTATAAGAGTACCACCCGTATTCGACGCCTCCGAAAAGCATGGTAACGACCGCTCCATAAACGGGTACACAATTTTTGGAGTCAATCCCTATTTTACCATGTTTAGGATGCACGCTGTAGTTGTCACTGCAAATATAAAAAAAGCTTTCTTGCAAATATCTGTTGCTGACAAAAATCGAAGGTACCTCAGATTCTTATGGCGTACTGACGAAGACTCTATCATCGTCTACGTCGAACAGTGCAAGTGCTCAACTTGCAGCCCCTTTTTACCGGCAGCGACACTGATTTACCACCTAGAGAGATATAGTTATCGCAATATGGTCAATCTGCTGAGCTACTGAAGAACTCTTTCTACATTGAAAACTATGTTGCTAGTTTACCGAGTCAACAAGAAGCTGAGAGGTTAATAAGCGAAGCGAAGCAATTTTCACTCGTAGGGAAGTTTGAGTTGCGTGAATGGGTCAAAACTCCAATACAATGCGAAGGTACTGAAAAACAAGCGACGATCTCAGTGCTTGGGAAGATCTGGAAATCAGAGAAGAATGCACTACGTTGCAATATAAAAAGAGAACTGCTGTCCGTTTGTAACCGAGTATTTGACCCAATTGGAATAAAAGCCCAAAAACACTCATCCCAAAACTTCTATTTAAAAAAATGTGGTCACTCGATATTGGATGGGATGTAGAGTAGAGGTATCAAATGAGTTGTGTCAAGAATTCAACGAATGGCTTGAGGAAATCCACTGGCTGAATAGTTGCTGTTTACCCAGAACTTTTCAGCAACGGTGAGTACGGTACATGTATATTTCTACGCTCTGATAGTTGTGATGTCGTGCATGTCTAGCTTGTGGTGGCAAAAGCGGGGGTAAAACCGGTGAAAGAGTTAACCACAGCAAGACTGTAGCTAATAGCAGTATTGATGTCAACATGGCTCTACATTTAAGTTTGCGATGCCTTGCGTCATGAGAACTGCAAAGCTTACTTTTGGGGTGACAATTCTTTCGTGGTGACATGGATTGTTACCAACATAGAATGGAGTGTGTTCGTCAGAAACCGCGTTCGTGAGATTACAGAGACGACACGACGCGAAGATTGGAGACACATTCGCGAGGACGTTCGGCAATAAAATTGGTAGAATATAGGTGATGGACATGCCTGAGAGAAAGTGAAGAGTTGTGGTCTGTGTCGTTAGAAATACCAGGAAATAAACGAATTGTTGAAACCGTCTAAGGGCGGATGTTATAAAACTATTTTGACAAATAACTAAAAGTTAACTTGTATCGGTTAAAGTTAAGTTTGTGGTAACCTGGTTTTCGAGTTTTGAGTTGTTCTGTTCTGTCGGTTCTGTCAATAATTTGGCATTTAAACCTCAATTGATCATATTGTAAATGGTTTAATTGTGTTTTCACATTTTTTTTTGAGTTTGGCGATGTTATCAAATTATATTCAAGATATTTTTGAAGAACTTCCAACCGAAGATGCTATGAATATTGATAAAAGAGTTGTTTTGCGTTCTCATCTTTAATAATGGGACAGCAAAATGCGGAAAGTCATATTTACTTGTATGTTTAATGAGCTCTGAAGGACCAACCGTATATAACGGTAATGACTGCTTTTACATGTATATGAGTTGGTTATTATATTAAATGAAATTCGATGATCACATCACATACACTTTTTCTATATTTGCATTATTTTACATTTTTGTTCATATTGCGTCACAACTAAGAATATCACAACTGCTTATGGTACAATGCAATTGATATGTTTTTACTTTTTCGTGATTAATTCATGACAAGATGTGACATCAGATTTTATTATTGCTTTTTTGTAACTTGATTAACGATGTTTATTGAATGATGAAATAAGTTAAAAAATGGGTTGTTATGGATATTTTATAGATCGTTCAAAGTGGGTGGTAACAAGGAGAGTTATGTGAGGATGTAGCCAATGGGGAATAGGGATTTAAATGAAACCGTCATACGACTGTTGAAAACTCAGCCGATGCATGTATTTTTGTGGACAAAAGAAATTGTTATATAGTTATCTGTGGTTTTTATATGGAAGAAAGTTTGAAATGGGTTTTGTATGGTTAAATACATATTAAATATGTGGGAAGAATAATATTTTTATTTTATGATATATACGGAATATATAAATGATATACAGGGTGAAGACAAAGTAAGAATTTACAGAAGGAATTTGAGTGTTAATTCAAATTCGTACAAGAGTTTCAATTTTCTCATTAGAAAGTTTATGGACCGTCTATCTATTCAGACTATTAATTTTAGCAAGAAAAATCGACACCATACTCACAGACTAGATAAAACTACACAAAAATCAAAATTTAAAAAATCTAGGTTATGTTTCTCTTCTTTTTATTTTAAAAATGAGATTTTTATAAAACTGACATTTTGAAGCCTAAAGACATGTTTATAATACCCGCCCTAAAAGCAATTCATCCTAACCTAACCTAACTACGCGTCTACGATAGTATTAGATCCCACACATTGACTCACCTTTTATTTGTTCTATATTTCTTTTTATATCTTTTTTATATTCTTATTTTTGTTTTCAGAACAAGGCAATTACGCTAAATTCGTATTTATGAGCATTCCTTTACTAATCATTCAAATAATAAATATGGTTTTATTTGTCAAAACCGTTATTTATTGTGTTAAAGTTCGAAATGAAATCAATAAATGGAATGATGATAGCAAGATGACAAACACTGCAAAGAAATTCAACAAGGACAGAGAAAGGTACTATCACTTATTAAATAAAGATGCATAAAATTTATTATTTTTTCCGTCGACCGTCCATTTATGATGTATTTTAACGCATTCAAAATCGTTGATTAATGACCACTATTAATGAATGATTTTTTATTAATTAACGATTTTATTTAATGCAACCCAACGTACATTGTTCTTATACATTTATATTGACAGTGACCTGTGGTGTAGTAGGCTTACCTACTAAAACATAAAAAACATTTGAAATAAAGTAGTTGTGCTAGTACTATCTGTCATTGTATGTCATATTTTTTGTTGTTGTTTATTGTCGTACCAACTGCAAATGTTATTAACGACATGTCAGTTTACAGTTTGTGATACAATTTAGCGTCTTTTAGATACGTAATTATGTTTGCATTATTACAATTTTCATTTAATAAGATGTCGTTTGAACAGTTGTTAAGTAGTCTTTCGTTTCTGTACTTTTGACATTTATTACAAGTTTCACATTTCGGTGGATTTTCTCGAAAAAATAGGGAAGAGTATATTGATGATAGTTATCTTCTTTGAGCAAATTATTGGATTTCCATTAGTTAATTGAGTGACAAGTCGTTTTTTACTTGAGCGTAGTTGCAGAGTGAAATATTTTCCAAGTTATAAGGGTCTTCGTGTGGTTCTTTTTGACAATACCAGAACGAAAAGGTCTTCTTGCATTCTTCGTTTGTCCATTTTGTTGATCCTTTGAAATTTAATGTGAAGGCGTATGGGGGTAGAAGGATATTATTTTCTTTACTGGAAATAGGAATAATTTTGGAAATATAAAGTAATTTATCGGCTAATATGGGTATTTTAAGAGCAATGTATAAAGAAATTGACTGTCTCGACCCTTACTTCGTGGAATATGTTCATATTAGTGTTTTTAAATGAAACTCACGGTCTCTAGTTAATTCCACAATATAATACAAGTTATTGAAAATTCTAAAAAATTGACAATTGTTTCGATATTGATTTATCGAAACAATTGTCAATTTTTTAGAATTTTCAATAACTTGTATTATATTGTGGAATTAACTAGAGACCGTGAGTTTCATTTAAAAACACTACAATGTATAAAGTTTGAAGTAAACATAAGATTCTAATAAAGTAGGAATATCGGGAGCGATTTCATTGTGAGAAGAATAAAAGTATGTAAATAATTAGGAATAATTCCTTTTGTTTATTTAATTCTACATTTAACATTTCATGGTTATTAAATGATATTTTTCTATGTAAAATTTGAATATAGTTTCTTAGGTATCTAATTTGTTCTAGTTGAATATGAATAATAATTTCGTGATTCAATCTATCATTCAAAGTATTCAATTCTTTTAGAAAGTTTTCAGCATAATTTTGTATTTTACGTAGTTCTGTTTGCCAACGTTCAGTAATCTGTCCTGCAAATAAATGCAACTTCGAAATTTCAGTCATTATTTACTTTTCATTTAAATTGATGTATTGTAAATTTCGATTAGGTTGTTTTGATCGAGATTTCCTGAAATATATTTTACTACTGTACCTAGGCCGTCTACTAAACCTTTTTTAAATACTTCATTTGATCTAGCATACATTATAAGTTTATTTATATCTTCTAAGAGTAAGTCGATATCTCTGTTATAAATGTTTGCTAGAATTATTGTTGAATCGTCAAGTCCACTAGCTAAATGAACTTGATTTAAAACCAATTTACTATACGAGTTTTCAATTTCTTCAATATTTCTACTAAAATAAATCTGGTTATTGGCCTTATATTTAGGTAATCCTAAAGTATCAATATGTAACCAGGGGGATCAATTATATTTACTTGAATTGCCTGGGTGGCTATTTTCATGGTTAACAGGAGGATGCACTGAATGATCATCTGTGAGCTTCTTCCTAGTCTCTAATTCTCTGAAGGAACTTGAGCCTTTTATTTGGACAACCGTCTTCTTCACTGAAGGACCGTCGGGTTGGAGTCAGCTTCTTCACAACACCGTAACTTGTTTCGCAGAGTTTATTAGTTCGAATATTGTCTTAATTCCTTGATAGAAAATGTAGACTTTTTACTATACAGAAGGGGTGTTTTTCTACAGATGTCATGAGTAAGTTTCCTAGTAATCAGACAGTCCAGTAATTTGGGGATTTCAGATTGGGTACACACATGACGATAATTCTTCCAGCTCCAGATTTGTGAATTGGAGTGAAAAAACTTTGTTTCCAAAAGTTAGGAGATGTTCTTGGTGATAGGGAGATACACATTTTTTCAAGAAATGTAGAGGAATTCCGTTAGGGCCATAAGATCGTTTTTCTGGGGCCAACATCAATTGATCAATTACTTCTGTTACTTCAATATTGTAATTGCAAACATTCAAACACTGTCTTTCCCCATATTCCGGACTTTGGGTGAAATTCTTATCAGGTTAAGTTGTGGAAACATAGTTGGCAAAAAGATTCACAATCTGGTTCTTATTACTGCTTGTTGCCTCTTCGACAAACATACTGGAGGGTACGTTATATAATTTTCTTTTACTGTTTATGTAATTCCAAAAACAACGAGGAACATGAGCAATATGTCTCAATTTTTTCAGTATAATTTTTATGACAATGCGCCTGAAGCTGTTTTCATCTTATTCTGAGATTATTAAATTGTTGATAATGATCTATGTCTCCAGTGACTTTAAATCTTTTATTCGCTCTCTTTTTTCAATTATTAATTTCTTAAGTTGAGTGCTATACTATAAGGGAAAATTTGAGGTATTGATTTTTTTCACTGGTACAAACATATCAATATTTCGTAAAATATCTGAAAAATCTTATCCTAATCTAAATTTCCCTCCAGCATGTCATTCCAATTGACACTTGCCAAAAAGCTGTTAATTACAAAATAACTTGCATGTTTAAAATCATAATACAACTGTTCATATTGAAGTTGCTGCACTTTATTGAATTCTAAATGGCAGGTAATTGCTGTGTGATGTACACTGTTTGGTAACAGTAACTCCAATGGTTGAGAGATACAAATATTTTTCACTGATGAAAAAGTTAAGTCGCGTAAGACATGTTAACTATTAGTTATGGTATTTATTTGATGCAGACCATAATAACCAAAAGAGTTCTGTATTGTGATCGCAGGCGAGTTTGCTGGACAGTATATATTTGAACCAAAATCATCATTAAACCAAACAGCCTCAGGCAAATTATAATCCGCAAACATAATAAATTCACAGTCCTTGTTATTATCAAAAACATTATCAATATCCTGAGTGTGTTGTTCATAGATCTCAACAGTTGATGATGGTGGTATATAGACTTCCCCAATTATTATTTTATTGTTTTTTATATAAAGAATGACGAAGATCTGCTCGACTATATTCCTTTGAATTTTAACTTTTTTAGAATTTATCTCAAACTTTATTGCAATTAAAATACCTCCTCCCCGTTTCTTGTCAGTGTTTGTTTCATCCCTATCAAGTTTGAATATATTATAACCATTTAAACCTAATTACTCATAACAAAAGTCTTTGTTCAGTCAGGATTTTACAAGGGTAATAATATCACAATTGGACCTTAAAATAGAATGCTCCAATTCACTGAGTTTAGTCCTGAGACCACCAACATTTTGATAATAAAGATTAATTTTACCATCATCACTGAGAACATTATTTACTTCAAGTTTTTTGTTACTCGAGGAGTGCCACCAATGTATCGGATAATACATCTTCTCCTTTATTTCTTCTTTCTTGCATCTACTCTTGAACTTTTTTCAATTGCGCAACTTGACGCTGAATTGAATCCGCTCTTATAAATACTTTTTTTTATTTAGACTCCTTTATTGGTTATTTGTTATTCTTGATGAAAATATAATTTTGTTGGGGTTGATAATAGTGCCTATGGCTATCAGGTATACTTCTAGTTTTGCCCTATTTAATGAGCTAATTACTATTGCTTGTTGTTTTGTTGGAAAAATTGTTTTTTGTTGTTTTGTAATGGATGAATAAGATTGTGGAAGGTTACTCGGTGGGATAGTAGTGTAATTGCTTGTATTATTATCATCCACTGTCTTTGAATTTAATTTTCGTATTTTCGTACTTAAATCTGACACTGTTTACTGAAGGTTGTTTTGCCGATAAGCGACAGGTTTTGTGCCTCGATTAATAACAATCGAGGTTGATTGCTATTATTCAAATATTAAATTCGTTGTTATGATGATACAAAATATGCTTACTATTTACATGGATATATGGAGGTGATGCTTTATAGTAGTGGTTGTAGTTCTTTCACTTACTAACTATGTTTACACTTTTAAAAATGGTTTATCGACGGGATCAGATTTTTACACGACTTTACGGTGCTTTACCCATTATTTATTTTATTGTTATAACTTCTTAAAATTCTATGTATATTTTAACATCAAAAGTAGGGTCGACGGAAAAGTTTTGTAACGAACTCGTGAATTAAAATGTCAATTAACAATCTTGACATTAACGCGCTCGCTCCGCTCGCTCGGTATATTATTTCGGTTGTTAATCGCCCTTATTATTTTTTAATTATTTAACAATTTTTAATTTTAAGGTTATTTCTCATCATAAAACTATCAATAGTGATGGGAATAGGCTTAATCTTCGAAGTAGTAACAGCGTTTTTTAACATGAGTGAAATGGGAACAGTTCCGAAGTATATTGAAATTATTTTTGACTTGTACAATGCTCTACAAGGTGAAATTATAATTATAAAAATAATCAAATGTCCTTATATCTTCTTTTCTTTGTAGGTGTGTTCATTTTTATTATATTCATCTGCAAGAAGAAGATCTACCTCGCTCTAGCTCAGAAATTTACTTTTTTTGGGATCGCTTACGCTCCGAATACGTCTTCTATTCGAACACATTCTTCGATAACGTCGAACGGAGTTGCTTTAAGTAGTGTTCCAAAGTAACCAAAAATAGTGTATTTATTAAGTTTTATTTAGTATGATATACATACGTACTTATTGTGTTTATTTATCAAATACAAAGTATAAAAAATTGTTTTTCCTTCTGCATACTTCCTAAATTCCTTAGTAATTATATCGAGATAAAAGATGGAATAAAAATCGATTGTTATAGCCATATATGCACCGTACATAGGAGAAGGTAAGGTGTCCGAATTGAAGATAAGCTTAAATTCTTCCTGTAAAATCATACATTGATTACATTTATATTCCACCCCTGTATAATAATCATTACACATTCACACACTCAAATAAACAATTCACTTTCTTACTCAACTCTCTTTCAGTGCAGATTAGAGCACTCATTCATTACTCAAACTCTTTTCTCGTCAAGAAAACCAAACCTTTCGTCCTCTGGAAGAGGACAGTTATTAACCCACTAACTTATACTCTTAGACACTTAAAAAACTTTGAAAAAAACTCAGACATGAAAAGACTTGACAGACACAAAAAACACTAAAACTAATATATCTTACCCTCTTTTTTTGACGAGAACAGAAATAACTTTACCCCTCATACACCAAAAAATAAATTAGAAATTTTAAATCTTATTCTCGCCCGCGAAAGAGCCGGGCCCCCCTTAAGACAAACGTCTATCATCATAAAACGTATACAAAAATAATCTCAAAAGAGTCAGATAAGACTCTCTCATCATACTTATACACTCGTGGTCACTACCTTACACAATTACTCTCATGCTCACTCACACTTACAAATGAACGCTTACTTGCACTCACATTTAAACTTACCCTCATAATACTTTTACCTTTATCCTCACTTACTCGTACTCACTTGTTGCACGCACTCTTACTTGCTCTAGTCTCATGGGCACTCTCTCTCTCTCTCTCTCTCTCTCTCTCTCTCTCTCTCTCTCTCACACACACACACACACACACACATATACTCAAACTTGTGAATTATTAAACTTGAACTCACTCTTATACCCATACTCTTGCTTGCACTTGAAAACTTACTGACACCCTCTCTTGCATTTTGCATTATACATGCATTACAATCTCAATCGTACTCGTACCTTACTCACAACGATGAAAAGTCGGAGGTTCCTGGACCGTTACTCGTAAAACAAACTTGTACCACACTTGTCGAACTAAAATCGACTTAAACATCTCTGTCTCTCTGTCTATTCTCTTATTTTTCTCATAACTATATTAATTCCTCACTCAAAAATAAAAACCACAACAAAGAAATCAACTTAAAACCATATTTTGTGTGAGCTAATACAGTTACTGAGGGCACATTTTGAAAATACTTTCGATTCTACAGGGTATTCCAAAACCTCGTAGCAGCACAAACTTACATTTTCTTAAATGGAACGCCCTATATTTTGTTCAAGAATCGAAAAGATCTCACCGAGAGCGTTACAAAAATATAGCATTCTAATATTTATATGGGTGTTTTAAAAAGATATGGCCAATTATTGGCAAAAAGACCTCCTCTTTAACACTCTGCAAAACAGTAAATCAAAATAAATTAACAGGTCTTTGTATTCAATTATCATTCACATATCATTGGCTGTGCTCAGTATTAATAATATTTTTATCTGTGGCTTCTTTAATACAGGGTGAAATAAAACGCAAATCAAGCAATATAACAAAATTTTTAAATGAATCACCCTATAAGTATTTTTACAGTTTGTTAGTACAATTAATAATCTTTCAAACGATGTAGTACATTTAGGGTATAAATTAATGGAAAACCGTAAATATTTTATGATAATGGTCAAAAACAAGTATTTTCGTCCACAAATTAAATGGTATTAAAATTTTACATGCAATGTTTTGTAAATTTTAACATTTCTAAGGCATAAACTTTAATCGTAATTTTGGATGCATCTAAAATATCTTTTACTTTTACTCTTACCATTAGAGGATGGAAAGACTTAATCGTAATTATGTTGGAAGCAATGTTACTTTTCCACCCAACCTTTCGATATGCGAGAAAAGTATTGGTTTACCCCAAAAAAAGTTGGAATTTTGAAATTTTTTTTGAGTTATTTTCACGATTTCTATCAACAACATGAAAAAACGGTTTTTAGAAAAAAAATCCTGTGTGTATGTCGTCGTTTTGTTTACTGTAACTAGGCTAATGTCATTATAGTACTAATAAATATAAAAGCAGTTTGCAGTCTTTACGAAATAATTAAGTCATCACAAACAGTATATCTTTGTTATGTAAAATGCAAGCTTGTATTTTATTTTCCAACTTTTTCTATTTTTAAAAAACTAACAATTATGGAAACCAATATTATAAAAACACTTACATTTACATAAATAAACATTGACATTTTATAAAAAGTATAGTTCATGCTGTGTTCAAAATGGCGACCATTTACTTCCATATACTTCTCAATTCTTTTCAAAAACGAGGATCTCTTTCTAACATAGCTGGAGTTATTGTGGAAAATGCGTTAAGAATCCTTTTCTTTCATGTCTTCTCTGATAGTAGGTTCTGTTTGATACACAAGTTGTTTGATGTATCCCCATAAAAAAATCCATCGGTGTGAGATCTAGAGATCGAGGAGGCCACGACATTGGTCCACCACGTCCTATCCACCTGTCGGTAAAATGTCTGTTTAACCACCGACGTACACAACGAACGTAATGTACAGATGCTCCATCTTGTTGGCACCACAAGTTAACTCTTGTGTTTAAATCAACTTTCTCCAATAATTCTCACAAATGGTTTCTTAGAAAATTGTAATACCTTCTTCCAGTGAGGCTACCTTCAAAAAAGTATGGTCCTAATTGTATCTCCTACGATTCCTCACCATGTATTTATGGACCATTTAGTTTGGGTCGTTGTACAAAACAAATGTGGATTACTATCCGAATAAAAATGAAAATTATGGCGGTTGACTAAACCATTTCTGTGAAACGTGGCGTCGTCACTAAATAAAACATTTTTTAAAAAATCTGGATATCCATTAATTTATCCACTGAACCACTCGTAAATATTTATTCTTATTGGAAAATCTCTCTAAAAGATCTTAATGCATCTGTATCTTGTACGGGTGAAATTTATTCTTTTTTATTATTCTTCCTATTATTCGTCTACTAATGTCTAATACAGTACTAAGTTTTCTAGTTCTTGTATTAGGATTCTCAAACAAATTTGTCATTACTAAAAATTCGTTGTCCTCATTGAAAACACGTTATGGAAGAGCATGAGGTTGATAGGAAACATTACCTGATGTGTCGAATATTTCCTTAATTCTTAAGAAAGCTCTTTCGTTTGGATGTCTTCGATTGTGATATCTTTCACGATATACTCTTGAAGCGAGTAAGCAATTTTTTGAACATTCTCCTAACACGGGAGTCATATTGATCATGTCTTCCTGCGGAAAATTCATTATAGTTATTTATTATTTGAACCTAACAACACGAATGAAGAATACAGCAATATTTTTTTGACATTTATTAGTACATACTATTTTGACAGTAGCCCACTTGACATAATCAAAAATATTGATTAATTATGTTTCGCCCTTTCTCAAACAAGCCTATAATAAAACAATTCTTGAAAGTGAAACATGCATAAATATAAATTTTTGGTAATTCCAGGTACCTACGGTATTAACAAACATTTTATATCATTGATTAGATATTGTAGAAGCATCCAAAATTACGATTGAAATATGCTTTAGAAATGTTAAAATTTACAAGAATTGTATGTAAAAATTTAATACCATTTAATTTGTGTACGTAAAATACTTGTTTTGGACCATTATCATAAAATATTTACGGTTTTCCATTAACTTATACCCTAAATGTAGTACATCGTTTGAAAGCTTATTAATTGTACTAACAAACTGTAAAAAGACTTATAGGGTGATTCATTTAAAAATTCTGAGATATTGCTTGATTTGCGTTTTGTGTCACCCTGTATTAAAGAAGCCACAGATAAAAAAGTAATTAATAATGAGCATAGCCAATGATATGTGAATGATAATTGAATACAAAGACCTGTTAATTTATTTTGATTTACTGTTTTGCAGAGTCTTAAAGATGAGGTTTTTTTGCCAATAATTGGCCATATCTTTTTAAAACACCCATATAAATATTAGAATGCTATATTTTTGTAACGCTCTCGGTGAGATCTTTTCGATTATTGAACAGAATATAGTACGTTTCATTTAAAAAAATGTAAGTTTGTGCTGCTACGTAGTTTTGGAATACCCTGTAGAATCGAAAGTATTTTCAAAATGTGCCCTCAGTAACTGTATTAGCTCACACAAAACTTTAAAGTTTTATCTCTTACCACAGCGATGTAATCCTCCGATGTCAGAGAAGATTGCCCCACCCTGTATATGTCCGAGGTTCCTAGGCCGTTCTCGTTAAAAAAACTGGTACCACATTCCGAGGTTCCTGGTAATAAAGTCGTTTCTGTTTCTTTATTTTTGAATTAATAAGTATGGATATAGAAGTTGATGAGGAATTTTTTGGGGGGGATGATCTGGATATACTAAACATAAGACATAATAGACTTTGGATTTCCACGAAGACTTTAGAAAAGACCAAATTACATTGAAGTAATAGATTATTTCCGTTTTTTTCTGCATCATCATCATGGAGTTTTCTAGTCCAACCGAGGTTTTTTATTTAAACTTGACACTAATAATAAGTCAGTTTCAGGTTTAACTCAAGGTTAATAGATGTATAGGTTGCCTGGTAACTTAAAGTGGAAACGACGCGATCGTCATCGAGAATGCCCAATCGTATGGCTATTATTCACAGTTAATGGAGTTTGAGTGTTGTTTAAACAGTTTAGCAATGATGAGAATGTTGATATATCTAGTATTACATCCACTAGTAATCAAACAAAGTCCAGGGATGTCAGGTATGTGAAATTTTAAGAAACAACCTTGAAGCTCTGCAAAATGAAAACATAATGCACAAACAAAAATTTTCTAGATTTAAAAATTTAAAGAGTTAATAATGTACTTTGGTCATTCAGTTTACAGAAAACCACCACACTCTGATGTAACCATTCCATATAATACCCATCATCCCAAGTCACATAAATTAGCAGCATATAATTCAATGATACATAGAGCTTTTTCAGTTCCTATGAATAAATGTAATTTTGATGTTGAAATTAATATAATTAAATAAATAGCAACATCCAATGGTTATCCAAGGCATATGATAAATACATTACTTAATAAGAAAGAGAAAAAATATTTCCTAAACAAACTAAAAATATCCAAAATTACAAAACCGTCACATATGCTGGTAATATTTCTAATAACATTTCAAAGATAATATCTTTAGCAACAAATACAACAATTTCTTCTAAATCAGAAAGTAATTTGAGTAGAAAATTGTTAAATGTAAAAACGAGAATATCCCCATTAAAGAAGTATAGTATACATGGACGGTGTTCTGCAAAAATCGACTAACCCACAAAAATATAGTTTTTAGATTATTTAAGTTAGAGTTTAAATCGAAATAGAGAAACAACCGTTATACAAAAAGAATTTTTTTTAATATAGCACCATTATAAGAACGAACAACAACACCAATTATGAAAAGCAAGAAAAAAACAGTCACTTATGACAAAGCAAAAAGGCCACCAGAAGTGGCTTAGGTCATTTTTGAATATCGACAAAACTTACTAAATTAATTATGCAAAAATGCACTTTTTTATTTAAAGTACAAAATTGTTAAATGTGAAAAAAATATCCCCATTAAAGAAGTCTGGTGTATATAAACTTAAATGTCCAGAATGTAATGCTGTCTATTTGGGTCAAACTCTTAGAAATTTTGAAATCAGGTACAATGAAAACGTACGAGCATACAGATTAAAACAATCAGATAAATCCTACTTCTCAAAACATCTACTTGACACCAAACATTCATTGACACCTAACATAGAACTAGAAGTACTACATATTTGCGATAAAGAACAAAAACTGGATTTCCTTGAAGAATTGGAAATTAGAAGACATTTAAGAAACCCACAATAGGAAGTCATCAATAAACATATAAATTTCGGGCGTTCTCCACTTTTAAACTGTCTTCTTAAGTGATCATTGCTAAGATCAGCAGATATAGTTTTCGTGGTTTTCTATATCATTGCACACTTATACTGACCTCAAATGGGAAAAATATCAAAGCTTCAATATTTGTAATAATAATCATATTATTTTTTTCTATTAATATATATTAAGTCAATCACGAGGTAGGTCACTTCTTGGTCTAGCCAAAAATTATCATTAAACATCAGGTATAGGTATCAAATGAAATGTAACTTCTGTCATTCTGACGATGATATTTTTTTTAGTCTTTCAGTCACGAGAGGGTTAGGTGTCAGGTGCACTAATGGTTGCCGCTCAGCCATTAATTGGCTTATTGTGCACCTCCACTCACAGGTATTAAGCAGAGTCCCATCCTAAATTATTAGCGAACATTGAGATTCGTCGGACTATGTTTTCCTGCATTCCCTCCTGATTTGTGCCTAGGAAGATATCTAGACAGGAGGCTCGCCTTCTCCACAGGGCAGGGCAATCGAAGACCACGTGCCTTGCGGTTTCCTCTGCTTCTCCACACATCCAGTAATGGGGATTTGTTATTTCAATCCCCATTTTCACTAGGTGTGCGTTGAATATCCATCAGTGGCCAGTTATGAATCCTACCACTTTTCACAGTTCTTTTCTACCCAGTCTAAAAGAATTTGCTGCGTAGGAACTCGATGGTCCTTTTAGCATTCTTTTGGACTGGGCATGTTCCGTGATTTTGTTCCAGCGCTTTTGGGGTTCAAGCGACACCCAGTTGGAAACAGTTTTTCGTACGGCGCTGTATGAAACGCCGTATGCTGGTTCTGGTCCCATGAGGGTAAGATGAGCTCCTTTCTTGGCACACTTATCAGCTCTCTCATTTCCAGCTACCCATGTATGGCTTGGCACCCAAGTAAGAATTACTGTATTGTCTTTTGCCAAGGTTTTCAAGGTATTGTGACAGTCCCACACTATCATCGACGTATAGCTGTGGCTTGCTAAGTCCAAAAGGGCCGCCCGACTGTCCGTGTTCACATAGATGGTCTTTTTGTTATATTTCCTGTCTATGCATGTTCTGTCGCATTCGATTAGTGCAGCTATTTCTGCATGAAATACGGTCGTCATTTTGCCAAGGCAAACACTTATGCTTTGCCTGGGTCTGACGTCGTAACGCCTGCTCATGTACCCGTTAGGGTCTTTGACCCATCGGTGTACCAGGTGATACTGTTCAACATGCGTTGAGGTTCTCCCTGGGCCCATTCGGATCTGCCACTCAAGTTGACACGATATGGTATTTCAGTTTCCACGACCTTGGGCATTCTGTCAGGTGGCATTTCGATGATGTCGCACCTTATGGTGTCGTGTATTTTAGTATGTTTCATAGCATGGTGCTTGCACCAGTTGCCATTGCACTGCATTCTGTATGCAGCCATTTTAGCCTCCCCCTGTATATAAAGATCTAATGGTGAGATGTTTAGCAGTATTTCCAATGCCGCGGTTGGGGTGCCCTTCACGGCGCCTGTAATGCTCAGACACGCAGCTTGCTGCACTTTAGAAAGCTGTTCCAGGCTAGCTTGTCATCTAACCGGATTCCTAGATATTTTGCCTCCCTGGCAACTTTTATCTGATTGCCGAAGAGTTTTGGTACACTAGTAATCTCTGCGATTCGCTGTTTTGTAAATGGTACCATGATGGTTTTCGAGGGATTGACAGACAATCCCTCCGCATCACACCATCTCTCCGAGCTTTATACTTTAATCCCGCTTAGGTAAACTCCGCTTTAGTACAAAACGGTGTCATTGTCCATTAGTAGCTGAATAACCTTATGAACTATAATCGTAAAAGAAGAAGAAAATGTGACGTGGTTATGTAAGTAGACGTATTTATTTACACACAAAATAAAAAATTATTAGTTAAAATGGCTGGAACCCTTCGTCGGCAAGTATTACAAGCGTTTAGGGAATTACACAAAACTAGAAAAGCAATATTCCAAGGTGACGTAGTTGCATTAAATGAAGCTAGGAAAAAAATTAACGAAGAATACAAGAAAAGTAGACAAATTACAGATCCCAATGCTATAGAAGAATTGATCAGATATTCGAAAGATGTAGAAAAAGAATTAAGAACTACCGTGATACAAGCCAAAGAAATAAAACCTGGAGTTTATGAAGCTAAAATTACAAATGATACAGTGAAATTAGACAATATCCCTTTCAATGAATGTGCTAGGCAACAAAAAGGTTAGAAAATGTATGTTGAACAAATATGAGACTGAATTGTTAGATTGTGTGTAAAATTGTGATCCTAATTGGAAATTAAATTATTATTTTTAATTGGTATATCAGTAGATAAAATCCAATACATTACCTTTATGCAACCTTTTATACGACTTGTAAAGTTGGTTGCCTATCACTAAATAGTTTAGAGTCCCATTATAATTCATTATTAAATGTTCACAAACAAAAAACATAAAAATGGATATTAAAATTAATGGAGAATGAATGAATATATATTTTTAAATACAAAGTTTATGAAAAAACTGATTATTAGACGAACTTTATATCGGATGGTTGCATATGATGAAGTCTAGAATCTAGTAATTATACAGGACAGGATTGATTTACTTTCATACCAAGAAAGTGAATTCATTTACAAATATTGCACAAATGTTTACATTTTTCTGGAATGAATCAGGACTTCATTATTATTATTAATAGTCTGGTACATATATTAAAACTGATACATGTATTTTTTATTTTAGTACATTTCGTTGGTCAAATCAAATCTGCCCCATATAAACGAATCAGTTATAATACATAATTTCTGGAAAATGTATTTAATGAGCGGTTAAGTAATAATCGAAATAAACACAAAATCAATTTTGTTTATTTTCAAAATTTTATTGATGTTTCCAATGTATAAAATCTTTTGAGTGTAGCATCAAATTTTATTTATGAACGTCGGAAATAATAAACGGTCATCTGAAATCAATCAGATGTCGGTATTTAAATATCGAATCTATCGAAATAACAATGGAAAATCGGGACGATCTAAAAATAAAATGAGTATGTGTGTAAATTTTTCATAGAAATATACCTAAGTAATGGTTAAAAACCTCAATGCTATTAAAACAAAATATGGGAGACCGTTGTATACTGGGACAATATTCTTGTAATTGAAATAGAAAATTTGTTGAATAATTTTTAACTATTGTGAACATTCTAATATATTCAAAATTAGTTTGTTTATCAACACCTGCAAAAAATTTAACAATTTTTACATTTTAAGTAAGAAAAAATTGAAGGTCTCACTATACACCACTTTCCCACTATGCAACCACCCCATGTTGCATACTGTGAACGATGCATGTGTGTAGTGGGACAATGGTTTTTGAAGCCAAATAAATAAACACAGAAATAAATTTTGGTCGTCTATTGACAAAATAATAAATCTAAATAAACTGAGTAGGTCGCCAAATCGTAATGATAGGAAAACATCATATCTCTCAACATAACTTTAACTAGAAAACATAACTTGAGCTAGAAAACATAACTTGAACTTATAGTTTTCATTTTACCTATCAAAAATAAATATATTCGGAGATGAGGTAGTACAAATGGGGAAGTATTAACTAGGCTATAAATTCAAAACAAGAAAGAAATTAACAGTGGCGAGAAGCATTATTGCATATGAAAGTCCTCGAAATCTAAATCAGAAAGCAACTGCTTAGCTGCTCCTTCAGTTCCACCAGGAGCAAAAGGCATTGTAAGTTTTTGAATGATATTTTCTTCCGACACAACATCTTCATCTCGGTTTTCAGGAAAGCTGAACCTATTATTTGGTTTTTTTTTCATGAAATTAACTGTGTATTCATCTTTCTCTATTTTTTCTATTTGACCAACGAAGTGTTTGGTGCTTATTTTCATGGGATACTTAACAAGTATGAAATCAGACATATTAAGTATCTCATTTTGATCCTTCATAAATTCATCGGAGTTGTCATTTTTCGGCGCGAATAAATTTCTCTTAACTTCCTTGGCCTTCTCAATTGTCTGTCGCTTCTGGGATGTTTTTTCCAACTTCAACCTCAATATTTCTTCGAGGTGCAGCCTTTGCAAATGGTCTTACAGCTTCCGGGGTAACAAAATTCTCTTTGAGTGATTTTATTCCAGTGCTGGACATTCCAGAGCAACTTGGAATTGGATTTTCAACAAAGTTATCTGCAGTTGTATTGGCCAATTGAACTGGTTTCTCGGTTTCAATTCGGTCTGACACGTAGGAGCCTAAAAAGTGGCAATCTTGAAATATTTCAACATTTTAAGGACAAATGCCAGTTTTTCAAATCCTTTGATAATGTTTTTAGGTGTGAAAGCTAGTGGAAACGATTTTCCAACTATATCGGCGATGTTATAGATTGTCACAGGAATGCCGGGGTTTTGTAGCATCCAGTCATACATTGATCTGTTGTAGTAGATTTTGAAAGGGCCAAAACAACTGACGTCCAAAGGTTGCAAGCGATGGCTACAGTGAGGTGGTAATATAAGAAGAACTATTCCATGTTTTTTGCAATATTCAAGTACCCTAACATCTGTATGACTCTCGTGGTTATCAAGAATAAGTAAAATTTTATTGTCATTGTTACAATGTATGGTGTCTGAAACATGCTGTAAGTATTCTATAAAATTACTACTACACATCCATCCACTAGCATTCGCTGCTCCTTTTGATCCAGGGGGAGAACCAAGCAGCATGTGTGGCTTGAAATGTATGCGTGGAAATACGAAGAAGGATGGTACAAATGTCCCATTGGCGCATATAGTGGCACACATTGTTACTAGTATACCTCTTTCGCCACTAGTAATTTTACCAACCTGTTTTTGACCACATGGTGCAGCTATTTTTGGAGGCTTATGTACAGTAGTTACACCAGTTTCGTCACAGTTAAAAATTTGGTTGGGGTTGAAACTTTATTTGTCCAGAACTGTACGCAAGTTTTTGAAAAAAAGTTCTACATTGTGGCGGTTGAAGCTAGTTGCGCGACTCAGACTTGTGCCCTCGGGCGTTCTCAGGCTTATCTTATGTCGGATTCGGAAAAGTTTGAACCATTCTTCCCCAGCGATTTTATTTTCTGACCATTTTCTTGGAATTTTTTTCTTATTTGCGTCGGCATATCTATAAGCCAACTCTCTAGCTTCTTTGCTTGTTAATCCGTAGAACATTTGGGATGAAGTAACTAAATATTCGCTAAGCAGTTGTTCTTCATCGTCACTGAAAGTTTGCTTAAAGCCATGTTGCCTCTGAAAATTTACTTCCTGCGTGTTTGCTTCATTGATGTTATGTTTTTTCAAGTGTCTATGCAACGCTGATTTGCTAACTCCAAATTGAAGTGCAGCAGTCCTAATATTGATCTCATTTCTAAGAACAGCCTCTACTGCCTTTCGCATTTTTTCAGCAAGGTGTATTCTCCTACTCTCAAGAAATGATTTTTCATTTTTGCGGCCCCTTTTCTTGTCCATTTCTGGGAAAAAAAGGTAATTATAGAGAGTTAAACTTGAAAGAAACAAAAATATTCTATTAGAGAGCAAAAAAATTTGTCCCAATATGCAACTCTGCAACAACAATATGCAATTCTGTCCCACTATACACCCGTATACACTTTTTAACATTTTCCGAATTAAAAAAAATAAACAAATAACATTGAAAAATAACCTCAACTCACCTTCGGGCACAATTATTCTCAAATACGGAACAAACAAATGAATATTTCTGGCCTGAACTGTGCCCAACACGTGGTCGTATAAAAAAACTTTGACACTCTGATGCTCACATTAACGAGATTGACGCCATGCATAGGTAACTCTTATGAACCAGCTTGTTCCATAAGAGCTGTTTGCGACTACACTCGCCAGAGGCGCTGTAATCACCTTAAATTTGAACGTTGTCAAATCTGTAAAGAAAAATTCCTCAGTTTTTCGTCAATCATCTGATCCATTGCTTAAAGTTACTAATATGTAATAGGTATACACATATTTTTTCATTATCATAACATAAGACTTGGATGATATTTTGGATTTGAATTTTAACTTATCTTTCAATATATATACTACAGAAGCTATTCAAGTTGTATTTTTTAATTAAAATAAAAATCATAAGTTTTCAATGATAATTTTGAGATTTGGCAACATCACAGCGGTTTTACGAGAACACAATACGCAGGTGCATCGATTTCTCGCCCAATGTTTATCCATAGATAAAGGATAGGTTAGGTTGATTTATTTTTATCAACAATAATACCTAGTCCAACTCATTATCATTATTATTCCAATTAGTGTTGTACCTATTGAGACTAAGTTGAATTTTAATTTTTGTGTGTGTTTATTAAACTGATTTAAACAAACCAGTCCAATATGGTGTTTTCTTGATGAGTGCCAACATGCAGAAGCCGGGGTGACACTGTGAAAATGCATCGATTTTCCAAAAACTATGAAAATGTGAGTACCGGCGTTACTTTCAATATTAAAGCTGTGATAATTATATTAGCAAAATCTGTAATATGTTATTTTTTTCACTACTGACATGAGAAAACCTTATTATTTACCTCATTTGTCTAGTGAGAAATAGCTCAATATTTACCTAAAACTTTATTTATTTATTGAAATGAACATGAAAAATAAACTCTTTGAAATGTCCTAAGACAATGAAAATGATCAGAAAATATGAAAATTATTTAAAATAATAGTAGAAATGACGTTTATTGAATCCCCTCAGTTTCAATGATTTTATTCAATGCTTTGACAAGTATTCCCAGCTGATATTTCGATATCCTTGAATAATTGGGGAAATGACTAATTTTAAAGTAAAAATAAGGTCTTTCGGCCATTAGTAGTAAAAAAAATACTATATATACTTCGGTTGAGAAGACCATATTTGTATATTATATTAATTATTATCTAACTTGTAAATAAACGTATGTAGTGAAACAGTTTTTTTCTTCATGAATTCCTAAACAATCTTCCAGTTCCAAAAAAAAATTTAAATTTTATATGTACGGTTCCCGCTTTTGCTTTATTTCTGACTACACTCGCCAGAGGGCGTGGTAATTAGTGAACCAAACTCTTTATACTGAGTTGCCTATCTATCTATTGAAAGTCAATCTAACCTAACCTATCCTTTATCTATGATTGACGCCATACTCCATACTGAAGCCTCTAGCCACAGCCTATATGGTGTGCTCTAGCGGCGAGTGGCAAGGGTATATCCACTGCGCATATATGATGCAGTTGACACAACTTTTTTCGGTATTTTAAGCGATACCTTGGCGGGCAATTTGAATTGTCCCACTATGGAACCTGTCCCACTATACAACAGTTTCCCCTACATAATACACTATAGTATAACAAACTAAAAATGAAATTAGTCAGCTACATTAATGGTACAGGAAACCAAAAGCATTCTTTAGTGGAACGTTTTTGATAAATACATTAGAATCCAAGCGCCAGTGGCGGAGGGATCTAAATTATTTATAATATTCTAATATAATTATATTTTAAAACACTGATTGTGTTTTGTTTTATACATCACTCTGCTATGTTTAATATTTGACGAATACAAATTTTTATGGTAAAGTAATGGTTGATATTACCATTGTAGCCTATCCTTATATAATGATATTACCTTATTAAAATGATTTAGTCCGCTTCTGTTGATATATGGAATTGGCACTATCGTTGCTACTATTATTGGACCCAACATGAATAACAAGTTTAACACATTCACTGCCCATGTCCAAACGGTGTGTTATGCCAGGTGCCACGTAGTTTTTTGTATATTAAATTTGTTACCAGTAAAATAGGATTAAAACTGAAATTTGCTAAGATGTATTATTATAAATTTTTATGTAAAAAACAAAAACATACTGGGCGCGTTGTGGACACATGGTAATTGATAACCCATGTTCGTCATTAATATCTTATAACATAACATACAAATGTCAAATTATTTTGTTCTGTTCTTCACTATTAATAGAAAGAGATGCCACTTAATAATTATGTCGGTTATGTTATCAGATATTAATGACGTCAGGTCAAAGGTTAATAATTTTAAGTGTAGTTTACTTTTCATTTCGTCTTAAATTGTTACCTAGGATATTTTTCTAATGTTTATAGTTTAATCGTCGTCTCCAATTTTTATTACAATTTAATAATCAAAATTTCTTTGAAGAGTGAAGATGGATCGTTTGCTTCGTCCTGAGAAATTTAACACTGATCCTTACTCTCCCACAGCTTCCAAAGAATGGAAACATTGGATCCATACGTTTCAAAAATTTTTGGCATCTGCTGTCACTTTGACAGAAGAATCCCCTGAGGAAGAAAACGAGGCAAGTACTATAAAATTGAGTATACTTATCAATGACATTGGTACCAATGTATATAAACACATATCTGAGTGTACTTCTTATGAGGAGGCACTGAATATCCTGGGAAAAATTTATATAAAAGAAGTGAATCAAATATACTCCAGACACGTACTTGCCACTATACTCGATAGTCGAAATTCTGTAAAGTGACTCATCGCTCTTACTGTCCATAAAATCAGTTGCAGAAGCGAACTTCATGAGCGCATCATTTTTGGAGGGTTCTTAATAGTCCTAAATAAAAAATAAATGGAAAATGTTCTTGTACGCTCTGGCGTTTAAATTTGAGAGAACAGAAATACGAAATTATTATGGTAGGTATCATTATGTATATACAGGGTGTTACCAAGAATAATACACATTTTTAAGAATGAGCTATAATAAGATGTATATAAAAAAGTCGATAGTCGAAATTCTGTAAAGTGACGTCATCGGTTATCTACCGATTTAAAGTGAACTCCATGAGCGTATCATAGTTTAAGGGTGCGAATACTGAAATATCTGGAATTTCAATTTTTAACATTTGAAATAATAACTTATCACAAGTTGTTCATAAGTAAGTTAAAACAAAATAAAAAAATGTTTAAAAGTCAATTCCAACTTACTACTACTAAAACTAAAAAAAAGTTGTTTGTCAAGACCAAAATAAATTACCAATAAGTATAGGTATGTTGCTAGGTCACTTGTAAAATGTCTGACTAACTGGAAGCGGTATCACTCCCTGACGACTCCTCAGAATCATCGCTTTCTCCTCCTATATCGATAATGAGTGGTTCCGTCATTACTTCTACACGTATGTCTAAATCCCAAAACTTTATTTCTTCTTTTAATACGTGTTGAATACATTTACGCCAACTCTCAGCAGTAACGGTATGCAGCGCCTCGTCAAACAGTTTCTCAACGTCAGCCATTTTGAATGTACTGTTTTTTCTCGCAACATAATTTTTCACTTGGGCCCAAACCAGCTCGATGGGGTTTAACTCACAGTGGTAGGGAGGAAGTCTAACAACTGAGACGTTGAAATCTTTCGCCATTTCATCGACAACGTACTTAATATAAGTGCTTTTATGTTTCCGTACGAGAGATAATAATTCAACTTTTAGCATTGCCTCGTTGTGCGGAATGCTTTTACTCTCTAACCAATCAATTATAACCCTCTTGCGGCTAGCTGAAGTAGGTATTTGCTCCAGTCGACGAGAGTGGTATGAAGCATTATCCATAACTATCACTGAACCAGGAGTTACCTTTGTTAAAATTGATCTAAACCATGTTTCAAACCAGTTACCATCCATCTCTTCATGGTAATCGACAGTTTTTTTGGACTGAAAACTTAGTAATCCACCTTCTACAAATCCTTCCTCGCTGCCAATGTGAGTGATAATCAGTCGACGTCCTTTCCCAGAGGGAGCTTTTAAACCGGAGGAGAAACCCTCCATAAAGGCTTGTCGATTGCTTCGTATATTCATGTCTTGCCACACTTTTGACACAGTGTGGCCTTCATTTAACCATGTTTTGTCAAGATAATATATGTGCCGTCCTTCGTTACGAAACTGTCGTATCTGTTTTAAATAATTTCTCCTCCATTCCACAATGTCATTCGTTCAATTAAGGCACTGTTTCTACTTCTTGTTTGGTAACGAAAATTCATTAATTTTAAAGTTCGTCTCAAAACTTTATCACTGATGTTTGGTAAAGTATCATCAGCTTCTATTACCTTGCTCAATTTAGCTACCGAGGGGATTTCATTCCTAAAATAAAAAGAATGTATTTCCCTACGTATAGCATTCCGTGTTTGGTCGTCCAAAACAATTTTCTTTCTTCCCCTACTTTCCGGTTTACAGTTTTCACCTCGTTCTCTTGTCAAAGATCCGTCCCGCGATTTCTTTAGAATATTGTATATAGTACTCTCAGAAACTTTAGTTAAATAACTGCACTTAATCACAGCGTCACTAACACCCAACTGTTTGTCCATGGCACGCAGTCCTTCGTACACATTTAATATGAGGACTTTTTCTTCCCGAATTAAATTGTTACGACGCCGTTTTTTATCGCCAACACCGCTTCACTCCGCCATTATTGTCACTAAATATACCGATATAAATATTACAATAAATACCAATAATAACCGATTTATCACACAAAACCACAACACAAATACTGATGTTACGCTCATGAAGAGAAGAAACACCTCACATAACTGTTTACTATCACTGTCTCATTCGCGTAGCTCGATCTATCTATCTCGTTCTCAAAGCCGGAACATTGAAGCGACTCTCCAACATTGTCAAATCGGCGAGTTTTTCACAACAAACTTTGCGTTCAAGAAATATACATAAACACTTTATTTCACATTTCAAGTAAACTAATTATTATTAGTCTGCTTGAAATTTGAAATAAATATATTAAATTGGTATTGACTTAATTACATTGCATCTTTTGTACCTGAAATATTGACACAATGGATTTGAAGTGTATTTATAAAATACAGCATTTCTCTCTAGAATACATATGGCAACTGCGCTTTAACCAAAGTGTTGATTAGATAGCTCTGACTCACTTTACACAATTTCGACTATCGAGTATAGTAAGAAACAGCATGTTGAAACTATTGATGTGTAAGCTTTAAATTCTCTTAGTATAGACTGTTCGTTTAAATCTGTTACTGTCGACGAATATTACAACGAGTATATTCGAGATTCTTTTATTCGTGGCTTGATGTCTCCACATATAAGACAAAAACTACTAGAAAATAAAACATTAACTTTATATCAAACACTCAATCAAGCGAAATCTTTAGAAGCGGCTTAGCTATAGTAAAATGCCTACGAAGAACTATCTTGTCCACCTTCGTTAAATTCTTCTATATACGTCTAACCATCCGCCAGATTATAAGCAAGAAATTAAGGACTCTCAACTAAGTACCACACTAACTCGCTTCAAATCCGCTAATATGTTCTTCTTTTGTGGACATAGCTGACATTCTCGATTTAAATGTCCTGCGAAAGACTCTGATTGCTCTGCATGTAAGAAAAAAGGACACTGGGCCTCCGTATGTCAATCATCGAAAATCAAACAGTCCAATAGAGATACTATTACATCTGCTATAGAAAATCCAATTATAGCTGCTTTTCATCCTAGTCTATCTAAGTCTACAATTAAAATTTTAGTCGATGGCGTTTATGTTGATGCTTTGGTGGATACTGGTAGCTCAGAGAGCTTTAAAAGTTCTAATATCTTTCGATCCAGAAATATTAAAACTTTTCCTGTGACTGACCGATAGAAAATTTATCGAATCTGTGTGGCGACCACACACATTATAAAAATAGTATATTAAAGTATAAGTGGATAAAGAGGTCTTTCAAACACGCGCGATTTTTCGAGCACGACGGCGCAGCCGGAGTGCTCGAAATAGAGCAAGTGTTTGAAAGAACAGTTATCCACGAATACTTTACGCTATTTTTTTTATTGGTGCACTTCGAAATCATAAAATATTATTATTATATTATGACTACAAAAAAAAGGAAGTCCGTCCTCGATGCCCAGCCAAGTTTCGTGAAAGTCCATCCTAAATAGTATTTATTTTTATTTTACGTTACGAGGTACTGCTATCAGATCAATAATCAAAAAGTTTCTTTATTTATATTTATTGTATATAATATAATAACTTTTTACACACGGAAAAAGGTTTTTTAAAAAATTATTTATTTAACAATAGTTACAAGTTTCAAGATTCGAAGTAAATTCTAGACTGACTATATAACTAAACAATTCAAAAAGGTAAAAAATACAATGTAAGCGAAAATAAGGTTCAACAATTTATAAAACAACAGGTTATTACACAATATGCTGATTAAGCAATTTATTTAATATGTACTAAGTAATTATATATATATATATATATATATATATATATAACACCTCCCCCATTAGATCGACGCACCCCCTGGGAGTTGAATTTTCTTTTCTTGTAATTCCACTGGAGTTTCTTCTGATTTTCTTCTTTTCTGAATTTTCTTCACGAGTAGCCAAATAATTATCAATACTCCGCTAGAATATAGAAATATAGTCCATATGCTAGGAATATGGAGATTTAATTGTTCTTCCTGAATTGGTGTCAATCCTTGCGAAGATATTTCTTTTAATTTTAATTTTTTCAAATTTATTTCAAAAAGCTGGATTTTAATTTTATTAAAATGTGTCTGAAGTTTATTCAGTACCAGTGGTTGACCAAAAGTTCTATCTTGAAATATTAATTCTTGATTTTTACATGGCGAATTTTTGATTAGGAAAATTCCTTTTAAAATTTTGATTTCTGTGTCTTCTGAACATTTAATTATCAATTGTTCTTCTTCTGGAAATACTACTAGGGATTGGTTTATTTCCGGTATAATTTCCAAATGATTTTCAATAATTTTGATTTTAGTGTATTCGCAGTTAGTAGAGTTTTCCATTAATAGTATTTGTTCTTCACATAACTGTTTATTATTATCTTGAAGGTGTGAAGCACATTGAAAATTTTCACTTCTTGTACAAATATCGTTTAGAGGTTTTATCTGTGTATCAAATCTTAGCAAATACTTTGAATTTGGTATTATTATTACGAATTCTGATTCTAACTTAGTAGGTATGGGTAATAAATAAAATAATTCAAACTCAATATTAAAATCTATAGGAATCGATAAAAATATTCTATTCTATTTTTACTTATCTAAAATTGATTCAAAGTTTAAAATATTCTCGTATTTCAATTCCAACGGTAATTGTAATTTATAATACGAAGATATTTTTTTTGCAGCTCTGTAAATAATTCTTTTGTTTTAATTTTACTCGAATGCAATGTCCTTAGTTCGCAGAATGAACAGGAAATCTCTACAGTTTCTATTATATCTAATATTACATTATAAATAATTAAAACTTAATTCAACATTGTTTAATAAAAATAAAGTTATCATGTAACATGTGTAGATAAACTTCATTTGTTTTAAATGCTCTAATATTAAATTTATTTTGTAATGAAAGTATAAGGTTTCTTCTTAGGTCGTTTTATATTTGAAATATGAATATCTTCAGTGGTATTAAAATGACGTGTTACAATTTTCGCAGTTTTATTTTTTCTGTTTACGGATTTTATTTTTTCCGGTTGTTATTTATTTTTTGTCTTACTCTTAATCTGCTTATTTTTGACAAATACTTTTGTAAGTAGAGGGTCTGGAAGATCTTCTCTACTTTCATTAGTTTTTGAAATAACTTTATCTTTAGTTTCTTGCAATGATTTATTTATTTTAGAATAAAGTAATTTCATTTTTTCTTTGTGATTATGAATATAATTATTTACTAATTGTCGATCAATGTCTAAATCAAAAGAAGAGTTATTCTCTAAATGACCTGTAATAATTTCGTATGGTTTTAGTTTCGTTACAGAGTGAATACTATTATTATATGCCAAAAGAGCATAATTTACTTTTATTTCAATAGGTTCTTTCTTAAATTCGTTCTGATTACCTATTTAAAAGTCTAATATGTTCAATAGCTGTTGAATGAAATCGTTCGGCAATGCCGTTTGCTTCTGGATGTTGTGAACTGATAAAATGAATTTGAATTTTATGAGTTTCTAATAAATCTTTGACTAAACTGTTTTTTAATTCTATTCCGTTATCGGATATTATTTGTTTCGGTATGCAATGATGGGTGAAATATCTAATTAAATTATTAACTATCTCTATACCTTGGACTGAGTTCAATTCATACAACTGCCCGTATTTTGAAAATGAGTCTATAATAGTTAGAAATTTCGTATTTTCTAAAGTAATAGTGTCTAAATGTATTATTTGAAATGGTTTAATAGCTGTTGGGGTGATATTAAAATATGGTTTCACGGGTTTGCGATAATATTTTGTTATTTGACATATTTCGCACTCGTTAATGTACGTTTGAATAGAAGATCTTTGATTAGGCCAATAGTATCGAGATTTTATATTATTTTCGGTTTCATCTAATCCTCTATGATTCCGTTCACTTTCATGATAGTTTTGTATTACTTCTTTGATTTCATTTAGAGGGATGTCAATTAATTTTTTATTACATTTGATAAATGAAATGTGTGAATTTTTGAAATATGTTTGTATAACAGTGCTGAATTTTTCGTATAAGGGATCTTCAAAATAAATATGATATTTTGCTTTTGGTGCTAAATATTCGTTCACAAAATTTATTACGTCTTGTTCAAAGTTATTTTTAGAAAATTGTACTAGAATTCTTTGCTTAGTTTCATATAATTTAATTATAGTTGGTATAGCTGGTTCAAAATTTACTTCAGAGATTATAATTTGATTTTTTCCCACATTTACTGCAGATTCCGAAATAGGTAATCCTGCAATAGGATTTTCTATGTTAGTGTGAATAGTATTATTATCGTCATCAATTTCGTCATTAAAATCTTCAGCTTCTACAATAAGTGATTCGGTTTCTACATTTTTATTTTTAGTATTATTTGAAAGTGAGTCATTAAATCTTTCCATATAAACTAATAATTTTTTGGGAGGATTATCCGAATAATTTACTTCATTCATATTTAGCTGGATTCGTGATAAACAGTCACTATTAGTGTTCAATGCACCTTTCTTGTACACTATATCATAGTCGTATTCTTCGAGTTTCAACCGCCATCTAACTAATTTAGAATTGGGTTCTTTTAAAGAAAATAACCATTGAAGTGGTTTATGATCTGTTACTATTGTGAATTTTCTTCCGAAAAGATATGGGCGGAAATATTTTACAGCCCAAACAATTGCAAGGAGTTCCTTTTCAATTGTTGAATAATTTACTTCAGAATCATTAAGTGTTATGCCACAGGTAAATCGGTTCCGATTTTTCCTTGGCTAAGAACAGCGCCTAGAGCAAAATTGCTTGCGTCTGTTGTGAGATTAAATGGACGAGAAAAGTCGGGGTATTGTAAAATAGGATCATTCAATAACATATTTTTACAAGTATCAAAGCAATTAATATAATCAGGATCTTTTATGTTAATTACTGCATTTTTCTTAAGAGGATTAGTTAAAGGTTTAGTCAGTTTTGAAAAATCTTTAATGAATTTTCTGTAATATCCAAGAAGTCCGAGAAAAGCTTTAATTTCTTTACTAGTTTTTGGTATGGGAAATTTTTGAATAGCACTTATTTTATCGGGATTTGGTTTTACACCTACAGGGGTAACAATATGTCCTAAATGAGCTACTTCTTTCCTCAAAAATTCGGATTTGTCAATTTGTATTTTAAAATTCGATTCGCGTAACCTCTTAAATACTTCTTTTAAATTATTTATGTGTTCTTGCAAGCTTGTACTAAATATAATGATATCGTCAAGATAAACTAAACATCTTTCGTTTTGGATACCTCTTAAAATGTTGTCCATCACTCTTTGAAAAGTTGCTGGAGCTCCCTTTAGTCCGAATGGCATTCTCAAAAATTCCCAGTGGCCATTTTCAGTAGTAAAAGCTGTTTTGGATATATCTTCTTCAGTTATCTCAATTTGGTGAAATCCGGAGGCAAGATACAAGGTAGTGAGGTATTGGCAACGTCCTAATTTATCCAATAGATCAGTTATGTTTGGTAATGGATATCTATCTCCAATAGTTATTTCGTTAAGCTTGCGATAGTCTACGACAACTCTGAATTTTTGTTTACCTGTAGAGCCCAATTTTTTTGGAACAACCCAAATAATTATCGAGTACGGTGAGGATGAGGCTCTTATGATATTTTGATCTAACATACTCTGTATTTGATTTTGGACTTATTTTTTATATACTTCTGGATATCTATACGATTTAGTATAGATAGGTACATCATTTGTAGTTTTTATTTGATGCTTGATTTTACTCGTAAAAGTTAGTTGATTACCATCAACATGAAAAATGTCAGAATATTCTTTAATTAATTTAAGAATAGCGTTGCGTTCTTCAGAATTTATACGTTCTGTTCGAACTTTATTAATATCAAATTTAAATTTTTCTGCATAAATAGCATTAAAATTAGGGCTCAAGGTTTGTTCGTATTCGTCGAACTGTTCAACCTCTAAAGGAGCACTTAAATCTACTTTAAAATATGACTCAGACGGATTTAAAATAGTGCATACAGCTTGACTATTTTCCGCTTTTGTAAGACATTCGAGAATTTCTAATTTTCCGATTTTTGTATAGGGTATAATTATGTCGCCATTAATAACATTACCAATATTCAATTTAATTATTTGTTCAGTTCGCGGAGGCACTACTATACAATTCGTGTTCTCGCTTCTGATTTTAAAATAATTTATTTTTATTTCACTATAAGGCGTAATTAAAACATTATTTACTAAATCAATAGTTGCATTCAATTTTCTCAGATTATCTAAACCTAATAAGCAATTAAAATGATTGTGAAATTTTAATATGCAATATTCTAAGTTCATTTTATTTTTCATTTTAAATATCGTTGAAGATGGAATTACTGTACAATAATTTTGTTGACTTGAGCCTAAAGCAGAAGTTACTTTGAAAGATTTTTTCATAGTCGATTTTGAAAAATATTTCTTTGCAATTTCAGGTGTTACAAAAGATTTTGTACTACCTGTGTCAATCATTACTTTCAAATTTTGTTCAGGAAATATTATGTACGGTAATTCACTTTCATAATTCGTGAAATTAAACATTTCTACGTGTCTGTTTCTTCCGAGCCAATTTCGTCTAAAAAACAATCTTCAACATCAGTATGACGTTCAGTATCGTCCATTTTATCCAATTCTTCCGAAATAATTTTTTTTCTATTACTTACGAAGTGCGATTGATTTTGGCCATTATTTCTATTCTGTACATTTGGTTTATTGTACGTATTAGAAGTAGATATACTCATTGGAGTAGGTTTATGAAATTGATAATTTCTATTAGGTTTGAAAACATTAGTATTTCTATTCTGAAAATTTGTATCTCTACTAGTACTAGGTAAATTATTTTCATTGTTGAAATTTCTATTAAATTGTGGTTTATAATTATGTTGTAAATTCGGTCTGCTTACCGTTTGATTATTATTAGGATAATTATTTTTATGTGATGTAACATTAAACTGAGACTTAGGCTTATTAAATGAATTTTTTGGATTTGTATTGTTGTTATTAATACTTAAATAAACTTGAAAGTCATTCGTTAGAACATTTAAAGCTGAATTTAGATCGCTAGGATTCTTGGTACGCATTAGTGTACCGAGAGGTTCCTTTAAACCACGCAATAGTACTCTTAGTGCTAAATTCCTAAAATAGTTACCTAAAATGGCTTGTTCACTTGCATTTGAGCGTGTCATTAATAATGATGTTTGTAGATTTAAAAGATGCTGTATCCTATTGTAAAAGTCAATAGGTGATTCATTTCCTTGCTTTAATTCCGATATTTCAATACTTAACGTGTAAACGTCTCGTTTATCAGCGTATGTGTTCAATAAAGCATCTTTCAAATTCTGCCAATTTGAAATAGTACAAGCTGAAATATTTATTGCGGCTTGGCCTTTAATTTTTGATAAAATACTAGACATCAAATATTCATTTTGAAAGTTTGTTAAATCTACTGTATTGTAAAATTTATACACTAATTTTTCAGAAATTTCTATGAATCTGGGTAATAAAGCGTTTTCGCCATGGAATTCTGGAAGCATGTCCAGATATTCCTTTTTCAATTGCGGTACCACTTGATCTACCGGCATTTTGTATATTGTATTTAATTTAAATCTAGGTTTTGATAATTCAATATTTATTTTACGGTTACGATATGTTTGTGAGCCAGAATCTAAATCAGAATCAGAATCTGAGTTGTCAGAGCTTTCTGAATTATATAAACAATTATTTCCTCTATACGACATAAAGTACTTAAAATTAGGAGTGCTTTCGCCATCTAGTTGTACCTGTAGTTGGAATTACCAATATTCCCTTGAAATTCCTCTTCGTACGAGCCAACTGTCTACGAGTTAAGCTACTTAATTCACTTACCCAAGAGTCTCAATTATGCACTTAAGGTATGTTAATAAATCGTTGATACGAACCGATTGTTATATTTGCTAACGCCCGTTTAACATATCCTACTGACTGCGCCAAATAAATTTTTACACACGGAAAAAGGTTTTTAAAAAAATTATTTATGTAACAAAAGTTACAAGTCTCAAGATTCGAAGTAAATTCTAGACTGACTATATAACTAAACAATTCAAAAAGGTAAAAAATACAATGTAAGCGAAAATGAGGTTCAACAATTTATAAAACAACAGGTTATTACACAATATGCTGATTAAGCAATTTATTTAATATGTACTAAGTAATTTAAGGTATATAACATGAATATATAAATAAATTTTGCAGAAAACACCAAATAAGACATTGGTTCACAATGAGAATATACAATAAACCCTAATAAAAAAAGTTGTCATTGATACTTACTTTTCTCGAGTTCTTGTTGTTACCATAGGGACTTTAAAAAACGTGCGTGTTTGAAAGTTCGATTTAAACACGCTGAGGCGTGCTTTAAATAGGTAATATGAGGCATCAATAAAAAAAAACATTTTTGACTTCCCGGTCTTTTAACCTAACATCATTAAAACTGACATATTAGTTGCGTTCGTTTGTATCAATCCCGCGGACGTTTTCAAAAGGCAAAGAACGTAGATGACATCTATCTGACAAGCAACTGTCAGTATATACAAAATCACAAAGAATACTCCAAATTATTATATGAAAAAATTCGAGATAAAAAAGCTCAAGTTAAAGAAAAAATTATTCATAAAAGAAATGAAAACAGAATTGATCCACCATCTTATTCTAATAAAGAAATAGCATATATACAAACTAAATTCAGAGATAAAAAATTATTAAAATTCAGGAGAGCAGAAATTAGGTACTAAAGACTCTGGAATAATTTTAGAAACTAATAAAGGAAATTATCACAAAAATATAATTAGAAAACCTAAAATAAATACATTAGATAGAAAATCAGAAAACATATATCCTCATATTAGATCAAAGACAGGATTAATAAACGATGTTGGAAAAATTGATAAATGGCTTTTTGGTACTCTTGACTCCGATGATGAAAAGAGATATGATAACGGGATAAATATATTACAACAAGGCCAAAAATAAATAATTGAAGAAGTTAATATGCAAATATTCTTAAACAAGAAAACTAATTGATCACTATAATAAATCATTAACTACCTTATGGCATAATTAACAGAAATTACAAGAAAATTTGGAAAAGCTTCATATATCGATATCGATATAAAATAGAATTGCTTTAAATAATTTTATCACTTTTTATAGCACGATTTCACAGATTAATCTGGATTGTCAATATTCAATCACGTTAATTGATAACATCGAAAATGCCATTAAATTTTCCAAATTAAACCATCTATAAAGAAGAACACATTCCGAAATTTAATAATATTTTGATATATTATCTCTTTTTGGGTTCCCAAGAAACCTTTTCCAAATCCAAAATAGTTTTTGCTGTCCATGTACCCATCTTGAAATCCAAAACTGCAGAATTCTACCACTTATACTCCATTATTCAAAATCACAAAATATGTATCCCATTACAGGCTTACTTGGCAAAAATTCCAGAGTAAGTCAATTTAATAAAAGAAGAGTGTCCGATGTTGAAGATAAATATTACTGTGAGCAAGAGATGAAGTCGAGAGACATCTATAGTATGGAATTATTGAATGGCCATTCTCCTACGAGCTACTATGCTAACGAATCTCACCTCCAAGAAACTATAATAGAACAAGTCACTAGTAATGAAGTTTTAATTATTCCAAATTCAGCGATAAAAATATTAACGAAATGTATTTCTGATCAATATTTGGAAATGAATTATGCATCAAGCATCTGAACTCCAGAAGACTGCAAGATTCAAGTTGGGGAAGAGATATTTTCAACCAATATCCAAATTAGAAAAGGAAAATCAATAATATTGCTGAAATTAGATTGAAAATATTTAGAAGCTCAAACAAATAATTCGCCAAACTTGCTAAAATAGATTTTGAAGGATTATATGGAATCAACAAAATTGCGAAAAAATAAAACCTATTCAAGAAATAAAAATTCCACAACAGCACACAACAATTCGATTATTCTCAATAATTATAATTATTTGTAGAAGTATAATAATATTTTGGTTCGTACGAAAATTCCGAAGAAGCAAAAGAAGAAATAAGACAAAAGATATCAAGACAGAACATATTGAATTGGAGGTAACAAACTCAAAATCGAAAAACAACTCCATTATTATTCGATCTTAGGGATGGAGGAGTTATAGGACGAGGAAACTCTAGAAATAAATAAGAATATTATGTTACTGTAAACAAGATAATAAATGCAGAGTTAGCACATCTCTCTAACAGAGAGATATCGGAGAAATGAGTTGCGCATGTGAATGTTATTAACGTACTGCCATCGTCCATAAATTCCAATTGGAATTTATGGACGATGGTACTGCCGTATTGGTTTTACGTCAAGCGGTATTTCAATTTTATTTAACAGTTATCGGAAGCGACGCTTTACCCGCGCTATGCGCTATTCGATAATGTGACTTAACCTAGCTTTATTGCATAGTATGTACCTTGCTTTATTGTTACTGTTGGTTATTGTGTACTAAGTTGTTAATTAAATTTGTGTGTTTGCCTTAGCTATATCCGATATTTTTTGTATCATTGTTCAAATGAAAGACGACCATTTATTTTTTGAGATACCACAATTATATTAAATTCTACAATAGTGGTGAGAGGACTCTACCTTGAGGACACCCTTTAGTTGTCCTAACGGTGTACGTTATACCATGCATATGTGCCAATATTCTCCTATACTCTAGCATGGATCTTATCCATCAGCATCTGACATTGTTTATCCCTCTTTTTTTGAGGGATTTGTTTATTGATGATATCGATGTGATATCTATATCTATAGATTCATTTTATCTACAATTATTTTTTTCTTAACTTCCACTAGAATATCTGCAATGGATGAAGATCTTGAAGCGATAATTATTGGTGGTGGAAATGATCAAGACATTGAAGCTGCTATTTTGAGGGATGAATAAGTTGGTGGTGCCCAACAACAGCGTTTTACTTTAGATGAGGTACCAGATGAAAACTGTAAATTTTTGTTTAGGTTTGAGAAAGATGATATTTATAGATTGTACCACGCTCTTCAGATCCCAGAGTTTGTACGAACATACAATGAAAATAAAAGTGACAGGTAAGTTTATTATTTATCAAATATCATAATTGAACTGTAGGTAATGTTTCTATAATACCTAAATATATTCCTATTTTATTGCAGGTATTACTGCGCTTCTCATGATATTAAGAAGACTTACATATCCTAATAGATTAAGGGATTCACGACAATTATTTAGATACTCCCCTCAAGCAATATCACTTATAATAAGCAAAATTACAGACATATTAATACAAAATCATGGACATCTATTAACACACCTTCCACAGTTAACATGGTTAAATCGGCAAAGGTTAAGAATATATGGTCTAGTAAGTAATATAAAAAGCCTAATATATTCTTTCTATTAACGCATTTGTTTTAGACTAAACAGGATAAAGGAGCACATATGCCCAACTGTTGGGGTTTCATTGATGGCACTGCTAGTGATATTTACAGGCCATCTTTAGAACAGGAGAACTATTATTCAGGACACAAAAGATTTCATTGCGTGAAATTTCAATCTCTTTTATGTCCAGACGGAATCATTGCTAGCTTGAAGGGAGGTTGGCCAGGCAGAAAACACGATTATGCAATGTTCACTGAATCAAATTTATACTGAACTGGAAAGGGTAGCAGTTTTCGCAGATGGAGAATAATTTATTATTTACGGTGACCAAGCCTATGGGATAAGGGAATTACTTTGGGCTCCCTATGGCAATAGAGCTAACATGGAACCTTATCAAGTACAATTTAATAATGCCATGAAAAGTTTTAGATTAACCGTTGAGTGGGGTTTTCAGAAAACCATTTCAAATTTTGCATTTTTGGATTTTAGAAAAAATCAAAAGCTTCTTTTCCAAGATATTGAGTCTATGTATAAAGTGGGAGTATTATTGACAAACTGCCATACTACCATATATGGGAGCCAAACGGTCCAGTATTTTAATATAAATTCCATAGGACTGTAACAGTATATTGGTTAATAGTAATTCTTCATAAAAAATTTCGCTTGCTGAAAAAGTTGAAAATAATTTTTTTTTGCAAGAGTACACTTTTTTCAAAGTTTATATCAAAATCGTATTATGTAGAAAAATTGTTTACAAATCATATCATCTTCAAAGATGTTGGTTTTTACTAAGTTTGTACACCAAAAATTTCACACGTATACTTTTACGCACTTAAACGACTTTTCAACAAAATGCAAATTTAAAACAAAAAAAGTATTGGTATCCAAACTTGGGAAATAATTTTTCTACCTAATACTTTACTGGAAACATTGAAGTAAGTAATATATACATGCTTCGTATTCGATACCCAATGACAGAACTTAGTAACTGTAAAATATTATCACTATCAATTATATAAAGGTCAAACCTGTACTTATATACATGAGGTGGTACTAAAACAAAAATATTCAATAGTACCTAGTATTTCAGATAAATTGCACTGTTGACTATATTGCGATTGTAAATAATATGATTTTATTTTACAATGTGAATTTTATTTTTATACAAATTAAGGTATTTTAGATTCTGTTACCAAACGATACACTCACAGGATAGACCTATAAGAATTCCGTTTTATATTTTTCTTGATCCTGATAAATAAACTCATTCAAGTTTCATTATTACACTGTTTTATTTTTCTCTAAGACCCAGAAGAAAGTATATTGGAAAAACTTGAGGGGTATAATATAGTTAAAATTTTCGTTGAGAAAATAAGTTTATTCAAAACATTTACACAAAATCTTCATAATCATGTACTAAAGAGCTAAAGAACAAACGAACTACTGGCCACTTGAATATTGACATGCAAAGCTTTAGATAATATGAAATTTCAATATTTTCAACAAAAATTAATATGTAACTAAATATTTTCTTTATACTAAAATTATTGCACTTCCGATATTGTTAAAAAAATATACAGTAGCAGCTTAGTTGTAAAAAAAATCTAAATTCTAGTTCAATTTAACAAAAAACAAACTTCTAATTATTTTCAAACCAAAATAAATTCTAGGTATAGAATCACAGTTATTAGAACATGAGTCTTAAACTTTGAACTTAAATTAGGAACGTTAAATTTAAAACAATTATTGTGTTGGCACATATCAACAAATGAAAAATTTATTGGTTTTCATATTTCCTTAATCTTTCCAGCAGTGACTGTATTATTTACTGTTGCTGTTCTATAATTTTTGTTTTTTGATCTCTTTCAAATATTTCGTGGTTAAACCTTATTTTTTCCAAATCATGTCTGTCCTTTCTCTCTATTATTCCGAATTCTTGGCGTTGTTCCTCCAGGTTAATTCTTTTTTTATCTAAATTCAATTTCTTTTCTTCTAAATGTAACTGTCTGGTTTTTAACACTTCCTCCCTTGCCTCTTTAGCCTGTAAATATTCTAATGCACTTCTCCTTAAGGGCCCACTTTTATTTAATTTTGTTCTTCTGGGACGTGTAATAAGTTTTTGCATGAATGGACATAAAAATAGGTAGTTACTTATACTATGAACTTTACTATCGGTTTTAACCTAATATTATTTTTTCATTATGAGGCATTTTACGTATTGGCTCAGGTATTGGTGGAAAGTTCTACCCCAAAGTTCAGTATAGGAGATTTTTGTGCAGTTGCCTCCAAAGGCTCAATTTCTACATGGTTAGTTGTCTGGTCATTTGAAATCTCTACTTCATTTTCTATTGTAGAAATTACTAAAAAAATAAATAAATAAAACGTATTCCATAAAGTCATAAACATATTTTGATATAACTGTTAAGTATCTTGAATAATCATTATTTGATCATAAACTAACTTAATTTTATTATAAAATTCATAATTTTATTTTGGTGTATCAAATAAGATACAAAAAGAACTTAGAATGAGTTTTAAATCTGCAGTCTACTACTGTTGCACTTACAGTAATAATCATGATCACAAGATGAAGAAGGGGCATTCTCATTATTTTCTGGCTCAGTACATACATTCTTTTGCTTCAAACTCAGAGTTCTATCTCTTGCTGATATTCCTAGTTCCTGAATTTGTTTTTCTTTGCTATTTTTATTTTTTTTGTAGTATGCTTAGCATTTGCATTATTACAAATATCGCCTACTTCTTGTAGAAGCTAGCCTCATTCACAAAATATTTCTTCCACTCCAGACCTACACATAAAAATTTAATAGGTATATCAGAATGAATAATATAAGTATATAATAATTATTCATGAACATTATTTGAATACCTACATTATTTGGTTTCCTTTGTCTTTTTTCAACCGCATTTCTAATAAACAGAACAAATGATCATTAGGAGTTCTTATTAAAAACGGTTTTCTAGTTATGACGTGTATGTTGGATTGGATTGTTTCCCATTATTCGGGGTCTTCCAACGGGTTTAAATTAATAAACTCTTTGAGGAGAGCCATGTCGTCCTCTGGTCCTGACCTTAATCTTTTTGGTTCCCTTTCAGACATTTTACTATATACTCAAAACAGAGAGTTTATGTGATAAATCCACAACAAACAACTTTAACATAGAAAACTCTGCGCATGCCCGGCTAGTTAACTATTAAGCGCTATTTAAAATATGGCCTGTCGTTAGGATCCGTAAATAATGTTTGGCGGTAATGTTATTTAGGGACGTTGTCTTAAGAATCGACTCGCGCATACGTTAAATGTCAAAATAACATATGCGCTAATAAGGCCTGACGTTATTTGGGTTACCGATAACTCTCTATTTTAATATGTATATAGAAATGTTGTTCAAAATATTATTATTATTAAATAGTTAAATTATTAAGATAGTAGTCAGTAGATACATTTTCAAGTAATTATTTCAAAAGTATTGTGATTTTGATTATATTGTAAAAACCAGTATTTGGTGTGAAAAAGTTATAATTTGAACTGTCTGTTTAGCAAATAAAAACTTTTACTGAATGCCCGAGTAGAATAACTGTAATATCATTATCTGCAACCCAGATAACAATTTTAGGTACTATACATGTGATAGGAATATCCTCTTAGGAATAATAATATGTTTTGGATATGCGTTTTTTGCATTCAGCATGTACCAAGGATGTTCCAAGAATATGGAAATGTCCCGCATAAGTTTGTGCTACAGACATTCTATGTACATACCAAAGCATATTCTTAGCATGTGCATTTCACATATTTTAGAATTTTGTATGGAAAGTACAAACATTGCACATTATATGTACATCTGCTGGGAATGTAATTCACGTTGATAGCATATTCTATAGTAGAGCAAACTCACTTCTTATGCATGTGATATTCTGTACTCAAAAGAATGAGTTTAGTATAAATATGTTTCCTTATTTAAATATTTTATCACACTTGGTTGTACCAAAAAATAAAAAGGTACAAACCATTGTGATAAAATATTCCAAAAATTGTTATTTACTATTAACCTGAACATCTAAACAGAATATGCTATATGAAAATAAAACAATAGCCCTAAATGATTGAAAGCCTATATGAAATTTCAAGAAATATTATTTCAAACAATAAGTTGAGCTTGTCTTTAGACTCCTTGATTTACATGCTAAGCTAAAATAATAAAATTTTACAATATATTTCAAAAACTCTTGAGCTTTACTAGTAGTACATTTTATCAGACATTTCTACAATGGACAATGGCATACTAATTGTGGACTGCTGCTATATGTGTGAAAAATGTTTATTTATTTTTGTAACTATTTGTGTTAAGCTGAAAAATTAACATATGATTTTATACTTAATTTTATCACTTTTAAACAAAATTTTTGTCAGTAAGCACTTTTCCTATGATAGATATGAGACTAATTAACTAAATATAGAGTATTTTGAAGTAAATGAAGTAACAGGTTTTTTAACACACTCCTATAATTAGCTGGTATAGGTGTCATAACAGAGAGCGTTAAGGGGTTAACTGGCTATCTAACTATCCAGAATTGATTTCGGCGTATTTTTTTGAGGATACTGTGAGAGAGAATGTCATTGAAACTATTAAAAAAAGTGCCCAGAATATAAGTTTGCGAACCCCTACTACCCCGCCGCTGACATATTATACGCATATGATTATTAATAAAATAAACTCCCATATTTTTCTCACATAAACAATTTCCAGATGAAATATTATCGTCATAGATTCAAAACGTCGGGTAAAGAAACGATTTAATATGAATCCAGTTGTATAAATGATATCGAGTGGTGTGATTGTATTTTTAGAAAAAAAAAAATAAAACAATGGGTCGAAACTTGCTCTATATAATTTTAATGATATTAAATCGACAGTCATCAATATACACGGAAAAATTACAGAAATGTTGTGAAAAGGAAATTATCTTCAAAGAAGGAATTTACTTCTGCAGCATTAGTAGTGTGACGACTAGAATCAGTGCAACGTTCGACAGTTTGAACGATTCCATGGAGTGCGTCGATGTTTCGGATAAATCAGTGTCACTATTTCAAAAAACTAATTCGAAATTTCACAAAATAAAAGATATTGATTTGTTTAATAAATGTTGTCCGCCGAATTATTTCTACAACGCCAAAGAAAGATCTTGTATTTATTTCGAAAACAGAACGAACACTTTCAGCGAAACTCTAATAAAAATCGGCTTACCACAGTGCGAAATAATATCGGATCTAATCGTCAACTTAAAAACTGATATAGTTTGGGACAATCTTAACGTCATTATTTTAAAAACCGGAGAAATGTTTACGAAGAATCAGTTTTGTTTAGATGAAACAACAGTAGGTGATGGTGTGGTGAGGGTTTGTAGGAACTGGAGGTTTTGCAAGACCGTTAGGTGTGTGAGGAAATGTTGCCCTGACGGTAAAAGTTTCGTTAATGGGTCTCATTGTGAAGATACTTTCATTAATGGTATTCAGTTTGATAGATTTAAATCGTTTTTGGGACAAGTAAAAGGTCAGTAATAATATGTATAGTAATTTGTAGTAAAGTGTTTACTGATGGAGTGTTGAAGAAGAGGAACATTTTTAGTTTTTAGCGAAAAATGTTGCTTATTTGTTCCAAAACTACCCAAAATGAACAAAACACTAATTTTTCATAACCTGCCGCATTTTATAGTGAATTTTATGTAAAATTTTAACGGTTTTTGCAAAATTTGAGTGACGTTCACCTGATTACTTAATACAAAAGCCCTTCAGTTGGCAAGTGGACAAAAGAAAATTGACAATCAAGCAACGCCAAACGAAACTAAATACAAATTTAGGAATAACTTTGGAAGCAGAATATATCTTCATCGCGTCCCTATTTATCTATTAAACTCTTATTTCTTATTGTTTAACATCTGTATTGCTTTGTATTCTTTTGTTTATTGTAAAATATTTTTAAAACATTTTCTATTTTTCTTAACTTTTAATTTCAGCTTATGTTCTCGTCTTGTAGCTTGCCTACTGATTTTTTCCCTTTTCTTATCGTAATGATTATTAAAGTTTCTCATTTAAACACAAAATCTTAGACACACTTTTCAGAATTTTAAAAATATTTTTCATAATATTTACGGCGTAATACATACGTTTCTGATACATGGTTGGGTTCAAATGCATTACAGGTGATGAATAAAGAAATAATCGATAAGTGATCAATCACTTGTTTAGATATTTGCGAAATATAAATATAAAAAAAAATATTTCATGTATATGAACATGCTTAGAATATATAAAAATACACATGAAAACAAAACAAATATAATCGATTAGTTTAATAAATCTCTCCAGCTTCAAACTCTATAGATATGACCGTGAAAACAAGTCAGGTGGAGGTGTTGTCATTTACATAAACGAAAAGTTATCTTCTAAATTAATTCATATTGAAAATAAGTTATCTGAACAAATATGGATTACTTTTTTAAATGAAACTAACTGTTTCTAGATAATTACACAATATATTGAGAAAATGTTAAAAATTCTAACAAATTAACAATTATTTCGATTATGTTATGATCGTCAGAAAGACAGAAGTTTAAATTTCATGTCATACATACCTTTTCCGCCCAACCTATCTAATATGCGAGAAAAGTATTGGTTTACCCCAAAAAAGTTGGAATTTTGAAAAAATGTTTGAGTTATATTTACGTTTTCCATCAACACAACACGAAAAAACGGTTTTTAGAAAAAAATCCTGTGTGTATGTCGTCGTCGGCCACATTACCTTACATGTTTTGTTAGCACGATACAGCCTCCGGAGTGCAATAAGTCACCAATTTTATGATGGAATATTGTTAAGGACATGTCACAAATGAACCCAATTGATTTTCAGCTCACCAGAGCCAGTACAATAGATACATTTTGTCATTTTTTGAAAAATTTCAGTTTGTTAGCACTATACAGCTTCCGGAGTTCAACAAGTCACCAATTTTATGATTGAATATTATTCAGGATATCTCACTGATGAACCTTATCGATTTTCAGCTCACCAGGGCCAATAAAACAGATGCTACAGTACTTTAAGTACGATATTTTTGTCATTGGAGAAGTTTCAGTTTGTTAGCGCGATACAGCCTCAGGAGTACATACAAGTGACCAATTTTATGATTGGATATTATTCAGAGCGTCTCAAAGATGAACCCTATTGATATTCAGCTAGCTAAAGCCAGTACAACGGGTGCTATGGTACCTGGAGTACCAAATTTTTGTAATTTTTGGAGAATTTCCAGTTTGTTAGCACGATACAGCCTCCAGAGAGTATACGATTTATCAATTTTATGATTGAATATTGTTCAAGGTGTCTCACAGATGTACCCTATTGATTTTCAGTTGACTGGAGCGAGTACAGCGGGTCCTATAAATCCAGATATACTAAATTTTTTGGTTATTTTTGGAGAAATTGCGGTTTGTTAGCACGATACATCCCCCGAAGTGTATACAAGTAACAATTTTATGATAGAATATTGTTCAGGGCCACAGATACGGAAAAGTTAGTTTGAATCTTTAAAACCATTTATTTTTTAATTATTTTGGGCTAGACCTTGAGATTGACTTAATATATATCAGTAGAAAAAAGAAGAAGATATGATACTACAAATATTAAAGCTTAGATATTATTAGCCCTATGGGGATATCTTTTTCCTATTTAAGATCAGTATAACTGTGCAATGATATCGAAAACCAGGAAAACTATATCTGCTGATCTTTACAATTATTATTTATGAACACAGTTTAAAAGTGGAGAACTCCATAGATTTATCTGTTCATTGACAACTTCATATTGTGGGTTTCTTAAGTGTCTTCTAATTTCCAATTCTTCAAGGAAATCCAGTTCTTGTTTCTTATCACAAATATGTAGTACTTCTAGTTCTGTGTTAGGTGTCAATGAATGATTGGTGTCAAGTAGATGTCTGGCGTAGAGGGATTTATCTGGTTGTTTTAATCTGTATGCTCGTAAGTGTCCACTGTATCGGATATCAAAATTTCTAAGGCTCCCAAATAGGCAGCATTACATTCTGGACATTTAAGTTTATATATACCAGATTTCTTTAATAGTGATATGTTTGTTTTTACATTTAACAATTTTATAATTATGTTACTTTCCGTTTTTAAAGAAATAGTTGTATTTGTTCCTAAAGATATTATCTTTGAAATATTATTAGAAATATTTCCTGCATATGTAATGGTTTTATAAGTTTTTATTTCTTTAGTTTGGGAAATATTAGTTGTAATGCCACTTTTTATTCTTTTTTATCAACTAGTTTATTTATCATAATGTAATGGGTAACCGTTGGATGTTGCTATTTGTTTAATTGTGTTAATCTCTCTATCAAAATTACATTTCTTCATAGGAACTGAAACTGCTCTATGTGTCATTGAATTATATGCCTCTAGTTTATGTGACATGGGATTATTGGAACTATATGAAATAGTCACATCAGTGTGTGTTGGTTTTCGGTGAATCGAATAATCAAGTTCATTATTAACTTTTTGAATTTTTAAATCTAGAAAATTGATTGAACTATTTTCTTCAATTTCTAATGTAAATTTAATTTTTGAGTGTAAATTATTAATGTGGTTGAAATATATATCTAATTGTCGTTCACTACCCATAAAACAAGCTAATATGTCATCTACATATCTATACCAAAATAAAACATTTTTTGAAATATTACTTTCAAACGTTTTTCTTTCTAAACTGTCCATAAAAATGTTTGACAAAATTGGCGATATAGAGCTTCCCATTGGTGAACCTTCATTTTGAATATACCTCTTATTGTCAAAAGTGAAATAATTCTGATTAATACATACATCAAATAAATTAGTATATCTGATATTATTCCTGGAATAATATTTTTATCTTCCAGTAACTTTCTTACAAGTATTAGACATTCTTTAGGAGGAATTTTAGTGAACATATTGGTAACATCAAATGAAATAAGCTCAGAGTTATCTTGCAAGTTGCATGCTTTTAATTTTTTTATTAGTTCTATTGAATTTCTAATTGAATATTTAGATGTATATCCGTAACTATTAAGTATATTGTTAAGTTTCTTTGCCATTATATTACTAGGAGTATTAACATAAGAAACTACAGGTCTAATTGGTTTCGTTATTTTATGTAATTTAACGGTTCCATATAATTGTGGAGAATGAGGATTCTTATTTATGATGGACCTCTTTTCCTAATCACTGAAAAGATAATTTGAATTATTAACAACATCTCTAACATTATTAGAAAACTTTTTTGTTGGGTCTGCTCTAAGAACTTTTACTTTTACATCGCTAGATTCTATAAAGTTATGTATCTTTGAATTATAATCATTAGTTGTGATTATGACAGTGTCAGATTTTGTAATTGTTAGGTTATTATCTTCTACTTCATTTTTTGTTTGAAGTTTAACTTTTGAAGGTTCAATATTTTTGATTAAATTGGCAATTTTTAGTTTCTCATAAAGAAAAATATTTGAATTTGAATTCTGACTCTGTAGCCATTCTCTGTTTAATATTACTCGTAAATTTTGGTGGTATACTGTACTTTAAACCTATATTTAAAAATTCTATTTCACTATCTGTAAAATTAGTTTTTAAATCGTGGTGCAAAGTGTGTTGGTATGTCATTACTTACAGTGTCCATAGGGCTAATAATATGTAAGCTTTAATATTTGTAATATTATATCTTCTTTTTTTTAATAACTTATGTTAAGTCAATCACAAGGTAGGTCACTTCTTGGACTAGCCAAAAATAATTAAACATCAGGTAGACATCATATGAAATGTAACTTCTGTCATTCTGACGATGATATTTAGATAATATCGAAACAATTGTCAATTTTTTAGAATCTTTCCCATTTTTTCAATATTTTTTGGAGCTAGCTAGAAACAGTAAGTTTCATTTAAAACACTAATATGAGTAGATTCCACAAAGTAAGGATCGAGACAGTGAATTTCATTTTTAAAACTTCTTCTTTTTTTCTTAGGTTTTAATTTCAGCTTATGTTCTCTTCTAATAGTTTGCCTACTAATTTTTTTCCTTTTCTTATCGTAATGGTTATCAAAGTTTCTCATTTAAATACAAAATCTTTAGGACACATTTTTCAGAATTTTAAAGATATTGTTTCGCAATCTCACTTTGTTTTGGTAAAATCGTAAAATGCGAGAAGAATAGTTACTTTCACATAAATTTCGAAGGACCAGCCACTTTATCGTGGCATGAATTACGTTTTATACGTTGAGGAGTTAGATAGTTGGATAAAATTAAATGCTTCTGCACTTTCGCTGTTTCGTTTATTCAAAGTTTATTATAAGTATTGTTCGTTTGCTGAACAATTAAGACTGTATCACCGATTACTAGCTATAAGGTGTACTATTAGCACATTATTTGATTGTAGTTAATGATTGTTTTAATTTTAATTATACCGGTAAATGCCAGTGAACGTTGTAATGTAAGTACCTTTTTGTATGATGGGTGACTGAAAAGTGAAGTATTGTATGGTTGGAGCTGTATATATGTGTCGTTCAAAGTGGGTGTAAGCACGGGGAATCATGTGGAAAACTATTCCAATGGGTGGTATGATTTTAAAATCTAACCGTCGTAAACGGCGGTTGAGTTGTGCGTAAGCCAGACAACATGGGATATTCATAGATTAATCTTTTAATACACCAATAAGTATGAGAATATTCCGAATCAACTAAGAATATTCTTATAAGATTAATATTATTTTTGAATATTCTATTAATATTCCTTAGTAAATATTCACAGAACAAGCCTGATGAATATTCTTAAAATATTCATTTTAGATTATCAAATGGAATATTCTTATAATATTCATTTTATAATATTACCAAACTGAATATTCCTAGCATATTCTTTTAAGCATATTTACTCATGATTCAGATTCGGAAAATTAATATTACTTTTCACATGGGACGAAAGTTATAGTTCAAACATTTATCCGAATATTCAACCCTAAATAGGTGTAAATAGTTAAAATAACCTTCATACAGATAATACATATAATATATCAAATTAACCATGTATTAAACTCATTGAAGTTAGATAGGGATTATAAGATAAGAAAAAGATATGAAAATATGCTCGATATGAACACTACATAAACCAAATCAAGACAGGTACCCAATCGCGTCAACAAAAATCCCCCAGCCAATTAAAATGCAACTGGCGTTCTCTGTATACACGTTTATTGGTTAATTTCTTGTCGTGATACGTAGTCTGTCTCTCATCCAGGGTTCTGCCAGACGCTGAGCTAATTCAACCAAATATTGGTGGAAAGCACTTTTTTGTTTGAATTTAATGTGTTTGTAGTATAAATGAAATATGAGTTGATATTTGCCATGTTTATCATGTCATAGAAGATACTCATGGGTCATTTCCGGGTTTTACGGCCTGCATTCATGTTGGAACACATTTGGTCGAAAGTGTCTACTCCTCCTTTTGTTGCATTTTAATTTTCAATTATAGCAGGCTTGCCAGTTGTTTTTGAAATATCAGCACCTTCATGTAGGGTTGAAAGAAGTAAAACCAAAGTTTACAGAATAAAATAACAGTTGCCTCACTTCATGTCGGCACTTTGTTATTTCAAGATCCAAGCGTGCCGCTAACACCTGCAGATAACGCAGAGCGAAGTCGGCACTCGAACGAATACAAGGGGTGTTTAATAAATAAAAAAGGCTAGTGATGATCGACAGTGTGCTTTTACAATACCAGGAGTGTTCAAAAGGTAGAAATCACATTAAAGTTAGCATTCTAGGTTTATTTTAAAATTATAATTATTATACTACAATATTGTTTACAACAATATATTAAAAATGTTGCAGAATAGAGAGTTTAGAATTTTTTTTGTTTATTCCGCAAGTTGTTATGTTTTGATTGGCAAACTTTAAAGAAAAGTAAATTCTAACTCTCGTATATAAAGATATAAAATAATCTAAAGGAAAACTTTCACATGGATGGTTGAAAGGAACTGTTTTAAAGTATTGTTTTAGTTTTTGTCCAACATTTTCACAATATGCCAACTCGCTAAACTTGCTAGTAAATATATCCTCTAATTCACAAACATATTCTGTCATGTTTTTAAATGGAATTATTAGTCCTCTCGAATCGGATGTAGATTGAGTGTACGATTTTAGCTGACAGAATGTTGTTTCTTGCTTTCCCAACATATTTGATTTACTAAAGTCAATACATATTTCACAACTATGCTGTACCAAACATTTTTTTAAAAAGTATCCCGTTACATAAACAAGAGCATTGCCCTCTACGCTTTTCAGATTTCTGTAGTCAACTGAAAATACTTTAAGTGGATTATAAATTGGTTTGGGTACACATAATATTTCACTACATTGTTCCAAAAGTTTCGGATTAAGCTGTAATAACACCTCATTAATATCTTCCATACAGTTTGCGCCATCAGCTTGATCAAAATATCGCAAAGCAAACAGTTTCTTGAATGATCGGCAAAACTGTATGGGGGTGGGATTTTTTACGTTTCCGCAAGAATTACGAATTTGCCCAAAAAAATTTTCGCTTCTAAAGACTAGAATAAAACAGTAATTGCTCGTATGGTAAGCCTCCAACCAAAAATGAATTTTAATTTTTTTGTAACGTTTTTTCCATTTAAACTTACAACATTTAAATGTTTAAACAAATTGTCCATTTCTTGTAAAAATGTGTTTTGTTTGTTAGTTGACATAAAAGCCCCGTAGTTAGAGAGATTGTTTGAATTTAACATATCAAAAAGAGAATCCATTTTTTCTATGAATTCTGCTGTACTCTTTGCTTCCTGTGGTAATACATTAAAATCAATGTAAGTTTGCATTGCGACGGCCACGGAATGACTAAATACTTGTGTCGCCAGTTTGACTTTCATTTTCTGAAAGTTATTTGGAAAAATGTGATCATTTGACAATCTTGGAGCAAGTCTATATTGTTTTAGTTTTTCAACACTATACATTTTTTCTAAATAGCTTTTTATTGTCACTCCTGAGTTTAATACGAATGTATGTTTGAAAAAATTATTTCTTGTTGATTTAAGCAAGTGCGGTACATCGAACATGTAAACAAGTTCCTTATTATCAACCATAAAGCAAGGATTATCCTCTGTCAATTTCAGATTAGTTTTAACCATCTTATAAAAATTAGAACCCTGATCAGATACTGCGGCTAAAACATTTAAACCGGTGGCATTTAATTTCCTCACCGCTTCAAATAATATATTTTCCACTTCATCAGATGTTGGTGAAGTTTTATAAAAAAAAATATGCAATCGGTTGTTTCCAACTATTAGCAATGCCTCTGGCCATAATAACCAAAGCATTTCCTGCAATATCTGCAGATTTTATCATAAAACCTTCCTGAAAGCCTGTAATTTTGTCCTTAGATATATTATAAAATAAATTGCACTTTAACGAAATTTCATCTATACATAATATACAATCTTTCGCTTTATCTTGCATTAAACTAACTCTCAGTTCAAGTAGATGAAAAATAAAATCATTGAAGCCCGGATTGATTACCCAATTTTGTGTACATCGCTGTAAAGTACTTTGAGAAGGCAATCGACATACAGTGGCAAGTTTTTTATAGGCTTTGGGACCAAGAAAATAGACACTTAATGCAAATTGCTTATAGTTATCGCTGTATCTACAACCTTTTGGGGGTTTGTTGAGATAGGTTAGTTGAGCTTTCAAAAAGGCATATGACTCTGGTGAATAATTGTCTTTTAAAAACTGTTCAAAGTCGTCCAAATTAACTTCAGTTTCAAGTTTTTTCTTGGATCCTGATAATTCTCTTCTAAGCGCCGCAATTTCTTTTTTCATCGATACTTTTCTTGGGCTCCTCAACGAAAGCTTTTGCGACGTTTGGCAAGACTCGTCTAGAAAAATAATATTAATTGCAAATTTCTACAATACCTAAATATATTAATAAAACAATTAAAAATACTCGAAATATTATCATACCCTTACTTATTTTAATAACTAGGTTTGTCTGACTCTCCACATTCTTCCACATACATGATACATTTGTTTGAACTGCCACGTCTTTCATTTCAATGTGTATATTTCTAGAAGTACCTGAAGAGAATAAAAATAGTTTGTTTTTTTAATTGATTTTTTGACAATAAACTAGATCTCAAACAATAAGATATTTGTAAAAGACTGGAAAAAGTACCGGAAGTAATTTTTAGATATTTATTTATTCCCACTAACGATGATTAATCGGTACTTACTATTAGTTGTTTTGGATATCAACAATGTAGGAATTGCATTAGAAACGAGACGTTGTTTCAAAGGCGTTGTAAAACTTGTATCTGTGAAATGTAAGCTGCAAATGTAAATGCGGTTAGAACATTCTTCTGGAGTGAGAAGCGCATTTCGATGATCACCGATAAATCCTAATTGTGTTTTCCAAAGTTGGCATCTAAAAACAGATTTAATTTTTGAGCAGCTTGTATCTTTTAGAAATCACACAAGTCTATACAGCCGATTCTCTACCAACTGTGAAATTTACAATACAAATCATTCGAAAATTGAAGAATTTTTAGACTAAAATTTTTTTGTTACTTTTTACTCAAAATATATACCTATTTATGATATTAATAAATGAAAAAAAATCGCAGTTGAGAAGGAATCGTCCATATACGTTTCTTCATACTTAGCTAAATCCTTTGGGTACCGAAAAAACGATAAACCACTATTTCGTTTTGTTGTACAATTTTCCACACAGCAGTAAACGGGTGGCATAATCACAAAGATTAATGTAAAGATAAACTACTAAATTATTAAAATAATTATGACTTTTATTTTGATTTTTTGCGCGCACTCTGTATCTACCTAAGACAACTGTTCCATAAGCCACTGTCAAAGTTTGCAGAATCACTGTACTCACTGTGTACGGAGTGCAGAACCGATCGGTAGCCGCAGCGGCGAGGGGACAGAGGGTGGTAGCGATGGACGTGGCGTCCAGTGAGGCAACTGCTATTTTATTCTGTAAACTTTGGTAAAACTATCTTGTTTTTTTGGCATATAGGAGACTAAAGTTTTTTTTATCAAAACAAAACATGAAGGTATTGGGCTTTCTGTTTTTTACATCTAGGAATTCCTTTGGGATCTCCCTCTTGTTTTTCCGGAGTGTTTCTATAATGGTGAGTTTGTACTGATCTTTTAGTAACTCATCTGCTAAACTAATTGACGTGGACCAGTTGCCCATCGTTAGGTTTCGATTCGAACCGTGGATTGATTTTGTAAGTTTCATTACAAAATGTGTCGGTGTTCGTTTTTTTCATAAATAAGGAATAGCATCTACCATGTATTTCGAAGAAGAATCACACATCATGACAATCTTGATACCGTACGTGTTGGGCTTATCAGTTAAATACATTCTAAACGAACAGCGTCCGCGAAAGCCTACACACTGTTCATCAATAGTAACATATGAAGAAGGTGTATATGACTCAATACATATTTTGATAAACATACCCGATATTTCTCTAATGGGTGCAAACATATCTTCTTGCCTTCTTTCTTGCATTGTTTCTTTGGCGTCAAACCTAATGCAGTTTATGAGAAACTTAAAACGCTCACCACTCATGCATGCCTTATAAAATGTTCCGGATATGTTACTGTCAAACATATAGTACACAGCTAAATGATTGCCTTTGTTGACCGCTGACATTATCAAGATTGCAAACAAAGCTTTTAGCTGATTTTTAGTAATTTCAGAAACATTGGCATGACTTTTATATTCATCCTTTTGCCTGGCAATTTCAGCGTTCGTGTGGTAGAGCATAATATTCAATATATCATCCGAAAAAAATGTAAAAAAACATTCCTGTACATCTGTGTAATTTCTTGCATTTTGTTTTGGGCCTGGTATAAAATGAATGATATTTCGAGCAGCAGTTCTTTTCGACAATTGAGGTAGTTCTCTTGACCACTTGTGACCATTTTTACCTTTCAAGGCCTTTCCAGGGTTTATAATGTACTGCGAAAAGAGGGAGTTACTATTGGGTATTTCAGGCACTTCTGTTTCTTCATTATATTGCTCGTTTCTAAGCACAGTTTCAACTTGAACATTATCGATGTGGTCTTGCCGTCTCTTGACACAACTGGAGTTCTCTTCTTGCTGATCACTAACATCTATATTAAAATCAGCGAACTCATATTCTAAATTATCTTCTTCCCAGTCACTTCCACTATCTTCAAAAGGGTCGGGCTCACTTTCCTCACCATCCATTATCCGCTTTATTTCGTCATCGATTTCTTTTTGTGTTAAGGATTTTTCGCCGACATTTTGCTAAAAAAAGCAAACATACCGTTAGATCAAAGAAAAATATCTGCCACATACACGACAAAGGCTAAATTAGAAACATATTTTACCTCAACTTGCATTACACACCAGATTGAACCCTGAATTCAGATCCTAGTTGTGGTGAAACACTTTTTATTTATCCTTCTCGTCTATCCCATAATTATTTTTCTATGATTTTTCATATATCCCTCAACTTTATCTGGTTTATATTGAAACAAAGTCAAAAAATAAACACACACTTACCAAAAAAACTTCAATAAAATAAGACTAACGTAAAGTATGGACTATCGTAAAATTTACGACGCTAGTGACAAAAAATCAATTTGGGAATAAATTATTAACACAAAGCACCCACCACTAGTTAGTTTACGATTAGGTAGTCGTTCGATAGTCGCTGCAGAGACATGCTGCAGCTGCAGGCGGCCGAGGCAAGAGGCAAGCGACCGAGATAGGACAGGAGAAACCTAGATGGCTCGTTCGTAGCATGCGACAGAATAACAGATCAGTACTTCTTTTGCTGTTAAGAAAGAAGGATGTAGAATGTCTGCCAATAAGAATAGAATTATCAAACGAATTTTATTAGAGGAAGAGGAAGATCAGTATTTAATATTATACTATTTATATAAGAAAAGCACGAGAGCGCCAATACACTCCTTATTCAAAAAACGAAATTCAGAAGGTTATTTTAAACTGTTAATTTCACAGCACCTACAAGGCGATGAAGATTTATTCAGAAAATATTGCAGACTGAATAAAACACAATTTTATTTTGTTTCAAGTTTAATTGAAAAAGACATGCAGCCAAAAAAATTGAGAACGAAAATCACAACTGAAGAAAAACTATTTATTACTTTAAGGTAAGTCAAAATAAATAACATAAAAAATGATACATTGGGATATCTGTGTAGGTATGTTCGTTTGTCGATGGGGTTGAAATTGATGCCTCTATTGGGGAAGATACTGAATAACTGGAGTCGGATACTGAACTTTGTGGACGGATTGCGTCCGAAGGGGTTATTGACATAAGTTCATACTCACTCAGAGTGTTAAATATTTCTGTTTTAGCTTTAATCATTAAAATTGGAGGTAACTTTTTGAGTACAGCTTTAATATGCTCTCCAAAGGAATTGATGCCATTTTCATCTTCATTTTTATCATTATTTTCTTTATTACTTATATTTTTAATAATTGTATGTCTTTGGGTCTTCCTTTCTTTTAAATACTGTAGGAATTCATCTTCTTTGGTCTGCCGTTTCCGCTTTCGAGTTGGGACTTGTTTCGAAGTATTATTGTTTTCTTGTAAAACTTGTGTTTCATTGTGAGATTCGTTCACAATCGTCGATTGGGTTTCATTGTCAGCAGTATCTACATCATCACCATCAGCATCGTCATCATTGATAGTAATATTGGTTTCGTTGTCATTATTCCCATGGTTGTCGTCATCATCTGAAACGGCAGATACATTCGACATAGTGTCTTTATGAGAAAATGTTTCTAAAAAACTTAGTCTAGCATACACCTCCCATTTGGAATTTTTAGATTTAGCAGCACTTCCTGTGCCTGCATGTCTTTTCCGTTTATATCTGTTGTAGGAGTCTTTAATGCATCTGAAACGGCAGATACATTCGACATAGTGTCTTTATGAGAAGATGTTTCTAAAAAACTTAGTCTAGCATACACCTCCCATTTGGAATTTTTAGATTTAGCAGCACTTCCTGTGCCTGCATGTCTTTTCCGTTTATATCTGTTGTAGGAGTCTTTAATGCACTTCCATCTTTTTTCACAATCGTCCCCTGAAATGGAAATTAACTTATTATTTTTTTTTAGATTTATGGCAACTGGAGAATCTTTTGTCTTAATCTTTTGCATATCGTATATCTAACTGTTATATTTCAAAGATCGTGAGAGAAGTTTTAAAAGCAATGTGCAAAAACCCTGTATCAGTTGCAATGCCAACATTATCTGAACAGGATTTTTATAGAGTTTAGGCAACATTTTGGAATAAATGGGATGTACCGAAACTGTGTAGGAGCAATAGATGGGAAACACATTCGAGTTAAATCGCCAGAAAACAGTGGTTCATTATATTTTAATTATAAGGAATATTTTTCAATTGTGCTTTTAGCCGTTGTAGATGCGGATTTCAAATTTATTGCAGTTGATATTGGTTCGTACGGAAAAGAAGAAGACAGTAATATATTTAGAAGATCCGCTATATGCCATCGAATAGAATCGAACAATTTCAATATACCTGAAGAAAAATGTCTCCCAGGGACTAATATTTATATACCACATGTTTTAATTGGTGATGAAGCATTTGGAATTGATTCCTACATGATGAAGCCGCATCCTCGAAAAACGGCTAAATACGACAAAAAGAAAGAAATATACAACTTTCGCATTTGTTGCGCTCGCAGAGTTTCGGAAAATGCATTAGGTTTATTAAGCTAAGTTTTCAGAGTCTTTTATACACCCATATCAATTAAACATGAAACTTGCAACGATTTGATAATGGCAGCATGCTGCTTACATAACCTTTTACGTAACGAGTATTAACAAAACAATAATAGTGGTGGATTTCAGTACAACGAAAAAGAAAATCCACCCAAATTAAATATGGCTCCTTTAAACCATTCTGGTGGGTTCGCTAAACGAGCGGGTTTATGGGTCAGAACTCAGCTTACAGAATACTTCTTAAGTGAACACGGAAAATTGTCCTGGCAAGAGCAACATATCTTCGATATAAAAGACTAAGCACATCGATACGGTGTTAGTTTTTCCATGCGAGTCATTTGAGATTTATCTTTGTAGAAGGATTTAAAATTTAATAATTTTGTATATTATATACCATGTCTATATGTTTATTATAATTCATAGTTAAGAGAAATGAATTGAAAAAAAATAATTTATAATTATAATATGCATTTTGATTTTGCTTTATAAATTATTTAAAATAAAAGTACATACCTTGTCTTTTTAATATTGCTCCTATTTCTTTCCAAATACTTTCCCTCTTTACAATATCTTTGTAACTTTCTAGTTTAAGGTCGTATGAAGTTGGGTTTTGCTAAACTAAATCTATAAGTAGATCATCTTCTTCCCGTGAAAATAGTGACGACTTTGATTGCGATAGCGTATTTTTCACTATTTTACCCATTGTTCACTATTTTATCTATTGTTTGATAATAACACAACAATACACAACGATTGATGCAGAACGACTGTCTCGTGCCTCCACACTAGTCCGGACGCAGATGCGCGCCCAAGCAGCAGATACAGGGCGAGACACCTAGTAAGCTAGTTGCTGCTGCAGCGTGCATCGAACGGTGTATCATTAGAACAGTAATGTCTCTGCCTCTTGCTTCGGCCGCCTGCAGCTGTAGTATGTCTCTGCAGCGACTATCGAACGACTACCTAAGCTACTCAGATGCACGCTGCCGCAAGTTAGCGAATATATACTCCCGAACTGCGACGAAGACTGACGGTCGTCGTTAAATTTACGAATGTCCATCCTAGTAGGCTTAAGGTCTTACATTTTAGGGGTAACACATTAGTGTGAGGAAGTGCAATAACTTACTTAGGATAATAAATATTAAGAAATGTTTCAAATAAAAGTTGTTGTATTTGCACCGATACTCATTTCTAAAATATTTTGAGATATACTCCAAAGTGAGAAAACATGAAGTTAACTTTTTTTTAATAGGATACCACCCTGTATTTTTGTTTACCATCAAACTCAGCGTAAAATTCTGCATCTAGGCTTATCTCTTCTTTTTTACATAAACTGCGACGTTGCCAAGTTGTAGCGAAAGGTTTGACGGAAATTGGTATACTATAAATGCTGTCGAGTAAACGTTATCAGTGATAAGCAACTAAACTGATTCGTTAGGTGCGAAGGTAAAGGATAGCTGAAACGTTTAAACAGAGAATAAGGTATTTTTTGTATAAGCATTAATTCAGGAGATTTCAATTAACAAAACCTTCATTTTTTTTAATGAAACACCCAGTATATTTTTTTACCATCTTGTAAAACTGCAACGCTTATATACTAGCCGCCACTGACTGCTCCGTCTGTATCATGTTTTATTCAATCTGTATTTCTGAGCCTCCCTCTCTTGGTGACTCCTAAAACTCTTCTAAGATATTTCATACCTGTTGCTTGTATTTTACTTTCTTGTTTTTCTATTAAGACCCAAGATCACATCCAAATGTTAGTATTGGTCGATATATAGTTTTGAAAACCTTTATGTTTGTCTGCTTCGTTAATTTTATATGACAAAATCAAACCAGTCATTTTCTACCTTTAAAAACTATAATTAAATAATTTGAGTATCTACATAACTGAAAATAAATAAATTAAACAAAAATAACTAACAACAAATAAGAGAAAACTAAAAACGTTGGATAATTATTTTATAAAATGTTCAAAATGATCACCATTTACTTCCATATAATAACATATGCGATCTTCAAAAGCTCCACTAGCACGATGGAACATTATTATCGAGATCAGCATTTCGGAAAACCTCTCTAATTCTATTCTTCATGTCTTCGTTAGCAGTCACGGGTGTTTTGTATACTTGTTATTTGTAACCCCACCAAACAAATCCATTATTGTAAGTTCTGGTGAACGCGATGGCCATTTAAGGGGTCCTCCTCTACTTATCTATCGTCCGGGAAATTCGTTATTTAAATGTGCATTGATCAGTTCGGTATGGTAAACTGGTGCTCCGTCATGTAGGTACCACATTCGCCGCCTAACATGAACTGGTAAATTATGTAAAAGTAGTTGGGGTAATTCGTTTTATATTAAAATTTAAATAAACTTGCCCATTAACACTTCCGCCAAAAAAACATGGGCCTATGACATGATTTCCAATTATTCAACCCCATACATTTAATGATCACCTTGTTTGACTGATAGTCCGTATACAATGAATGCGGTTGATAATAATAATGCATAATAATACAAATTGTCTATTAACAAACTCATTTTCATGAAAAGTTGCTTCATCGGCAAATAATACAAAATTGAAAAAATTTTTGCTTTGCTCAATTTGTTGTTGAGCCCACTCACACAAGGTTAACCGCTTTTCATAATCATCATCCAACTGTTCATGCATTCGCTGTATATGGTAAGGATGCATTTTGTTCTCAAACATAATTTTTTGGACAACAGCGTGACTTATATGTGTTTTGTTATTTCCCGTTTAGAGATAGGAGAATTTTCGGTAGCTTTTAACATCTCGTTGTCCTCTGACATTGTCTTCAACTTTTCGAGTTTTTCGAAAATCACATTGCCAGCTCTGGTAAATCGTTAAAGCATGAAGGACATTTTCCAATGCCTCTTTTCTTTTATCTGGAAATTTTTCTTGATAAATCTTTAATGCGACTAAAATTTTTATCACTGGCACCCAGTACAAAAATCATATCTGTCAATTATTTTATCGGAAATTCATGATTTTAATTGCTTTCTCGTTCATAATCGTTAAACATTTACAACACGTTTAGATAATAACTAATCACTCTAACTTAAAATGCGAAAACGTCAAATTCACAGGTTACTTGTTAAAACTAAGAATATTTTCATTTCATTTGTTAGTAAGGTTATTTTCGATAAATTTAGTTTTGTAGACACCCTATATATATTTTATTACATTTTTTAAAGATAGTAAATGACTGGTTTGATTTTGTCACATATAAATAACGAAAATAGAAGTATTTTTCACTTCACATTCAGAGAAAACTTGTTAAAAACATGAATTTTGTAATGTTTTACTGATTTATTGAATAGTTATTTTTGTATCTAGTTCGCGAAATGCTACTATGGTGATTGAGAATTGAATTTTTTAACGAGGCGAAGCAGAGTTAAAAAATTATTCGAGACCACCAAAGTAGTTCGCGTACGAGATGCAACAATATTTTTTCTACAAACGTTAAAATTTATCTCTTAAAATATTATAAATAAGTAAAATGCCTAATTTATTATAGAAAATAGTGTTGAGCTGGCTTAAAATGTCTTTCCTAATCAAATTTTCACTGTAACTATAGACACAAAGTGGCTGTTGTTGAAAACAATAATAATTATTTTAAAGTGACGTTTGTGCTCGCGCCTTCAATTTTTAAGTGCAAGACATTATTTAAAATAATGAAAATTGCTAGTGACGATGAATTAAGTAGTATCCCACCTAATTTGGTAGATGTGGACAATTTGGTAACTTCAAATCTTTTACCGGAAAAATCGAAGTGCCAATATGAAAATGCATATCGGCAATTTAAGGAGTGGTGTGAAACAAATGAAGCAAGAAAAGCATCCGAAAATATGCTGTTAGCATATTTTGCAGAAAGATCCGAGAAGGTGAAGCCTTCCACATTATGGGCAGTATATTATATACTAAAATCAACACTTAATGCTAAGGAAAACATAGATATTAAAAAATTTACCAAGTTGGTGCCATATTTGAAAAATTTGTCAGTTTGACACATTCCTAAAAAATCCAAAGTATTAACACGAGAAGAAGTAAATCAATTCATAGGCAGAGGATGAAATATAATTGATGGCTAAGGTATATTTTTAATCATTGTTTTATATGTATTTTAAATTACTAAATATCGATATCCTTTTAGGTCGTTTTCATATTGGGTATTTCTGATGCTTGCCGCCGTGAAGAACTCACTAAAATGAGTGTCGATGACATAGAAGATAAAGGTTCCATCTTGATTGTGAAAGTACCGGATACAAAAACGAACATACAACGAATTTTTACCGTTTCGAATCTAGATTATATCGATATTTACCGAAAATACGTGGCTCTTCGTCCAAGTTATGTTAGCAGTCACCGATTGTTTTTGAAGTATCAAAATAAGAGATGCATTAACCAAGTTGTTGGAACAAATTCTATTGGAGGGATGCCCAGCTTAATAGCAAAATACTTAAAATTATTAAATTCTGATGCTTATACAGGTCACTGTTTTCGGAGAACCTCGACCACACTTCTTGCTAATGCTGGGGGTGACATATGTAGTTTGAAGATACACGGAGGATCGAAATCTTCCACCGTTGCCGAAGGATACTGATACTGATAAAAGTGTTCCACAGACTTCACTACAGCTGAAAGTTCTCTTCTTGTGACGCAGTAGTGTCGTTCTGGTTTGGAGAGGACTTTACTGAAATATATCCCAGTACTCTTTCTTGTCCTCCTTGGATCTGTGAGAGCACTCCACCAATTCCTACGTTGCTTGCATCAGTGCCAAGAATAAAGTGTCCCTCTGGTAATTGATATCCTGATATCCGCGTCATAGTTAAATGCCTCTTCAAGGTTTCAAAAGCCGTTTGACAGTGCCCGTCCTATTGGGAAGCTCTTGTTTCTTCTGTGAGTCGAGTTAGGGGCTTGGCAATATCTCCAAATTTCTTGATATATCTTCTATAGTGTAAAGTCCAACGCAGCTTCTAATTTGATGTTTGTCGGTTGATTGCCCCATTGCTGAATGAAAGCAATTTTCTATGCATCCACCACCAGTCCTTCATTGCTCACTATATGACCTGAATAGTTGACTCGGTTTTGGAATAGCTGACATTTCTTCGGGTTTAACATGAGCTGCGCAGCTTGAAGTCGTTTGAGTACGTCTTCCAAATTCTTCAGGTGTTCGTCAAATGTCTTCCCCAGTACTACGATGTCGTCCAAATAGACCAGGCACGTCTTCCAAGCCACCCCTCTTAAGACATTTTTCATAAGCCTTTCAAATGTCATGGGCGCATTACAGAGCCCGCATGGCATGACGTTGAATTGCCATACTCCAGATCCGGTAATAACAGCAGTCGTCTCTTTGTTTTCTGGATCCATTTCTACTTGCCAATAACCAGACTTCAGGTCCAAGGTGGAAAACAGTTTGCTGCCGGCCAAAGTGTCTAGCGTATCGTCAATTCGAGGCAGAGGATAGCTGTCCTTCTTCGTCACGTTGTTAAGCTGGCGATCATCCACTCAGAATCTCGTAGTTCCATCCTTTTTCTTGACGAGCACCACTGGAGACACCCATGGACTAGTATATGGTTCTATTACTTTTTTTCTGCCATTTCTCGAATTATTCTTTCAGCTTCCTCTCTCTTGGCTCGTGGTAGTCGTCGAGCTGATTGCCTAATGAGCTTGGCATTACCAGTATCGATTTTGTATTTGACGGTTGATGTTCTACCAGTCTTCCCTCCTTTTGGATGAATAGATCTTCATACTGCAAGAGAGATTCTCTCATTATCCTTTTCTCAGCTTGACTCAAGGATTTACCAGCTACTGATAACATCTGGTCAAATCTGGCATTGGAATTGGCAGTGGCCGTTGTTTGACGAACTATTGACGTCACTTATACGCTGGATCCAATCCTAGTTTCCTTCTTGATTCTCCTTGATCTCCTTCGCCGACGCAACCAATCCTTCTCCAATTAGTATTCCTTTGCCAACCTCTTCGTCGTGGTTCCATGGCATCATAACCGATGTACCTTCCTCCGTGCAGGTAGAACGGTATCTTCATCTACAGCAACCAACACCGTGCTGCCTTCCTATGGATGAGGAATACTTTCTCGGAACCCACTTTAATTGTTCTGTTTCTAAAGTTCAATTGGAAACCATGTAGATTCATTACGTCCATTCCCAGAATCACGTCTTCTTCAATGTCAGCTACGATTACCGTATGCATGAACTTTTCTGCGCCAATTCTCAATTGAATTTGTGTCTCTCCGTGAACGTTGGCACTCTCACCTGTGGTGGTCCGCAGTCGCAGTCTCGTTGGTAGAAGCTTCTTCTTAGAGTTTATTATTTCTGGTCGTATAATGGTTCTAGTTACTCCAGTGTCTACCAGCAGAGTATATTTCCTGCCATTCACTTCGCCATCTACATATACACTGTCGTTGCGGCATTTGAGAGAAGCTACAATTCCAGCATCTGATATTTCTCCGCTTCTCGTTTACCATATTCTTCATCAAGTTGACGCTCTGGTCAAATTTGTCTTTGTCACCTGGTCCTAACTTTGTTATAAACCGAAGTCTTCGTTGCTGCTTCATATTCACGAGCAGCTGTCAATGCGTCAATTAATGTTTTGGGATGGTCTAAACGAAGCGGCATCTGTATATCACGTAAGCCATCTATAAAGGCCTGGATGCCCAGACTTTCCATCATGTTATCTGGTGCTGATGGATAAACAAATCGAACTAGTCAGGCAATATTCACTTCATACTCGTGAAGGGGCTCATCACGTTTATGTATACGGCTCTTCAGCTGGGATTGGTACAAATGCTATAGTTGTTCGTGACCATATCGCATGTCCAACCTCTTCTTCAGCTGCTCGAAGTCATCCGTTTCTTCCAAAGGTATCGTCTGAAGTACAGCTAAGGCATCTCCCCGAAGCGCGATGGTTAAGTTTACTGCCTTCTCCTTGTCGGACCAATTATTCACTCTAGCGGCTACTTCAAACTGTTTTAGATAATTGGTCCACGACATTTTTGCGTCGAACGTTGGGGCCTTGACTCGGGCAAAACTGCCAATATCTTTTAACTTAAGGTGTGTTTCTGGCTTGCATGGTTTTGTTTGCTCGGTCTTCATTTCTTCCGCTGGCGTGTCTTGAGTTCTTATATCTGTCATCTTTCTTTCTAACTCGTTAATTTTCTCGTCCATCGTTATCATATTATTCTCAATTTCAGATTTTAGAGACGAAATTTCATTTTCAACGTCAGCGGCAACGTCGTTTTTCATTAATAAGATATCGGCAGGTATATCGTTCTTCATAGCAGAAATCTTCTAGTCCATATTAGCAGAAATAACGTTTTTCATATTCGTAGATATCTTCTATCCCATGGCAGAAATATCGTTTTTCACGTTAATTGAAATCAGAAACATTGTTCTTTCAGAAATTGACGAGATAAGAATGTTTCTGGATCGAATCCATCACTTTTCAGTGCCACTTAAGTCTTTCTACTAATTCACTTTTCTTACCGGACGTTTCCAACTTACGATTTTCCAATTCGGTCTTTAGCTCTGCCACTTTCAGGTCACTTAGTCTCTTGGCCATTTTTACGTAGCTTTTTATTTACATTGATTGGTTATTTTTCTGCCTTATGAAAAAATAAAACTAACAATTATTAAAAATTACTTTTCGCGCTGGCTCATCCATATTCCAATATAGGTTTCACCACTGATTGTGAATGGGGTTGCATGGAAAGGAAGTGGTTTATTCTATAGTCCAACCGGTTATCGAAATATAAACCTTTTTATATTAATTAGACTGTAAAATGTAATCTCGTCAAAACACGATTCGCTACTGATTCGAAAGAAATATTCTAGTAGACGCATAACAATTAATATTTTAATAAATTTGTTGGCTTCTACCGTATAGGCAACATTAATGCCAAAACATATAATAACCCACTTCTGACACCAATGTAATGTTTTTCTTATTAATTTATAAATTTTTTTTACGACGGGTGGGATAAATTCATACACACGGTAATTCCACTTACTTAATTTATTTATTCACTAAACTATTCACTTACACTAATTTATATAAACACTTCACTACTGTTTATTTACTTAAGACTTAATTTATATATTTACTTGTTCACTATTCATCTCACGAGATCAAATTATAAACTAAACTCTGTTGGTAGGTAGCTGCTCTTATATATTAAGTGCATTTTTTTTAGATCTTTCTAGATTGCGGCTCACAAAAACAATGAACCTTACTGGAAAGTCTAGACAAGAATAGTCACAAAAAATAATGGTTGACAGTTCGGTGAAATCCCTGCGCATTCGCCAAAATTTTTAACTTCCATAGACAGAGTCGGATTCAGGGACTACACCAGTATGCGATTTCGTAACAATATTTTTTAATGGTTCAGTAAAAATGCAATTTTCTTCAAAACAATCAATTTTAGAGAGTTCATCATACAGGCACAATTTGAATGGATAAAATAGTTTTACAAGATGGTAAAATAATATACCGGGTATTCCATTTAAAAAAACAAAGTTTTTCCTAAATAAAATTTCTTGAATTAATGCTTATCCAAAGAATACCCCGAACCCTAAAAGAAACTTCTACTCTGTTCAGATATTTTAGCTATAATTTACCTTTGTACCTACTAATTAAGATTAGTTGCTTAATATTGGTAACTAGACAGCATTTATAGTACTCCAATTTTCGTCAAACCTTCATATTTTTCACTCAAACTTGGCGACGTCGTAGTTTATGGTTGTAGGATATATTATCTGTGATGTGAGCAATGTAGAGTGAACTGTGTGCTCTGGATTACTGGTAAATAGACTCACCAATTTTCTATATACATATATTTACACAAAACTATTTACACAAATTATTTACACAACTATTTACACTATAAAGATGGGGTAAAATTTGAGAAAACCTACCCGACACCGATTTCGAAAATTCTTTTTTAATTATGTAAGACACTTACTAACAAACACAGCACCACAAATTTTGCTGCGGAAACACTTAACAAGCGCAGTAGAAGGATTTTCATTTTCGAATTTGTCCCTTTTTGAATGGATATTTTTCATATTTTCTTGTTGTATATACACATACATATTCTCGAAGTATGATATTTAATTTGTTCTTAATAGATATGTGATAATTGTAGACTGAATCATTACGATTAACACTAGTTTTTTTCAAAATGATTTTGTTATGCTTTGACAACAATCTCAACTGACATTTGTTAATCACTGACATTAGCGACGTTGCCAAATTTATGAAGTTATGAAATTACGAAAAATGTAAGTCTCGATTTCGTTTGTATGCAGTTACATCGATATTTTTTTGTCTATTGTTATTTCGGAATTCCATGAAGTTAGTTTGCAAAAAAGCGCGCCGGGTCGACGTTTCGCAATTCGCGCGTTCGCGATTTCAATCCACATTATTCTGTAATACGGGCTTAAATAAGTATACCACATACGTGTATAGGTTATTCATTGATATGTGTTAGGTGTCGGGGAGCGATCTTCAAAACATATGTTTACTTAGTGTTTTTAAATAAAACTCAATGTCTCTAGTTAATTCCACAATATAATACAAGTTATTGAAAATTCTAAAAAAATGACAATTGTTTCGATAAATCAATATCATCGTCAGAATGACAGAAGTTACATTTCATTTTATGCCTACCTGATGTTTAGTAGTTATTTTTGGCTAGACCAAGAAGTAACCTAACTTGTGATTGGCTTAATATATGTTTATAAAAAAAAAGAAGAAGATGTGATATTACAAATATTGAAGCTTAGATATTAGGTTTGTTCGTAGAACATAATTTGCTAACGGTTACCAACCAATTTCTGATTATTATGTACGCATGCGCGGTTTATAATTGGTTTCAAACCGGTCGGAAATTTTTCACTCTAAGAACGCAAATATGAGGTTTGTTCCAACTGAAGTAAATACCGTTTTATTACCGTACAATCTCAGTAACGCAGCAAATTTGATGTAAATTACACAGACTTATTATATTCACTAATCAGTAGGTCAACTGAGTTTGTATCGTAATTGTACGGTTTTTGTGTTGGTTGGAACAGACGTATGATATTTTCCCCACCTGACAGCGACTTTTTGTAAACACACCAGCAACTGTGCCGAAATCTGAATACTATCTTCAACATCTGATTGTTGAGGAAAATAATTTGTGATAAAATATATATTTCTTAAGTTGTGATATTAATATTTAAAATTATAAAGCTGGTATTACCAGAAAAAGGATGGATAGTATGTTTTTGGTATTTTACCTGTTGTCGACATTTTCTTTATATTATGTTTTTTAGCAAGTAATAACCTGATTCTGGAAGAATTCTTAGTTTTTAATACAACAAATAATTCCTCAGAACTAGAGAACCCCTTAAAGAGCACTGAGAATACAACTTCTTGTCATTTATTCTTAGATTGTAGCACATCATTTACATGGACAAGAACAAATACTCTTATGCTACTGGATATACACCAGAAGTATAGGTTAAAAGTTGGCACTTTAGAAATCCGTAATTTTTATTTATTTGTTATCAAATTCAAACACCAAAGAAAAAACAAATAAACAGCTCATTTTTAGTTTCTATTGGATAATTATCAATGTCCTTGCGAACTGCGCATATCTGACATCTCTCCAACTTAAAATTTCTTATTAGTCAGCGAATTATTCTGACGGTTGCCAATCAGTTTCAAACCGACCATTTTCTTTGTACGAACGTTGGATTTTTTATCACTGATTTTTGGTTTGGCTTGTGCGAACGCTCTTTAACGAAATGCGCCTGTGCTGTACAGTTGCTAACGGTATCTGACTGCTCTACGAACGAACCTATTATTAGCCCTATGGTGATATCCTGGATATCATTTTTCCAATTAAGATCAGTATAACTGTGCAATGATATAGAAAACCAGGAAAACTATATCTGCTGATCTTTACAATTATCACTTAAGAAGACAGTTTATTAGTGGAGAATTCCCTAGATTTAACTGTTCATTGACAACTTCATATTGTGGGTTTCTTAAATGTCTTCTTATTTCCAGTTCTTCAAGGAAATCCAGTTCTTGTTTCTTTTCACAAATATGCAGTACTTCTAGTTCTGTGTTAGGTGTCAATGAATGATTGGTGTCAAGTAGATGTTTTGCGTAGTGGGATTTATCTGGTTGTTTTAATCTGTATGCTCGTAAGTGCTCACTGTATCGTATTTCAAAATTCCTAAGGGTCTGAGCCAAATAGACAGCATTACATTCTGGACATTTGAGTTTATATATACCTGACTTCTTTAATAATGGTATTTTTGTTTTTACATTTAACAATTTTGTACCTACGTTACTTTCTGTTTTAAAAGAAATTGTTGTATTCGTTGCTGAAGATATTATCTTTGAAATATTTTCAGAAATATTTCCTGCATATGTGATGGTTTTATAAGTTTTAATTTCATCAGCTTGTTTAGGATATATTAGTTGTAATGCCACTTTTTCCTCTTTTTTTACTAATTAGCTTATTTATCATATCTAAGGGATAACCGTTAGATGTTGCTATTTGTCTAATTGTATTAATCTCTCTATCAAAATTACATTTGTTCATAGGAACTGAAAAAGCTCTATGTATCATTGAATTATATGCTGCTAGTCTGTGAGACACAGGGTGGTTAGAATTGAATGGAATTGTTACATCAGTTTAAGCCATAAAGGTTAGATCATTTACACCTAGATTAGTTAATAGGTTTGAGCTGAATAATTTTGTCAGCTGAGACCTTTGAAATAAGGAGCAGTAGTTGATATATACTTCTTTTTTCATTTTTCTATTATCAACTTTGGCAACGTTGTTAAAAAAATTGACGTAAATATTAGGATTTTCACACTTTTCATATTGAATTTTTACTGTTAATATGTGTTTCCGCGGAGAAATTTTTGGTTTTCCAGGTTAGTTAATTAATGTTTTATGCTGTAAAACAATTTTTTTTTAAATTCGTGCTACATACAGATTCTCAAATTTTTCCAAGATGGAAATAATCCAGAGCTTTGAAAGATATTCCTCTAAGGCAGAGCTTTGGATATTTTATATTTTAAGGGATTAAAACCCACTAAAAAGCGAACATTTGTTCACTGCTCAGATCATTGCCATTTCTGACACATCAGTATATGCTATCATCAACTGTCAATCAGATTGACCAACATATATTTTTAAGCGACAAATTGTCAATTTAAATTATAAAAATAATAAATAAATGTGTTGGAGGTTGTTTCCAACATATGGGAAAAATCAAAATAGAGTTAGATGCAGAATGTTACGCTGAATTAGATGGTACACAAAAATACAGACCTATTAAAGAAAAGCAAACTTCATGTTGCATCCCTGTTGTAGAATAAAACCTGCACGCACGCCTATGACAATACTTGTTCGATAACACAATTAGAATGCATGTAAATTATTAATATTATTTACTACGGTTTATAACTGCAAACACAGTATTTCGTTTTGTTAATTTTTCTGAAGAAATAAAATTGTCGTTGTGCTCTTTTGTCAACAAACTTTAAACGCTGAACACCCAGTATATCTCAGAATATTTTTGAAATGTGTATCGTCGCAAATACAACAACTTTTGTATTTTTTATCCTAAGTTAGCTTTTGCACTTCCACACACTATGGGCCACCCTATTTATAATATGAACACATTTTTACACAACATGTGAAGAAGTGAAACTTGAGGTATTTTTTAACGTGGTTTTCTCGATAAGCATAATCCACGATCGTCATTTTCTACTAACACACTCTTCCTAACCATAATAAAAATTTAAACTTTTTAAAATTCTTAAAATTGTTCTGTTTTAAGCTGACTTTTTAATAATGTTTAAAAATCGAATTGACTACTAAAATTAATGCTTTACTTTTCAGATGATGTGGCAATCATCCACGGTTATCCAATCGGAAAAGTATATAGAGAACCAAACACATCATTATTCTATTTGGACGAGAAAGGAAATTTCCACAATACAAAAACTGACACTATATTTCCACTAAAAGAACAACCCTATTGCCTGGAATATGCCTCCAAAAACGGAATTAATTTTGGTTCCACTTATTTTGGATTTTTTATAAGCGATAATCCACCTTTGGCCACGAAATTTCTATGGAATCGAGCTGCCATGATTGTATCTGGAGTTTTTTTGTTGTTTACCATATGTTTTTACGTTTTTTCGAGAGAAACGAGGAAGGTTTTTGGCAAAACCTTGGTCTGTTTCTGTTGTTCTTTGCTGTTTCTTTATACAATCCTCGTATATCATACGTTCAATACGCATCTTCATTACAAACCGACAAAAACAGTTTGCAAATTCGTAGGTAAAATTTGTTCAATTAGTATAAGATTCCTTTAATTTATGCGAACATTTTTGATATAACAATGAAAATTTTGTGGTAAAGTTTTAATTGAATAGTCCTGGTACAATTTTAGCCCATTCAAAACATACTGTCTAGACGATACTAAAGTAATAGAAAAATATCAGAGATTTGCAAATAAAACACAATATATGTTGATTTTTTAACTAGGTACCATGGTAGTTTTGTTAACTAAAGTGAATAAAATGGTGGTTGAAAACACATTCTAATTAGTACACGTCATAAAACGAAAAGTAGTGAAAGTAATAATTTCCATTATCGGCAAGTTTGAGAAAACAAATTCTAAAATCAATTAATTTTTGTGAAGAAAATTGTAAATTTTCCAAGTAGAGCAACAAAGGGGATTCCGAAACGGAAATATAAAGCCCAAATACAACTGTATCGTGTTCCTCAGAGCCTTCACATTAGCATCTATCGTTTGAGTGTCACGTTCACACAGGGCTCCCGCTACCATAAAGACACATAAAAATTGTAGCGTTATTAACTGATGAAGAGAAAATAGAAATTGTTTTTGATTGTGGGAAATTACTATAAAATGCATATTGCGCAAAAGAAAGTTGTTGTTACAACAAAATGTAAGTAAAAATACAGTGGCAAGAATTCTAAAACTAAATAAATACAAACCAAAAATCGTACACACATTAAAAGAAAGGGTTTATGATAGGCGCTTTGATTTTTGCTCTCTCATCCAAGGAGAACTAGAGGAGGACGAGGCATATAATTTTTTCCGATGAAGTGACATTTTCGTCAAATGGAACTGTCTCTTCGCAACATTGTCGCTGGTGGTCTGAGGAAAATCCCAATTTTGTATTAAAGTCTCATGACCAATATTCCCCTAAAACAAACGTGTGGTGTTGCATTTATAATATCTTGTTCCAATTGGGCAAATTATTTATCTTACAGAAACATTGAATCTGCCTGTAAACGTCTTTGTAAAAAGAAACAAGTTGGGTAGCATATCTTAATAAATTAAATAAAAGTACATCTATAACTCAGATTTGGAACATTGTTAAATCAATCAGTAACAAACATGTTTCTCAAAAAAAGCAAATAGATGATGAAGTAATAACAAAAGTTTTAAATAATTATGCTCCCCCTAGTGTTGGCCGCAAACCACCCTTAAGCACATACGAATATTTATCCATAGAGCCTAACAATTTTAATAAACCCTTCAATTTGTTGGAACTAGATTTGTCTCTCAAAAAGACAAGAAACACTTCTCCTGGTTTAGATGGTTTCACCTATAAAATGTTATATAATCTACCTGAAAATGCAAAATTACGACTTTTAAATATTTTTAACGATTGGTGGTTAAAAGCTGAAATAATAAAATATTGTATTAATTCATAAAACAGGCAAAGATCCAGAACTACCTTCTTCTTACAGACCATTTTCTCTTATGTCGTGTGTATTAAAGACATTCGAGAGAATGATCAAGTCGAGATTAGAATATTACCGTGAAGCTAAGTCATTACTTCCTAAAACACAGTTTAGATACAGGAGAGGTTTAGGTACACGCGATTCTTTGACGGAACTCATTACGGATATTCAACTGTCCAATTCAAAAAAGACTATCTCCTTTGCTTATTTTTAGATTTAAAAGGGGCCTATGACTCAGTGGACTTAGGAATTCTTTTTAATAAAATGACAGGTTTAGGTATTGATAAAAGAATGGCCTATAATATTTATGAGATTTTTAATTGTAGAGAAATATATGTCAGAAACCATTTCAACGAATTGTATGGGCCCAAATTAGTACATAATGGTCTTCCACAAGGTTCGATACTCAGTCCCATACTTTTTAATATCTATACGTCAGCATTGCATAATAAATTGAATAATATTAATAATATCAAGTTGGTACAATATGCTGACGATATCTGTATATATACCAGTCGTAGAAAATATGAGCAATGCTTAAATGACTTAAGCAGTGTTATACAAATATTGAAAGATTGGTTATTTGAAATGGGTTTCGCAATGTCGCCTGAAAAATCTGCTGTTATGTGCTTTACAAGACACCGTCAACATACAAGCACACATATACAGTTAATGGATTTAAAGATACCTACAGTCACTGAATATAAATATTTAGGTATGGTTTTAGATCCAAAATTGCTCTGGACGAGACATATCGAATATTTAAAAAATCGTTGTGAAAAAGGGTTAAACATTCTTTGTTGTGTTACTAAAAAATCTTGGGGCTTTGTATCGGAGCCATGAAACCGTCTCTTACTAATGCAATCCTGGCGGAAGCGAATGAACCACCTTTACGTTTTAGGCGACAATTACTAGCCTCCAAATATATTATCAAGTTGAGCACATATAATTTGTCCTTGATGATCAAAATTAGTAACTTAAACACGGAAATGTTAACCAACCGCTACTGGAGAATTCAAAACTCTCCTTTATTGACATCGGCCTTTGTCAAAACCAATGAATTTTGTCACTTCATTGTAACAGTGGATAAATTGCCTGTATTCATGGATAAATATGAATCTATTTTTCCAAAGCCCACTGTCATATTTCCGAACTATAATGAATGACCCATGTAATGAAAACTTCAATACATTCTATAATCAGCAATTATAATATATACACAATAATTTATACAGATGGAAGCAAAAATCTGAAATGAGTTGGTAGTAGAAAACAGGAAAGACATTTTTAAATTTCAATTACCAAAGGTTTGTAGCATTTTTACAGCTGAAGCCGTTGCCATACATAAAGCTTTGGAGTGGTGTGCGGAAAACAATGTTCAAAGTGCAATATTAGTATCGGATTCAAAGTCGGTGTTAGAGAGCATAAAAAACATAACAACTAAATATTATGATAATTTTATTATATGCAGGATTAAACATTTAATATATCAGTTAGAACTCAAAAAAGTTAAAATTATATTTATATGGGCAAAAGCACACACTGGTATTTGTACTAATGAGATAGTTGATGAAGCCGCAAAAGAAGCGAGGGTATGTAACAGTTTTCTAAAAATTCCGTGTTATAGATTTCTTTACAGTCTATTCAAAGTTAATAATTACAGAGATTGGAATAACTATTACACAGAAATAGCAAAAAACTCCACCAGCTCATATTTTTCTATCTAAAAAGAGCTGCCAAAGAAAACTTCACATATATTCAATGATAAAGTCAATAAAAAATACTGCACAATCTTAACTCGATTGAAAATGAATCATGGGTGCTTTCCATCTCATTTATATAAAATAGAAATAATAGATTCTCCACTGTGTCCACATGATAACGAGGTCGCAGATCTAGATCACGTATTTTTCGGCTGCGCGGGTTTTTCTAGTAATGAGTTGGTGGATGGTCTCATAAAAGTAGGCGTTCAATTTCCTACGTGTATTAAAGTGTTGCTCGCGACTGGAGATTATTCTGTTTATGATCTGTTGTTTAACCATATAACAATAAATAATATAAGTATATAACATTAACTTAATAGGTAGTTAACATGAATTTCCTCAATTTGTGTGTGGCTGAAGGACAAACCTGTCCATTGCCAAAAAAAAGACGGTGCCGTATGCCACAGTACAATAAATGTTAGGAACTATCTTCAAAATTTGTTTCATGGAAAAGTTATTTACAGATATTCTGATATCTTTTGAACTGCTAGTTCCCCTGACCTAACCCTCCTTGATTACTTTTTATAGGGTTACCTAAAACAAAAAGTTTACCAGAAAGCGCCGTTTCAAGATATTGACCACTTAGAGAGGATAATTTTAGAAACATGTCAAGAAATTTGTCCACAAATGATAAGGAATGTGTTACGTGAATTTTCCAATAGAACGATTAAGTGTATTGAACGAGAGGGTTGATATGTCGAGGCTTTAGTATTCGTAAAAATTAAATTTGCTTGTTTCTAATATTAATATGATAGTTTTATAACTTAGTATTTGAATGTATTTTATTATTTGCAAAATAAATGAATATGCACTTATTACGCGTTTTAATTGCAAAATTATTAGAAAACATGGAAAAACTAAAAGATTATCATGTGTTTCGTAATCACAAGAGATAAATGTTCATTCAAAATAGAAATATTAATAAAAAGACGAGTGGCTCTCGGAGACTGCCGCGGTAAAGCGATTGCATAGAGTTTTACACTTTGACGTTCACAATTTCTTTTTCTTTTTAGCTCTTTTTTAGCATAAGAAGTTTCACTTTCACAGTCCTCGTATCAGCATAAAATAATCATAACTTATTGGACAGTTCTCGTATAATCATACAAGTATCAAAATTTATTGGACAGTCCTGGTATCAGCATAAAATAATCAAAACTTATTGGGCAGTCCTTGTATAAGTATAAAAAATCAAAATTTATTGGACAGTCCTCGTATCAGCATAAAATAATCAAAACTTATTGGACAGTCCTCGTATAATCATAAAAGTATCAACATTTATTGGGCAGTCCTCGTATGAGTATGAAATAATCGAAATTTATTATACACTCCTCGTATAATATAAAAGAATCAAAATGTATTGGACAGTCCTCGTTTAATCATATCAGTATTAAAATTTATTGAGCAGTCCTGTATCAGCATAAAATTATCCAAACTTATTGGACAACACTCGTATAATCATAAAAGTATCAAAATTTATTGTGCACTCCTCGTATAAGTATGAAACAATCAAAACGTATTCGACAATCCTCGTATAATCATAAGAGAATCAAAACTTATTGGACAGTCCTCGTATAGTCATAAAAGTATCAAAATTTATTGAACAGTCCTCGTATAAGTATAAAAGAATTAAAATTTATTGACAGTCCTCGTATAAGCATAAAATAATCAATACTTATTGGACAGTCCTCGTATAGTCATAAAAGTATCAAAATTTATTGGGCAGTCCTCGTATAACTATAAAAGAATTAAAGTTTATTGACAATCCTCGTATCATCATAAAATAATCAAAAATTATTGGACAGTCCTCGTACAAGTATTAGGTATTAAAACTTATTGAACAGTCCTCGTATCAGTATAAAATAATCATAAAAGTATTAAAATTTATTGGGCAGTCCTCGTATAAGTATAAAAGAATTAAAATTTATTGGACAGTCATCGTATAAGTATAAAACAATCAAAATGTATTGGACAGTCCTCGTATCATCGTAAAGTAATCAAAATTTATTGGACAGTCCTTGTATAGTCATAAAAGTATCAACATTTATTGGGCAGTCCTCGTATAAGTATAAAAAAATTAAAATTTATTGGACAGTCCTCGTATCATCATAAAAAATCAAAATTTATTGGACAGTCCTCGTATATACATATGGGTATTAAAATTTACTGGACAGTCCTCGTATCGTGTCAGGTTATTTTCGTTACGGAATTTCTGGATTCGGTCTACACGCTCAAGGCCCGCGATAGAAGCTAATGCAATAGCTTAAAAATAAAAAAATAAAAGTTTTAATTTAAATTGATGTACTTGCATGTTTAAACGTAGTTTTTAATTCAGATCAATTTTTTTAGTACCATTTTTCGATATTGTCACATTTAAAGGTACTTTACTATTGAGTAAAACTCATATTTTTTTACAAACCTCGTATATGGCTAAAAAATTTGATATTTGATGACTGTATTTTGGGTTTTAGACAATGCAGAACTTTTTATGAAGAATAACTTTTTTCCTAAAATTAATGATAAAAAGTTTTCCATATGATTCCAACTTAGGGGGACATATTGTATAACGTTATAACAGAGTATAGAGGACGTTCTCTATACTGTGGTTATAATGTAAGCTGTGCGTCAATGCTCACTTTATATGCTGCATAATATCAAGTTTGAAGGTTATAACGTGAATATAATATATTTTGTGTTTCATTTACATCTCTCCGATAATTTTTTGACAATATATTCAAATATTGAAACGTTAATGCTATGATTTCATAAAATACTAATTGAGGAGCTTAGAACATTCAATATAGACAGAATAAGCAAAAGAAAATTATAAAAAATGTCCAAGATTAATCACGTAATTATTGGAGACGATTTTGAGAGTTTTTCAATTTGTTTGAATTCATGTACATTAAACCTAGTTTTGGAGCAATTTTTTATTTAAAAAATGATATTTTCAAAGTGATTTTATCGAATTGTGCGTGGTCTTTTTTCACTGACTTTTGGAATAAAGAGACTTTTTAGGAGAATGATATATTTTCAGGTACCTAAATAATAAATCATTTTTTAACAAGTCTGAACTTATACTAGTTACGCCTTGAAGGGGGCTATTTATATTATTTAAAAGTTTATTGTGGTCAAGAAAAAGACACGGAAGGAAACTGAAACATTTTCAACTAAAATAGGACTGAATGTAGCGACCACTTTGCTTGAAAAAAGACGCTGCATTTGGGTAAACATCTACTATACCTCGGTTGAATTAGCGCATAAGCTGATGTCTGAAAAAGCTTGACTACTAGGGTAATAAATATGATATGGTTGCAGTGTTGGAGGACGCTTCGGTGCCATCTCCGATTGACCAAATCTAAATGACGCTGCGAAGCAATAGAAAAAAAACCGAAGAATCTATTCGAAAAAAAAATTAAAAAAGGAAAAAATTGTGGCGAAGAAAGTAACACAGGAGTCTTCGTCGAAAAGTGGAAGGACAGGCGAGACCAATTGATGTTAAATAAAAAGTTTGTCCCTGAAATGGTGTCCGTTCATAAAAGATCTAGGGGAATTCAAAAACCGAAATCTGTAGTGAAGTAAAATAAGTACAAAATCTATATAAACATCTCACATCTTCCTACACGTTTTCTAGCCTTTTTGAGTTTATTTCATTTTCCATTCTAAACCAATTGATGCACTATATTGAGGCGAGGAGTGAAGTGGTATCGAAAGTTAGCCATCGAACTCGTTTTTGGGTCTGCATTAGTATATGCCCTTGTTATCCATCAATATATTATCAATGACAAAATGAGTATTACAAAATTTCAGGAGCAAGTTAGAGAAGGTAAAAAATACAGTACAGGCAAATAAGTTGGTCGACATAATTTGAAAGATTGGGTTGGATGGTGTCGTTTTTAATTTGATATGTTTAAATGTTTGTAATTTGTTGTTTGTTTACCATGTTAAACTGACAAAAGCAATAATGTGGACAATTTTAATATGTCTCTGGACCGACTGACGAAAGCCCTGATGATGACGCAATGTCGAAAGCGCTTGGCTGAATTTAATTAAATATTACACACTTCGTTACAAATTCATTTATCCTTGTTACAAGAGCGTGTACAGTTCGTAATTTGGGTTTTTAAATAAATTACTATTTTATTTGCTTCTTATAAGGTCTGGTAAAGCAGTATTTTCCTGAAGTCAGTCAATCATCAAGAGATGAGGAACATCATGTTTTAGAAGAGGTGGGGAGAAAACAAATATGTACAGGTTGCTATCAGAAAAATGGAGTGCCACTTGGAAGGAAAGGAGCTAAAAATGTAACAACTAAAACAAAAGATCGATGCAATACATGTTCAAATTTTTTTGAATGGCATAATGCGTTCCTAAAGTCTTAGTCATATATAGATTATATTGTACATTCTTCTTGTGATAAAGATGTTTGTAAAAAATGTAAAAAATCATATTTAAAAAAAATTTAGCAATAAGGTTTTCGGGATATGGTAAGTCACATACACCCACCACATATAGGTCAAATGGACTAAAATGCAGCCAAGACATTTGAGAATCCATCCCCATATAGTTTATATTAGTTTGGTGGGTCAGTATTATCCACCGATGCAAGAAGCAAAATAAGGCGTGGTACCTAACATCGACCCACCAAGGGTCCTCTGAAATATTTCGATGTTAAGTTATGGTGGTCTGCTTACATCCACCAGGTGTTCATTAAATTTTAGAAAAATTGTGCTTTGAGCGCCTCAATTATTTTCTAGATCTAATTTATTGTCAGCTTATAATTATTACCTTACAAAGCTAGGTTTTATAGAGTGATTTCACTACATTTTCCCCCGGTATCATTTCGAGACATAATCCTTCAAATATCTGGGTCTACGACGAACTTTGCCATGTCCCCCTTCGACTGAAACTCTTTCTTCGGCTAGATCTCCAGTCATTTAATTATCATGTAACGACACTGGCTTCAAACCAGTACTCCAACACCACGGCGAGTAGATCCTACAACAGTTACCGACGTCGCAATACCAGACCAGAACGATACTATAACAAGTTTGGACGTCCCACACCGTGATAAATTTGGAGGGTGAAAACAAAGTGTTGTAAACTTCTCTACGAATGGTATCAGGTGATGTAATAGTAATAGATGACGTCACAGTGCCACTCTGGCCAATAATTTTAAATAGGACCTTATGGCAAATGATATCTCGTTTGAAAGGCATTGACATTGGCTACATAGCCATATTAATTTTGTTAGGGTTTAAATTAATTTTGACGGATAAATTAAATAAATACCAAAATTATTATTTCACATTTAAATATTCGAAGATTTTTGTCCGCCTCTGGTTAGTTGTCAAAAAAATTGACGTTTTTAATGTAATAGTATTTGTTGCTTTGCAAAGTTTTTCTAAATAGCTCAAATATTTAATTGTATTATTGCTTAACGAGACGTTTAAGAGTTTACATAGGTAAAATGGTACGTACTCAAGCCGACAAAGTAGCAGCTATCTTAATGATTGGTGAATCTAGAACGAGTCTCCATGAAGCGGAACGTTTATTTAACGAGAGATACCCTGATCGCCATATATCGAGAACTTATTTGAGGGAGCTTCTTCACAAGTTTGAAGCAACAGGTAGTGTTCAAGATGCCAAATGCCAAGTTAAAAATGGTGCACCCCCTTTCCGATGACGACCCCGACAGAAAACTCGAATTCTGTGAATGTATGACAAATAAAATTAGTCAAAATCCACAATACACAAAAGCAATTTGGTGAAGAAAGTACTTTTTGCCTCAATGGAAATGTGAATACACAAAATGTAAGATATTGGAGTGACACAAATCCTCACACCTTTCGTGAACAGCATACCCAATTTCCAGAAAAAGTCAATGTTTGGGCAGGTATTTTGGGAAACCATATAGTTGGTGCTGTTTTCCTAAATTCAAATATAAGCGGTGAAGTGTATCTGGAGATGTTACAAAATGCAATTGAACCGTTAATTCTTGAAATTCTGGAAGATAATCAAGATGAATTGTGCTCCTGCACATTATTATGGTGCAGTAAGACGTTACCTGGATGAAGAATATCGATGTAGATGGATCGGCCAGCGAGGTCCTATAGAATGGCCACCTCGGTCACTAGATCTGACACCATTAGATTTTTTTCTATGGGGGTACTTGGAATACAAGGTTTATACTACGGCACCAGATAGCATTGGCGTTTTGAAAGAAAGAATTACTGAAGAATGCAATGCTATTTCAGCTGACACATTCGAACGAGTACGACAAGAGTTTAATAATGGGATGTATTACTGTCAGGACGTAGACGGAGCACATTTCGAACACTTGCTATAAGAATCCATTGTTGATATTTGATCAATTAAATTTAAAAAAATAATTTCAATAATTTTGGTATTTATTTAATTTATCCGTCAAAATTAATTTAAACCCAAACAAAATTAATATGGCTATGTAGCCAATGTCAATGCCTTTCAAACGAGATATCACTTGGCATAAGGTCCTATTTAAAATTATTGGCAAGAGTGGCACTGTGACGTCATCTATTACTATTACGTCACCTGTTACCATTCGTAGAGAAGTTTACAACACTTTATTCTCACCCTCCAAATTTTATTAATGTAAGTGTAGCCGTTCAAACGATACGAGGGGGGAGGGGACTTTTGAATAGCACTGTATATGTACCATTAGATACCCTTACTAATGCATATTCAGGGTTTGCTTCGATTAGTTTTGCCTCCTCCAAGAGTGGTTCATATTTGCTGTTTCTAACATGTTTTCTTAATAAAACTCCTTCTGATTCCGCAAGCCAACTAGGTAGTGAATTCGCAAATCATGATTTTCTGATATAATTGAATAACCTTTCATGTGAATGTACAGTACAAAGTAATGATCAGTAATGTAGTGCTTCAGGTAATACTTTTCCCGTTGATTGATTCTGAGATATTTGTTTCTCATGGCTAATCGTTTTCCAAATAATACCGTTGTCACGTTCTATTTACTCATTTCCCTCTGGATTGTACTCGCTACTCCTGTGTTATATAAAAATAATTTGATTTTTTTAGACATAAAGCTAGATCCTTGATGTGTATGTATGTCTGAGGGCATTGAATAATTGGTTCAAACAACTTGTGACGTTATTGGATAATGTATCAGTGCAAATACATATTTCTAGTGCATGCAAGCATAGGACCTTTGAAATCTATGTTCAATAATGGTTGAGTGGTTTTGATAAGTTTACCTTGTTTGTTTAATTTTTTTGTTTTATTTCGACACAAGTTTGACATGAATTTATTATTTTTCCAACATCATCTGTCGATTATGGCAAATTTTTGGATTTTATACATACGTGTTATACCAGGATGGCATAAAGCTTGATGGCCATTCAATACAATTGGACATGGATTGTGGCTAGATGATGAGCTATACTTAGTTTGAAATTGCTGATGTTTAGGTGATGTAATTGAACTAATTTCACACTGTTTTATTAGTCGATTCTTCTGTAACACGCCATTAAGAACTTTAAATATGTTTATGTTGAGTTTCAGTAGTTAATTAATAGCTTTTGGGCTAGGAATAAATAATAATTATACTGTCCAATTGGTTTTAGGCAGGCTTTTTGAGAACAGAGGAATAGGGGCGTGTTGCAAGTTTTAGGAAAGTTGAGATGATGCTCGTATTATCGACGTTACAAGAGGCAGGTTTTTAGGTTCTGACAGTATTTATAGGCTACTAATTTGGGGGAATTAAAACGCGGTATGTTGTTTAAATTTCTAGAGTAGGTTGGTAACAGTGTTACCAAATCACTTTATGTGATCGAAAACGTAGTGTGCGGCGGGATTGCATACCTAGTAGGTGTGATATTAATGGGTGCATAGTTTTAAGGGAATTTCGCAGAGAGGATTTTTTAAATCCGAACAACGATCATTACTTTGTACTACAATCAATTGTACCCCACATGAAAGGTTTATTCAATCATCATTTGGAAATTCACTACCTAGTTGGCTTGAGGAATCAGAAAGAGTTTTAGTAAGAAAACCGAGTCTGATGAATCAATCTATCTCAACTGAAACTTTTATAAATGATAATAAAATAACTAGAGATCTAGCAGAAGGAAGAGATTAAACAGAAGAGAGACCTGATAGAATTCGTCCCAGATATTTGAAGGATTATGTCCCGAAATAATACAGGAGGAAATATAGTGGAATCACTCTCTATTCTTAGATCCAATATTGTTTTATTATCGTTGATATTTAAATTAGTAAGAACTCATGTCATGTATATGTCAAGTTCTTTTTGCTTAATAAATTTTAATGTTATTAAGCAAAAAGAACTTGACATATACATATGAGTTCATACTAATGGCATTTAAATATCAAGGATAATAAAACAAACTTAAATATAGAGTGATTTCACTACAATGGTCTTGTTTTTAGGTTTTGCAATCATTTACCTTGGATATTGTAGCTTCGTTTGGTTGCAAGTTATGTGTTATGACATTTATCGTACTTTTGGGTAAGTTGTATAACAATTAATAGCATATTGTGATTTTAACTCATCTTATTGTCTGTCTATTCTTCATTATTCAATGATAATAGCAACCAATAATCCTATTTATTTGTTCTTTTATCTGTATACCGTTTTAAAATTCTCAATTTTTATATAATTATTCTCGTTTTTCGAACGTTATAATCCTGTCACTATTTATGTATTCAGAGCTAACAATACCGGTGGTGATAGATGAAATCTATCAATGCTAATTTCACATTTTTGACAGTATATCAGCGCGCGAGGAACATTTGTGTAATCAAAATTAGCACTAAGATTTCTCATGTTTTAAAAAGATAATTATAAAATTTGTGCACTCCATGAATTTGGGAGTGAAGTATTTTTTTATAGTCGAAATTCTGTACAGAAATTCATCGCTCATGTCTGTCTGTTAAATTGGCACGTTAAATACACACAATACATGAAAATTTACTGATTCTTAGATATGAAATAATTTTAGGTCTTCAAACAGACAACTGATAAAAATAGAAAAGCAGAAACGGAATTTTATAAAATTTTTATATTACAATTTATACGGATGGGGAGTGCCATTTTTATATACAGCGTTTTTAGTATTTGCCTACGAAACTGATGCCTTACCTGGACCAATCAAAATAGATATGGCCGTCACAAAATGTGCCATAGAAAAAGGTATTTGACATTCTATTATTGATAATGTTCACAGAGCACACTATATTTTATTATGTATTTCGATAGAGCTACTCTTGGGGGTTCCATCAATATATTATTAGTCTGGTTCGCAAGTCCCATTTTCCTCAGAACCTAAACCGGACCACCGAATGGCATCTAGAACATTCTATCAGAGTTACAAGAGGGGCTGAAAAAAATGTAAAAGTTATAAACAATAAAGTAAAATAAAAAATAAGGGTTCGGTTTTTTTGAAATATTTCAAAAACTATTTGAGATAATCGAAATTTGAAAAAAGATCTTTAAAGAGCCGGAAATTTCCCCAAAAAAAAACTCCTTCCCCCCGGAACTGTACCGACAATCATTATAATTCTAATTTAGCGGCGAAAATAATGGTAGAAACGCGTGGTTCGGCTGCCGGGCGCAACGCCCCAATCTGACACATGAACTAAAAAAAATATTTTAACTTATTATTTATTATTATTAAGGAATAAAAAAATTGGGTACTAAGTAGACATAAGAATAAATAATAATCCGTAAAAAATTTTTTATCACAACTTTTTGATTAATTATGCTTTTGATAATTAGTTAATTTTCACCATATCATTGTTAACATAAAAATGCTGATTATTTCAAAACAAGAAATCTAGAATTTTTTTTGTTTTTTTAGAGCTAATCTTAAAAGAATATAGAAGAGATCCCCGTTGAAAAAATTCAAAAATTTTGATTTTTCACTTTTTTATTAACAATGAAAGGCATTAAAAATTAATTATATAAATAAAGCCATCAGGAATTTTTTTTTCCAATTATTGTTAATATTGTGTTTTGTTATTGATGAAAGCCATATGACAATAATTTTTTCTATTTGTAACTAACATTATTTAAATAATTGTTATAAACAAATGCATTGTTTATAAGATTTTTGAAAACTTTTTTTTGAATTTCATCCTTGATGAAAATAATGATTTTTGGAAAAGAAATCGTTTCTTAAAACTTTTTTTTATCTTTTTTATATAATTTCTAAATATATTGTACTTTAGGACTTGTAGTTTTCTTTCTGTTTTTACTTATACTTATACTTATACTTATACTTATACTTATACTTTATTACGTATATTTATTACGTATATATTTTATTAAGGTTTTTGTTTTGTTAGTGAATAAATATAAGTTTTACTGGAATAAATTTGTCTATAACATATATGTTTTTATCTATGATTTGAATCCTAAATTTTTAATGATATAACTGGATATTAATTGTCTATTTGCCCATGTTTTGGATGCCATTTATGACTTTATTATAATGATATATAATTAATTGAGTGTTATAACAATATAATTGATTGAACATTTGAAATTAATGTATGTGTAGAGCATGAGATTCCTTTTGTTATTTGGGTTCTTAAGGTTGTGAATAAATTCAGTTGATAAATAAATAAAGAAACATTTTACTTGGAAACAATATTTAATTTTATTTATAAAAATTTTATGCGCCGCCCATGTATGGGTCAAATGAAATTATTGATTTATTCTTTCGTGTGGCGTTCTGTACGCATGCTTGAAAATATGAGGTGACGATGCGCTAGAGTAAACATTTGCTATACGCGTCGGTCTGTTCAGTTTCACAGCGAGCTTATATGCTGTGTGATAGAACGTACTTCAAATTATATACAAGTTAAAAGAATTTATGTTGGAAATTTATACATACAGAAACACAAATAATATGGTACAAGAAATAGTTATGAAATTTATATACATAGAGTCTAAATATTACATAAAAGAATTGGATGCATCTTTCTTAAGCTTCTTATTTGAAAAATGCGTAAGTATTAAATTTTATTTATTTAAATTGGCCATAAATCATTGAGAAATTATTTAAGAATATAGCTATATTGAGTCTCTAATTTGAATTCTTTTTCAGATCGATCATTATTTAAAAGTCTATTTTACTCATGAGATTTTAAAGAAAACATTTGATTGGAGTTATTGAGTTTTATATAACTCTTGTTGTACAACAATACACTGACCTTGTGTTCAGGAACCAGGATCTGCCTCTCGGGATTCGGGAAAAACAGCTTCCGAAGTATTAAAGTTGAATAGTTATGTGAAATTATGATTTTCACTCTGGAAAATCAGCTACAATCATTGGGTAAGTACATGTGAATGTTTTATCAATGGTTTGTTATGTTTTTATCCTCATTTGAGGATAATTTCTTCAAATTTCTGGAGCACTTCCAAAAACCCAACCTTCCAGAAACGAAGCCAAGCCACCGACCCTTTTTCTTCAACTTTTTTCAACAATCAACAATTAGTCTTTTGTTTAAATTCAGCTCACTATCTCCATAAAAATGTTTGTTACACTTGTTGTTGTTTGAAAGTTCCTTCTGTCATGTCACATAAACCAATCACCGTTTCTTTTGTAACGCACTCAAAATTATGATTTCACTTAACATTCTAATATCTTTACCTACATACAAAAATTAATCTCACTAAAATTGTTTATTCAATATTGAAGTTCATCTTGTTAGTATGTGACGAATAGTTTTTCTCAAGCGATATACAATAGTCTTTAATATCAATGTTCAGTTTAATTTCTTATTATAATTATCAATTGTGTTTAGTCATCAACATAAATTCTTTTAAAACATTTATTAATATTCCTTAATATAATTCTTAATGTTCATTATATTGGATTAAATACATTAATTAATTCCTATTCATGTCATCTATGGAATTACTCTACTTTCAACGTTTGTCGCTGATACATATTGACATCTATATTTTGTCGCTAGCGTGTGTCGCTAGCGTATGTCGCTAAGCGTATTGGTATTACATCGTTAAATATTCTAACCCATATGTTTTTAGTAAACAATGTGTTACAATATTTCTAGATTATATGTTCATCATTATTTCTGACATGAGGTATTTAATACGATGGACGATATTTACTCTATGGCTTTTGTTATATGATCAAGGTAATGTTTCTTTTGTCAATTCTATGTGATTCTTCTCAAATTATTAATTATATACATAAGTTGTATTACTTTATTTAGTTAATATGAGCACTTTTAATGTCTCATATTTATGATTCTAACAAAATATAGTCTAATGTTTCAATTTCTAATCAGTTTCCAACTAATCTGTTTATACCAGTGTTTCTATCTTTATTTATACGTTATAACTTATACTTATACTTATACTTATACTTATACTTATACTTATACTTATACTTATACTTATACTTATACTTATACTTATACTTATACTTATACTTATACTTATACTTATACTTATACTTATACTTATACTTATACTTATACTTATACTTATACTTATACTTATACTTATACTTATACTTATACTTATACTTATACTTATACTTATACTTATACTTATACTTATACTTATACTTATACTTATACTTATACTTATACTTATACTTATACTTATACTTATACTTATACTTATACTTATACTTATACTTATACTTATACTTATACTTATACTTATACTTATACTTATACTTATACTTATACTTATACTTATACTTATACTTATACTTATACTTATACTTATACTTATACTTATACTTATACTTATACTTATACTTATACTTATACTTATACTTATACTTATACTTATACTTATACTTATACTTATACTTATACTTATACTTATACTTATACTTATACTTATACTTATACTTATACTTATACTTATACTTATACTTATACTTATACTTATACTTATACTTATACTTATACTTATACTTATACTTATACTTATACTTATACTTATACTTATACTTATACTTATACTTATACTTATACTTATACTTATACTTATACTTATACTTATACTTATACTTATACTTATACTTATACTTATACTTATACTTATACTTATACTTATACTTATACTTATACTTATACTTATACTTATACTTATACTTATACTTATACTTATACTTATACTTATACTTATACTTATACTCATACTTATACTCATACTTATACTCATACTTATACTTATACTTATACTTATACTTATACTTATACTTATACTTATACTTATACTTATACTTATACTTATACTTATACTTATACTTATACTTATACTTATACTTATACTTATACTTATACTCATACTTATACTCATACTTATACTTATACTCATACTTATACTTATACTTTATTAAAATAACTTATAAACTATTGAAGATACGACAAAAAAACTTTGAGACTTTTTTGTTCGTTATTAATTATTACACAAATTGAGCTCTGGAACGAACATCTAACTCAATTGTGTATTAACTTTTTTTATTGTTATTTATTAAATTCACCCGAATTTTACTATTCAATTCAAATATCTTATAAACTAATGAAAATATGATAAAAACATTTCAAGACTTTTTTGTTCTTCGTTAATAAATGAACAAATTGAGATTTGAAACAAAGCTTTACCATTATTCTTTGAAAAGTTATGAATATTAATATTTTAAAAAAATTTCTATATGTCATTTTCTTATTGTAAGTATCTAATGAATTGAAAGTATTTTTTACAAGGTGTATAGTTTACAAAAATTTATTTATTTTACAGTTTTAAACATTTTTAAATTAACTTTTTTTTTTTCTTCTTTGTTGATAACCTTTTGGAACGTTTCATTGGTGGTGAGCAACAAAGAACAATTCTAATAGGTTGAGACCGGAATTCGAAAGTCATTTAAAAATTGTACAGTAATATGAATATACTAGAATATAATTTACATTATCAGTCAACCTTCCAAAATTTTAAAATGTTCTTCGTGAGCATGTATGCTAATTATAATTTAATTAGCTTTCAATTATGGCTAATTACTTGAATAGAAGGTAATCGGGCGTAGAATGAGAAAGTAACATAAAGAAAAAAAATTTAATATTAATATTCATAATTTTTTAAATAATAATAAGTTAAAGCTTGGTTTCAAAGATCAATTTGTTCATTTATCAACGAAGAACAAAAAAGTCTTGAAATGTTCTGATCATACTTTCATTAGTTGCATAAGATATTTGAATTGAGAAGTAAAAAAAAGTAAAATTCGGGCGAATTTAATAAATAACAATAAAAAAAGTTGATAAGCATTTGAGTTAGAGGGCTCAATTTGTTTAATAATTAATAATAAACAAAAAAGTCTCGAAGTGTTTTTGTCGTATCTTTAATAGTTTATATGTTATTTTAATAACAATAAATAAAAACAGAAAGGGAAACTACAAGTCCTAAAAGTACAATATATTTAGAAATTATATAAAAAATATAAAAAAAATTTTAATATAAAAAATTATATATGGTTGTTTTTGTAATATTTTTTAGTATTTAAAAAATATTTCATATAAATGCATTTGTTTATAACAAATTATTTGTTTAACAAACAAATGAAAAATTAATTAAAAAATTATTTTTTTATAATACGAAAGAACATAAATAAATGATGGTTTTTAAAAAAAATGGTTCCTTAATATTAATATTTAGTAACAAAATGAATTGTTAATTAACAAGTGCGTTTTTTGTTAATAAAAATTTTTTTTTAAGAAACGATTTTTTTAAAAAATCATTATTTTCATCAAGGATGGAATTACAATAAAAAAGTTTTCAAAAATCTTATAAACATTTGTTTATAACAATTATTTAAATAATGTTAGTTAAAAATAAATAAAAAATTATTGTCATATGGTTTTCATCAATAAGAAAACAAAATATTAACAATAGTTGGAAAAAAAATTCATGATGCCTTTATTTATATAATTAATTTTTTAATGCCTTTCATTGTTAATAAAAAAGTAAAAAATCAAAATTCTTGAATTTTTCCAACGTGGATCTCTTCTAAACATTTTCAAGATTAGCTCCAAAAAATGAAAAAAAACTCTAGATTTCTTGTTTTGAAATAATCAGCGTTTTTATGTTAACAATAAAATGGTGAAAATTAACTAATTAACAAGAGCATAAATAATAAAAAAAAATGTGATACAAATTTTTTTTACGGATTATTGTTTATTTATACATATACCTAGTACCCAAATTTTTTCATTCCTCAATATTAATATTTAATCAATTAAAATAATTTTTTCAGTTCATGTGTCAGGCAGCCGAACCACGCGTTTTAACCGTTATTTTCGCCGCTAAATTGAAATTATAAGGATTGTCGGTACAGTTCCGGGGGGAAGGACTTTTTTTGGGAAATCTCCGGCTCTTCAAAGATCTTTTTTCAAATTTCGATTATCTCAAATAGTTTTTGAAATATTTCAAAAAAACCAAACCCTTATTTTTTATTTTACTTTATTGTTTATAACTTTTGCATTTTTTTTCAGCCCCTTTGGCAACTTTGGTAGAATATTCTAGATGCGATTCCGAGTCGAATGAGACCAAAATCATAATTTTCGGTGGTCCGGTTTAGGTTCTGAGGAAAATGGGACTTGTGAACTAGACTATATTACGTAAATAACAGTCATAATGTATTGGGTGAGTTCTCTCGAAATTCGGAATAATATATTTAAAAGTTGTTTTATTACATCAAATTTAATAAGTTTCAGTCAACTTCTAGCTTAATATCATTAATTTTTTTCTGATAATATGCCTCTACTATATCTATTTTAGTTTCTACTACTTTTAAATGACTGTCTATATTGTTTAAAATCTATATTTTATCGTTAATTTCAGGAAATTACGCTGAGATTTTGTTCAGAGCGATTCCACTGACAGTCATTCAAATTTTCAACTTGGTATTATTCACCAAAACTGTTTTGTACGTTTTGGCGGTCAAAAGGGAAATTCAAAAAATGGTTGAAACTCCTTCAACGCTACAAAAGAAGAAGAAATTTTTCAAGAAGAAAGCAAAGTAAATAGTAATAGCAGAAGTAAAGTTTATGACAAATTCTTTAATTTATTTTCATTTTTTAGGTTTCTTCTTGTGGTTAAACTGTCGTTTACAATGGGCGTACTATATTTGTTTGAAGTTATATCATCTTTTTTGGATTTCAACGATTATGAAGCTACTGCTACTTTAGAAATAATTTGGGATTTCATAAATTGTTTACAAGGTAAACGATTTTATTAATAGACGTTTTTTAATACAAATTTAGACTAAATTTTGTCTTATTTATGGGAATAATGTTTTGGGAATCAGTTGTAGTGGTATCTATTAGAATTTTATTTAGTTTGGGTTATGAAATTAAATACTGTTGAACGTTTCATATACAGCGTATGGGGTATGTTTAAATATTAGTTTTAGTGAAAAATTTCAATCTTGATAAATAGTTTTGCTTGTTCTGAAACCCCATAAACTGAAATAAAATTCAAGTTTTCAAAAACACGTCTCATTTTATAGCCCGTTTTATGAAAACCGTATGAATTTTTGCACTAACTTCGAAAATAATGTATTAATCTAGTGAGTGACGTTTACGATGTACCAAGTAACTGACAACTTTTATAAATAATTTTCAAATTGTCATTCTTTAAGAAATATTTGACAACAATGTTGACTATTCTAGAATTATAATCACTATCAAAAATAATATTGAAGAATAATAATGTAAGAAACACTAAGTAAACAATAAACACCCACTATGCAAATAAATATTACAGTTATGTTAATTCAACATCACATTGTGATAATGTTCTTCCTTTTTTTCCTCTTGTTTTCATCACATGCACATCTATACAACTGCTTATGCCCAGCTTGTGGCTGTTAACTTTTGTGATGTTTCAACTTAACTTCTCAGCGATGTTAAAGCGCTGCCTTTTTACATTACTGAGATGTTACTAGAACTTCCTCAAAAGGAAGTCTTTATAACGAACTAAAAACAACATTTCAGTTACATTCTGAAATGCCTTTTAACATCTTGTCGATGTTAATGCAATGTCTAAAAAATAACATTTTATTAATGATCTAAATGCGACATTTCAAAAACAATACAGTGTATTCTCTTAGATGTTGTATGGACATTACTTAAACCTCTAAATAATATACCTCAAACATTCTAGATGACATCCTGTAGATGTTTCTGTACCTAATCAACAAATACAGGGTGAACAACTAAGAACGCCGGCTGTCGGCCATATTTAAAAAAATAGTCATACTTTAAAATACCTTCAGGAAAATGACCCTGAAAAATCGCTGGAAAATATTTTTGAGTTCCTAAAATATCTGCTATGGGGTGGAATGAACACTTAAATACATAATATTCTGATTATCTCCAAAAAAGACACACTAAAGGTATTCTAGAAATACAATTTTTGATATATTGATGAGATTATGAAAAAATATAGTTGGGGACTTTTTGTCCTTGTTGTTCAAGTAAAGGGTGGGAAGGTTCCTCATAAAAAACGAAAATGTCGTAACACTTTTTTGTTTTTTAATCGATATCAATGTTTTTGGCGTCATTTGAAAGAGTTTTTCCTCTATAATAAGATATACTTAACAAAAATAACAAAATTGTACAATTTTGTCAACACTATGTGAAAAAGTCGACAATTTTCCCATTTTTCTCGAAAATTTCAAATGTAATGAGGCATTTTTTAAATTCTGATGAAAAGGGGTTAAAAAATAGGAATCTATTCCAAAATATCAGATACAAAAATTTAAAAAATGATTCAATTTACATTTGAAATTTCCGAGTGGATACAAAATTATCTAATTTTGTTATCAATCTTATTAAACAGAAAAACTCTTTTAAATGCAGCTAAAACCATTAATATCGGTTAAAAAACAAAAAAGTTGTACATTTGTTCATAGGATTGAACATTCCCCACCCATTATTTGAAGAATAATGGGAAAAAATCTCCTTAATTAAATTTTTTCATAATCTCAAGATTTCAAAAATTGTATTTTTAGGACACCTTTAGTATGTTTTTTGGAGTATTCTGTTCTCGAGTGTTCATTCCACCCCTAGCGGATATTTTAGAGACTGCAACATATTTTCCAGCAATTTTTCAGGATCACTTACCTTAAGGTAATTTTGTTGAAAGTTGTACCATGATTATTTTCTGAGATGTGGTCTACAGTCGTTCTTAGTTGTTCACCCTGTACATTTAAAATAAAATACCAAAAAAGCAATAAAGGATTTAAAACGTTTATTCACTATCAATGAACAGTACAGTAAATTTGAAAAAAATAGATATAAAATTAGAAAAAAAAAATAACTTGTCCAGGAATCCAACCTAAAAAAATAAAATTGTGTAAGCATATTACATAACGAGTGTGGAAAGTGGAAACTATTGAACGCATTCAGTGAAAGCAAGAAACAAAAAGGGTATATTAATCTGTAGTTGTCATAACGTAACATACTTTGAAATTGAATTAATAAAGTTTAACGGATACACATATATTACAGATAGTTTACAAAAAATTTATTGGAATAGTTTTTTAATGATATTAAAACTAATAAAAATTTTATATCATAAAGATTTTAAAACATTACGTTAAATCAACAGAAATCCTATGTGAAACATTTAAAGGTGTTCTGAACAGCAGCTAATGAAACAATTACTTTAGATCAAATTGTCCCCATGGAGACCTTTGATCGATCATCATAAACTACATCAAACTTGATTTTCAGCCAATTGACTGGGACCCATTTTCCATAAGATACATACGGGGTTCTTCAAAGGAATAATAACATATTTTATTTCGAGAAGTGACTTTTCATGATTTACCTTCTATTACATGCCTCACTCCGTTTGGAAGGTAAATTCAGGTGTGCCATGAAAATTCATACTTCTTTTCTGTCTAAAATAATATACTATTCTCATCTTGTTATTTTCATCCTGGAACATATTGTATATTAACATCATGGAATTGTAAATTAATGAAAACTAAGCATTATTAATACACTATACAAAAAAAACTACTTATGAAGAAGAGCTATGAACACAATATCAAGTTAAATGAGTTTATAATTAATTGTATCCAATTGAGTATCCAATAGCTGTGTTTCTACAATAATAAATAATTTAATTAGGTTTGTTGATTGGAGCATCCAGTGTCATAAGTTACATATTCTTAAAATAGATTAATATAGGGACCATTGTACAGCTTATTTATTGTATTCGGCGTATTTTTAAATTTCTTTAGAGTTTTAAACAGTCTCTAATTTTTTACAAGTAGTATTAATGTTAAAAATTTCTAAACCTGCAAAACTATATTGATGGACTAGAACTAGAGATACTTGATTCAATATTTTTTGTACTGTTTAATACAATGTCCGTATCAGACTATCTGAAATAGTAAATCCCCTTTCTTTACATAATTACCAACTATTTGTTTTCTATTTTATTTATGTAAGTAGCTTCTGAAACGTCTTGAACATTGAAAATATTTTCTTCTAGATTCAAATTTCTGCCAACATATGATCATGTTTTATTATTAATAATAATATCTACCCTATTGCAATATCAAGTTTTTTGTAGGGTATAATGCATATCTAGGATTTGAAATATTGTGAATCGTTTTTAAAATATACTTACTAACTAAAATATTTTAAAAGTTGAAAAAACCCTTATTTTGTAAACTCTATTATATAATGTTAGTGTACAATTCCGCCACCTGGAATTTCAATGTACAATAGCCGATATAAGTTTTAATAATTATGATTTTGGAATAGGTAGGTACTTACCGATAAAAACTGTTGTTCGTCCATTATAACAAGAATTATAACTAAGTATAGAAACTGTAGCTAAGTAGGAACTAACGAAAACGAAGACCACTTCATTCAAGTACTTTTTTTTGCAAATAATGTGCTTCCTGCAAATAAAATATAACACAAAACTGAAAACCACCCGCCATTTCATGCTTGTCATTTGTGTCCACAGATAACTACTGTTTGTCAGTTCCTCGTCTGTTTTCTTTTTTTATGTTACTGTTATGTTTAATATGAGATATTACTGAGAGGTTTATGAACTAACATCGTACAGACGTAATCGTAGGAAATTACTAAAAATTCTTTCGAAAGATGTAAAAGTAACTGCAGCACATGTGATCATCTTAGAAACATGTTAATTTGTAATATACCAGTAACGTTCTGTATGTGACATTAGTGAGAAGTATACAAATTAACATCGTATGAATGTTCCCTATAGGAAGTTGCTAAAAAGAAGTTCATAGGATGTGTATGTAACTGCGAATTCAAGTATTATTGTGTACATCAAAAATATGTGTTATTTACATGACATGGATGTTAATAGAGTTGGTAATAAAATTAAGACATCAAGAAGATATCTTATTAACGTTTTAAATAAACGTCACGAAAAGTCTCTTTAAACAGAACATCACAAAAAAGACTTGTTATGTTTCGTGTTTAGTGGGCATTTATTCAATATATCCTCCCCCAGCTTCAAAACATCTCTCAACTCTTTCTAAATTCTTTGTATTTCGCAGCATTTCTGGGGTAATTTCGTTAACGGCATTAATGATAGCTCGTTTCAAGTCTCGATATTAAGGTTTAAATTATTTGCGTAAGCTTTTTGTTTTAAGTAGCCCCATAAATAAATCTAAAATAGTTAAGGCGGGGGATCGGGGGGGAACAAATATTGGTCCATAACGTCCCATCCATCGCCCAGAAAAATATTCATTCAGCCATCCTCTAATTAGCAAAGTCGAATGTGACGAACATCCATCATGTTGAAAGTACATTTTACGCCTTTGCTCCAAGAGAATATTCTTTAATTCAGGTTTTAAGAAGTTATGCAGCAAATACAAATATACCTCCTGATTTAATGTATCTTCCAGAAAATACCGGTTATTCGATCCGGTAAATCCGCACACCTAACATGAACTTTTTTAGCAAATTGACTATTACCTACAGTTAATCCTGTAGCTCGGGTTTTCACTAGCCCAATATCGTCAATTTTTGGGAAGAAACGACTCCGTTGCTTCATCAGAAAACAAAATATTATTGTGAAAGAATCGGTCATGCTTAAGTTTTTCACTAATCATTGCACAAAAGTCTAACCTTGTGACATAATCATAACCTTGTAAGTTATGAATAAATTTCGGTTTGAATGGATGAATTTTGTTTTGCTTAAATTTTTTCTGTGAGTGACTCTGGCAAAAACCAACCTCCACTGCTCTTTTTCGTAGACTCAACTTGGGATTTCCCCTTAACGAATGCATAGCAAGTGCACTAGCTGCATCATCCTCATCAAAGTTCGCCTTTTTCAATCTCGTTTTGTCCTGAACAGATCCTGCGTCTTCAAACTTCTTTATTACCTAATTTTTTCAATCCACACCGCGTAATGGGTACATATGGATATTTTTCGTGAAATTTTGCAATTGCATGCTGGTACGAAACTTCCCCAATACCATAACACTTAATAAGATATACTCTTTGTTGAATAGTTAACATTGTTGTCAAATATTTCTTAAAGAAGAAGAATTTGAAAATTATTTATAAAACTGGCTATAAAATGAGATGGGCTTTGAAAAACTTGAATTTTATTTGATTTTATGGGGATTCAGAACAAGCAAAACTTTCTATCAAGAATGACATTTTTCACTAAAACAAATATTTTAACATTTTTCATCTATAGGTTACCCCATCCGTGGACTCGCTGTATAATAATCAGGCCACAATTTAGGGAAAGATCCCGTACGTGTCTTTACCAAAAATAAGCCGTCTTAAACATCTGGCGATTTTAAGAATACAATCATATATTAATACCGTATCAGATGAGGACGAATTATGGGCAATAAGCTTGAAAATGTTGAAAAGTATTGTGAACTATTATAAGATTTTATTTATCTTATTCATTATTTTATTTTGATCTTTGTCTTTTTTGGAGAAGAAACAATTTTATTTTTATATATAGTAATACAAATGAGTAAACGTAACTTTCCTCCGTTATTTCCTAGCCCTTGTTTGGGGTATAATTCATTAAATTGATCGGATTTTGAGAAGGACCTGGGTATGTTAGCAGCTAGTAGAAAGTACAAACAGAATTTGTTTATTATGAGGGGTCAGCGTTTTCATTGGACGGTTATTAGTTTGCTGTAAGTTGTTATATCAATTCATTTTGAGTAGATACGATCCTGTCGTAGTAACCTTGAATGCAGAAATGACTCCGCCCCAGGTCCTTGTCAAAATACTCTCTAACAAAGGTAAAAAAATCGTTAATTATATTTTTTTAAGGCATCGACTTCTGAGGTCATTAGCCTTATACGCATATGAAATCACATGAAAGAATACATGTCACAGTTTGGAGTATATTCCTGTTTCTTTTAAGAACTTCAAAACCTTTTTCAATGTATTCCATTCGTCTTTCAGGCACGATTGAAAATCATTCGGTAGGGCAAGTCTTTGTCTCATTACATCATATTGAGGGCAGTCTATGATAATATGTTTTACTGTCAACCTGGATCGACAGTAGTCGCATCTAGGTTGCCTGTCTCCCGCTAGCATGAATACGTTTGTGAGGCGGGTATGCCCGATTCGTAGTCTGATTATCACAGCCTGATCTCGTCTACATTGGTAAGGTATTAGCGTCCAAGGTGTGACTTTTGTTTTGATGTCTCGAAGTTTGGCATCTGTTCTATTCCACTCATTTTGCCATACCTCCAAGAACTTTTATTTCAAACGTAGTTTTATGTCGTCTGGTCTCACAGGTATATTTTCTATTATATCTGATTACGCAGCTGCTCTAGCTGCTCGATCTGCTTCTTCATTCCCTTCAATTTCGTGGTGACTTGGGATCCAAATGAACGTTGTGGGTTTACCGTTAGTTTGAAGCAGAGTCAGTATCACCAAAATAATTTGGACCAGCGGATCTTTGCTGAATGGATTACTCAGGGCCTCAATAGAACTCTTGGAGTCAGTACAGATTATGTAATGCAATTTGTTTGCAAATTCAACATATCGTAGGGCTTGCATAATGGCGTATAGCTCCGTAGTATACACGCTGGATTCCCTGGGCAATGTCCATGAATGGGATTTTCCAAGCGTAGTGAATGCCGAGCCACAGCCTCCCAGAGTTTTTGATCCATCTATGAATATAACTTGGTCTCCTGGGTATCTGTCAATAACTCTGTTGAATTCTGCTCTAACAATTGTTCGATTGGCGTCTCCTTTTCTATGTATCCCAATATCCATAATTGCATGTAATGGGACGATCTTCCAAGGAGGTATTTAAGGTGGACCGAAATTGACAACATTTGGAAGGAATATTGCATGTAGTCAAGATCCTCTTTTAGACGGATATCTGCTGGGCGTGTTATTGTCGGTCGTCATTGAAACAAGTCGTGTTCCTCGTCATGGTATGGTGGATAGTTTAGATGGTTCGGTTAAGCCCATATTCCTATACAGTAGTTGGCTAGCAGTTGTTTTCTTCTGATACTTAGAGGTGGGATACTTGCTTCAGCACACAAGGATGCATAAGGGCTTGTTCGAAATGCTCCTATAGCTAGTCTTAGAGCGGTGCATTGTATTGACTCTAGAACTTGGAGCCTTGTTTTTCGGGCTGATCCATAAATCATACAGCCATATTCCATTTTGGAGGCTATAAGTGCCTTGTACATCTTTAGAAGGACGTCTTTATCACAACCCCAGTTGATGTTTGCTAACACTCGTAGAGGATTCAGTGCCTTTTTACATTTCAGAGCAAGGTCGTTGATATGAGTACTCCAGTTGAGTTTTTTATCAAATATAAGCCTCAAGAATTTTACATTGTCTCTACACTCAAGATCGTCGTCATATAGTTTCAGTTTTGGATCTTAGTGAATTGATCTTAGTCGACAGAAGTGCACGCAATGCGTTTTTGTACTGAAGAATTTAAATCCCAGATATTGTTTCTATTTCGGCCATTGTCTCGGCCGCGTAGAATATTGTGACGTCATCGACATATAAGCATCTTCCTATAGCTTGATCAAGATTATCAAGGAGTCCATTGACTGCTATCGCAAACAGCAGTACACTCAGGGTGGATCCTTGGGGTACTCCATTTTCTAGTTGGGTAAGTTTTATTGTGTTAACCCATTGCGTGCTCTGAATTTTCTATGGAGAAGAAAACTCTGTATGAATCTCGGCATATTCCCTTTTATTCCCCATTTGTTGAGTTGATTGAGTATGTTGAATCGCCAGGTTGTATCATAGGCCTTTTCTAAGTCGAAAAATATAGCCACCATATGGCTTCTGTTAGCAAAGCAGTTTTGAATTGCCCTTTCCAACATGAATAACTGATCAGTTGTGGATCTATGGTTTCTGAACCCTGCTTGAGAAGTTGATAGTAGATTGTTTTTTTCCATTTTTTCCAGATACCATGGTAGCCTTGGGCTTACCATCTTTTCCAACAATTTGCTGAGGCAACTCGTTAGTGATATGGGTCGATAACTTGCTGGAGATGTTGGGTCTTTTCCCAGTTTGAGTAAAGGATAGCTTCCTTCCTCATTTCTGGGTATGTCCCGTTCGATCAGATTTTAATATATAGTTTCAGTATAATGTGCCTTGTTGATTCTGGTGCTTGTTTTATGAAGTCATATGTGATTCTATCTCCGCCTGGTATTGAGTTAGTCATTTCAGAGAGTGCGTAATGAAACTCCAAAGTAGTGAATGGTATGTTGTAATCTGAGGTAATTTCTTCATGAAAATTGATTTTTCTCTCTGAATATTCCCTATGTTGTTGAAACTCGTGGTCCGGAATAAGTGTGCTTCTGGCAGTTTCGAATTCCTGAGGAATTTTTTCTGCGATTTCTTCTTTATTTGTAATCGTTTGTCCATTTCCTATGAGAACTGGGGTGACATCTGATACTTTTTTTCCTATAATGGCACGAATTTTCTTCCACACCTGTGACACCGGTGTCTCAGATGTTATAGTAGAGACATAATTTTCCCAAGATTGTCTTTTACTATCGCGAATTTTTCGCCTAGCTTTGGCTCGTGCCTGTTTGAAGGCGATCATATTCTCTTGTGTGGGTGATCTTTTGAATTTGTTGAATGCTTAATTATTTCTTTTATTAAAAAAGCTGTTTCGTCGTTCCACTATGGAACCATTTTCTTTCCTTTAACGCCTTTGGTTTGAGGCACTGCTGTCAGGGCGGTTGATATGATCTTATCGGTGACTATTCTTGCGGCTTCATTGACACCTGTAGATGGCAATTCAAAATTTTCCAAGTTCTCCTTGAATAATTCCAAATTTGCATTATCGAGTTTCCATCGTTTCGGAATGGCATGTGTTTTGGTTCGACCCACAAATTCGATAGATGTTGGAAAGTGATCTGTCAAATGGTCGCCGAGGCATTTCCACTGAAATGCTGGAGCAACTGTAGGGGAGCAGAATGCTAAATCGAGAGCGGATAGGTTATTTGATCTTTGGTTCAGGTAAGTGCCTTCACCGTTATTTAAAAGGATTAGGTCATTATCGTTGAGAAGGTTTTCAATTAGTCTTCCCCTTCTGTCCAATCTTTCAGAGCCCCACAGAGGATTGTGGGCATTGAAGTCACCCACAATCAGGACTGGAGTTGGTAGTTGATCGATTACTTCTTGGATATCACTAGTATCCCAGTCACCATCTGGTAGGTAGATGTTACAGATCGATAGTTTGATCGGAAAATCCACACGAACTGCAATGATTTGAAGCCTAGACTGGAGTAGAATTTGTCTGTTGGGGATGTTTTCTTTGATGAGTATTGCAACTCCCCTTCTAGCTCTGATGTGTGGAACAGTGTCTTTTTTGTACGTCGTATAACCTTTGATATCGAAAATGTCCTGTTGTTTCAGGTGAGTTTCTTGTATACATATACAAAACGGTGATTTTCTATTCACTATATCTCTTAGCTCAGGATAGTGGTTTTTGCAGCCGTTACAATTCCACCAGATGAGATTCATTACATTATCCATTAGGATTGGTTTGTAAATATTTGGACATTCACTTTCAGTACATAGAAATATAATGATATAAATAAATTATATATACATGTATATGTTCGTATCTAATATCACAGATTTTAACACAAATCAAAAAATAATGATACTAGGTAGGTGTAGTCGGGGCAGACTTTTTGGATTTACCCTTTTTACGACCTCGCCTTGGTTTTGGTTTTTGTGAGCTTTCCCAGTGAATGCTTACGTCAGAGTCTGATTCCTCCACCGCTGATATATCTTCGGCAGATTTATTTGGAGTACGTTTCCTTTTTTCAGCCGGTGTCACAGATACCGTCGATGTATCACTCAAATCTGGTACTGAATTGGTAGTTACTTGTGTAGCCTTGGGCGGGATATAACCCTGTATGGGTGGAGGCATCAGGTTCCTCATTTGTTGGTATGTATCTCTAACTATCTCGGTATAGATTCTAGTTATTTCTGGTACAAGTTGTCGAACAATTTCTTCTATGGGTTGTTATGTTGCTCTGGCAGCTTTCGCATATGATGTCTGATTCATTTGTTTGGGTAAGTTCTCTGTTACTCTTCTTCTTGCTTCTGCGTATGGAATACGATCTTCCACTTTAATTTTTTGTATTGCAGCTTCTTGTTTATATACGGGACAGTTTCTCGATCTAGCAGAGTGTTGTCCGTTGCAGTTGATGCAAACTAGAGGTTCTGTGCATGGAAAGCCCTGATGTGGGGGTTTGCCACATACGCACATTTCTTATTTATCGCATCTTGTAGAAGTATGGCCAAATTTCTGGCATTTAAAACACCTGAGTGGTGCAGTGATATAATTCCTAACGGGAAGATAATGTATACCTGCTATTATTCTCTTTGGAATAGTTTCTCTGTTGAGTGTCAGTATAAGTGATGCTGTTTCCTCTATCTTATCTTATTTCTTTACTGTATTTATTTAACTTCAATCACACCTTGATTTCTAATATTTTCTGTAATTTCTGTAATCGAAGAGTTCAATAGATCACGACATGTTACAACTCCTTTTGATTGATTGAGTGTTACGTGGGGGAAGACAGTTATGTCATACTCATGAAATTTTGTTAATTCGAGTAACTTTTTTGTTTGAGTGGTTGAACCAGTTTCAACTAATAAACCATCTCGGATTTTCTTTACACTCTTTACTTTTCCTATTGCTCCATCTAGAGCTTTTTCTATTAGGAAGGGGATAACTTTAGCGAAATCTCCTTCCACACGTTTCATTACCAAGAACCGTGGTACAACTTCCATATTTCCTGGCTGGTTAACTGTAGCCTTATTTGGCTGTTTTTACCACCCCGACGGGCAGTAGTCGATGTTTTAGGTGGCATCTCACCAATTGTGTCCACATTTAGAGAGCTGGACTGCTCCTTATTTGGGTTTATATCGGGTTCCATCATAGAGTTCCCACGAGTACGGGACGAAAAGTAAGTCGACCGCAATAGTGCGCCCTCATCGCGACAAGGCCTATATACAACAGGGTGTGCCATTTCCCTGAGGTTCAAAACGTTCACGGCTGGATATCCCCCAGTCATTCATCTCTTCATCTCTTCGCCACGTTTCCAAGGTTGAGATTGGAGATTTTTTCTCGCGGTTCACTCCTCTATTGAGCTGTCCTTAGCTTCTCCGCTCACTCTCGACTTTATCGACATGGGTGGCCCTACCGGGAGTGTAATACTCCCGTCGGCATCGCTCTCCAGATCATTGCGGGTACTGAGCCCCCTCACCAACGTCAAGGTTCCACAGCTCCTTGAGGGGGCGTTAATTATATTATAAAAAGTATTCTTGGGTTTCCTTGTATAAATGGAAAATAGGCGGTGAAGAGTATAAATTGGATAGAAAATTATGTAACCAATTGTTTACACCCTCTCTATTCACTATAAAATAACTGTCTCTTGTTGTGACCATGTGGCAGGAATATGAAATAATTTATCTTGACGGGTATATATTGGAATCCGCCTGTACGAAATATGTGACAAATGATAAGTGTGACATAATGGAAAAAGAACGTGTCATGTTTCATGTATTGAATTGTACTGTTACTGTTTGTATAATAAAATAGTTTCAAAAACCTATTACAAAAAATGTCGTTATTAAAAACAATATCTAAAAATATTATCCCTAAAATGTTCTAAAATGTGCATTTTTTCTTATAATTTACTTCCGAATTTGAATCTTTCACACTATTATTTCAAGATTCTTTTTTAGTGATTTTTGTTAATAAAGTTGGCACAATTCACTAATTGACAGTTTATATCGCATAACGAACTCGTTAAAGTCTTTCGACAAAAAGAAGCTGAGGGAAAATATCCGCAATATGCGAATAATAATATCGCTGGAAGATTTGAAGTTTTCAATTCTACGAAGTTGTTTGATACAAAAACTTTGGTAACAAGGATGAATATATTTTTCTTTTCGTATAGTCGAAGGTATCAAGATTTAGTTTGAATATAAGAAAGCGAAGACCGCAAAGTAATTAAGGGCGTATTTTAACTAACAGGCACATACGAGGGTTGTGTGAAAAGTTTTCGAACTAACAAATATACAAGGCAAAATGTTTGTGTTTTTGAAATCGAATTCATGATTTTCATTATGGTTCATGTTTGTGTAACGCTGTTAATGCATTTTTAGAGTATTTATGGACATTTATTCTGTTTTCCAGATATTGTGTAGTCATTCCTATGTAATTTTTGAGACAGTTTAAACATGGTAGCGATTTTTTTAACTGTGGCCATAGGGAATTGAATGATAAAAAATGCACCCCATATTAACTTTTGATCAGCAACAAGGTCGATGCTAATATTAATTGTAATATTGAAACACCAATAATACTGCATAATGTATACTATTTGATCCACCGCAAATAGTTTTATTTATGTAGTTTTACTCTTCAAAGCTAAAATTAATAAATATGAAAATTTGGGTACAAAAGAAAAGATGGCCTTTAATTTCATAACATTCAAAGTCAAGCTTATTGTTTATAGTTGTTTACAATGTCTTTTTTTACTACTGAGAACGTATTGAAATTGCAACAGTATTCATTAAGGGTATGTCCAGCAAGATAATCGTACTGTTTCTGTTGCTGTTTCATATCCAGATCTGAAGTTCTACAATGCTGTACGTGCTACGGGTTGTTTAAATCATGTGCACAATAAAAGGAAAAGTAGTAACAGAAGAGTTAACACTAACTCTCCGCTTGGTGGATAAAGATACCACCACTCTTGCTAGACTGGCAGACCAATTTCAAAACTCAAAAAGTATCTGCCGTAAAGCTTGTAACATTAAAAATTTGAGTCTTATAAAGTGAAAAATGTGCAGAAATTATTGCCAGTTCAAGAACAATTTTTGATTATTAACTGTTTCGACAAAATAACAAACATTTTATTATTTTAAACCTCAATAATAGGAAGTAATTGGCTGTCACATTTTCTTACTTTTCAAAATTATTGAAAAAAACAAGAAAACTCCTTCGTTATTCAATGGTATCACAGATCATTTTCTATCATTTTGAAAATGAAACCTTACAGTAACCTTAAAAGTTGTGTATCTGGGAGTTTTGACAAATAATTTTCGATTTTAGCCCACTTAATTTGTACTCATTATATATATATATATATATATATATATATATATATATATATATATATATATATATACACAAATTGAAAAATATCTTCTATTCAATTCTCCAAGCTTTCGTAAATCTTTATTTACATCATCAGGGAACTACAATAAGGAAAGAGAAACATAAATTATAAAAAGTGTTCATAAAAACATTTCTACAACTTACATTGATCGAGATTGCATCATTGATCTTGAACACAGGAAAAGTGCACAACAGAAAGTCATTAAAGAAATAGGTCCAGTCGGCAATACATTTGCCTATTACTGGTAAACATTTTTATTTAAAACATTATTAAAAAGTAAAAAGTTTAAAAAACATTTAAAATCGAGAATCCACACACCCACGCGGACTTGTGAGAATAATGGCGGAAACTAAAAATGTCAGGTTAAGTACACCAATCATCATTACTAAATGAATGAAAAGAATCGATCTTTGCAATGACGCGAGAGATAGAGTGTATTTTTCCTCTTATGCTGCAATCCCCAATAAGATATTTTTCAATTTGTGTTCTAATTGATCAGCAACGATCACGGCGTTTTTCGCTTTTCAGCTATATATATATATATATATATATATATATATATATATATATATATATATATATATATATATATATATATTGTGACGTGCTTTCTTTCCTCAGAAGAATTACGGACGTCACTATGACTCCCGTGGCTTTACTATCTACCAGATTTTCTCGGGCGCCAGATTTTTGGGATGGTTTACTCCACCGAACTCTCGGAAATGGTAGCGTCAAGAGTTACCAGGGTAGCAACAGATGGAGGTTAAGTAATTCCAGGGGTCTGTTGTTTTTGACCTCTATGCCGTGCGAAGTGGGAAACAGGCTTTAATTGTTTACCACTATCGGAAAATGAAACTACCTGTGCTTTATCAAATTTCACAATTTATTTCGGTCTCGAAAGAATTTGGGAAAAAGGAAAATAGAACGAACTTCTTAACTATATAATTAAAACAACTAAATTTTAATGAAAACCCTTCAGTATTTGCGATTTATATTAAATTACTGCCCAGACCAAAGCACTTTATTACAGAATAAATGTTTTACGCTTACAAGCCTAACGTGCAAAGCTCTAATAGTTTTCGGCGATCGCCGGTGAAAATCAGCGAAAATTTACTAGCAGTACGGTGAGAATTACACAGAGAAAGCGTTATAAAGGCACTAGCAGTGTTCTACGGGAGCGTTTCTTGGCATTTGTGTACGGTTTAAGATAGGAGAAACGGTAAATAATAGAGTTATCTCGGTTTTTATGCAGATATTTCTCCGGCCGTTGGTGCTAAAATCAATCGTGCAAAGATCAGTTAGTCGGCAGAACCCGAAAACCTCTCTCTGGCGAACCTGCTATGGCAGCGAACGCACGGGAGATTATTTCGTTTCACGCCTTGGAAAACCCTCGAAGATGTCCCTGCTATGGCAGCGAACACAGACGAGATTCCTCCAAGTTGCCTATTATCACATATTTTAAAGTTACGCTACCAAGGCCTAGAATAGAACGGCGGTAATTAACAAATTTCCCTTGGTTTTGTGCGGATTTTACCCCGGCCGTTGGTGCTAAATCAATCTCTCAAAGAACAGTTAGCCGGCAGAATCCGAAAACCTCCCCCTGGCGAACCTGCTATGGCAGCGAACGCACGCGAGATTATTTCGTTTCACGCCTTGGAAAACCCTCGAAGATGTCCCTGCTATGGCAGCGAACACAGACGAGATTCCTCCAAGTTGCCTATTATCAAATATTTTAAAGTTACGCTACCAAGGCCTATGGTACTAGATTCAACACACCCCCGAAATAATTTGAGAGTCCCTCAAGAATTTACCTGCTTTGCAGCGAGAATGCTTGAAAGTTTCCCAACGTTATTTCCTTTCCCTTGTGTTGTATACCGGAATTGGGATTCCCGAAATATCTTGAAAATCCCCCAAGAATTTACCTGCTTTGCAGCGAGAATGCTTGGGAATTTTCCAATTATATTTCTTTTCCCCTGAAGTTACAGCCAACAGTAAATTCTTACTTCGGAATCGTACACAAATACGCGGAAAATCACTCAAATTAAACAAGCAGTAAGCAAAATAAAAATCTATTAATACAATTACTAAATACGCTTGAAGCAAAATAAATCTCAACACCAGAAGAATGAAAAATAATTTCTAAATTCGCTTACCTCGCTGGCGAAAATCAGTCGGCGTTTTCGGTTACGGCGGAAACGGTGGAACTGTCGGAGCAGGAGTCACAAGAGCACAAGAATCAGGAGTCAAAAAAGAGCTATTCCGTTCCGTTTGCCGGTTTTATACATTCTTTTTCGACCCCACTCAGGAGGTACCCTACTTAGCAATTTTAAGAACGGCGTCGACTGGCGTGCGCGAGCGATGCAGTAAGAAATACACATTAAATATATACCGGATGTATCACTATACATATTTAAAATTATTAGGAACAAATAAATTTACAGCTTTTGGTGAAAGAGGGGTGTATAAGCAAATAATGACGGAACTTAATAATAAAATGAGAAATAAAATAGGTACAGTTGAATGTCTGAACGAAAGAAGAAAAAAAAAATAGTAACATCGTTACATCCCCCTCTTTCTTCGGTAAAAAAAAAATTAATAAGTGAAAGTGAAGCTTTCATTATATATATTTTTTTTCAATCCTAACCTAAAACGAATATTTTTCACACAAGGCTAAACTTCTTTACCCAAGAAAACTTGCAGCGGAGTGGATTCCAAACCTCGCTGGCGTTACTGGAGTCTGGAACTCCTCATACTCAGACTTGGATACGGGCGGGAAGAGCGTTGCCTCACTCCTCTACAGGTGGGGCGGTTCCGAAGCATCGAGTACCGCTGACGAACGCCGGTGATGTCTTCTGGAGTTTCCGGGGAACAGTCACATAGGTTGCATTGAATGCCAACATCTCGGCGGGATCGGGAAACTATGAGTGCTTGAGTTGCTACAGAGCGTCTTCCCGGCTCAGGTGAAGAACGGGACAGGGATCGGCAAGTAGCTCGGCTTACAGACGGTTGATTCCAGCGGGAACAACGTAAGGACGGCTTCATAACAGTAGTCCTAACTGTCGGCATCTTGCACAAACAATCTCGGGACATCTGACCAAAACGTCCGCAACGGGAGCAGAATAGGATGGCTTTTCTGCGAGTACAAGCGTCACGGCGGTGTCCGGGATATCCACATTTCCAACATAGATCCCTCTCAATGGGCAAGTAAATGTCATCGCATGTTGGTTCGCTCGATAACTGGCATGTATAGCTGGACTTCTGACCGGTTCCTCGTCTAATTTCTTCCGGTATTTTGTCTAGTAACGAGGACGTACTGGGCGCTGCAGGAATCTCCGGGTCCATTTCGTTACACTCGGGCACCGGGCTCACACCCTGCGTTACTTGGACTGACGGTCCGGCGGTCGTATCTAGATTGGCACTAGGTAGGTCCTCTGGCGGGGCCGATTCGGGCGGGAGGTCATCTTCATCCAAACTCTCCATCCCAGATATGTCTAACACTTCAAATGAGGACTCGGAACCCAATGTGTATAGATTAAGAGGCCGAAAATCTATAAACGAAAAGACAGTTTAATTCTAGCCGGAACTGTATGCACGAACAAAGTTTCGGGTGCGGGAAGTGCTACACTTGACGTGAGTCTGACTGACACTAGGTTCAAACGGTTCTCCCCATAAAACAAAAGAAAATTCTTCAAAACATCCCTTAATTACAAAAAACTAAAAAAAACAAAATCCTACACAGAACACGCGGACGCACTCACACAGTGCTAGCGTTCGTTAACCGGCGGTAGGTATACCTTACGCAGAACCCCTTGGTCATCGAATAGGTACACCCTACACCAACGTCGCGGATCGGAATTTGCGGGCCGGAATGGACGGCTACGGTTGACCCATTCGGTCGGCCACGGATGGTCCTTGGCTTGTTGGAGGGCGAAGGAAATCAGCCGTTGTTGTTCCGTTGGACCTGCTACCAACCGGGGTGGAACAGATGGGGCAGGAGGCGGCGGAAATAATGGGTCGAAGGCGTACTGGACATCGGACCGTTGGGTAATTTCTTCGCTGCACTTGACCCATTCATAATCCTCTGCCGGCAGGACTATCTCTCTCCGGATAACGGTTTCCAGCGTGACCGTCTCCACGTACGTGCCGGCTTCCGGATAGGGGGGTGACGGCGGCGGTGTGTTGCCCGGGACATACGGCGCTACAGCCATCAGGTCTTCCATGGAGGAACGCTCGGTATCCGGTACCCATTCGAAACCGAATTCAAAGTCCGACACGTCCTCCCAGGTCGGGACAAAATCTTCCGGGAACAGGGGCGTTTCCGGGAACGTCGAGGTAACAGGCGAGGGAGAAGCTGCGGGGCTGGTCACAGGGGAAGTTAGATCTATGATCTCTTCTTCCCGTTGCAGGTGTTCTCTTACTTCCGGGGTACATTCCCGTACCTGGGTATCTCGGCTTCTATCTGGCTGAGGTCGTTCGGCTCGGTCCGTTACTAGGTTTCGGAGAAGTGTGGGATCATTCCCAAGAGGCGGTACTTCATAGTTCGGTTTCATTCTGAAAAGTACTAATTACTAGCGTTTCCTGAAATCGGTTTCAAGTCTTTAATATGTATCCGATAATAACGCCTGCCTTGTGCATCTTTTAAATCGTACACCACGGGGGATAGAACTTTCACTACTTTATACGGACCGGAATATTTCGGGGCAAGTTTCGCGGCCACATGGTCTGCGGCGGATGACAGGGTATGTTCTTTTTTCATTACCGAATCACCTACCGTACATCTCCAGTCCCGGCGGCGTAGATTGTAATATCGGCTTTGCGTCGTAAAGGCTCTAGACAGATTCAGTCGGACTAGCTCGAAACATTCTTGCAATTTGTTCAAGCTAAGTAAGTGCTGTTCAGAGACTTCATTTTCGGCATTTCCGGCATCATTGGGTGTTTCAGATTCTTCTTTCGCCTGATCTTGTTCCACTTCTCGGCGTAGCGTATTCGGGACGTCCAGATCTCTTCCGAAATTGAGAAAGGCGGGAGAAAAGCCGGTAGAGTCGTGCTTAGAGTTATTAATCGCAAACTTCAGGTCGGATATTCTCAGATCCCAATCTCGGTGGTCTTGTTCACAATACTGAGCTATCATGGTCTTTAAAGTACGGTTGGCTCTTTCAACAGGGTTAGCTTGTGGTGTATATGGCGGGGTGAATCGATGGCGTATTCCTAAGCCTCTCAACATTTCCTTAAAGAGCTTACTATCATATTGTGTCCCATTGTCTGATAATACGGTGCGAGGACATCCAAACGTGGTCAGAACTTCTTCGTAAAAAGCGTTACTTATCGCGCTAGCGGTCGCTTTTCTGATCGGTTTACACTGTACCCATTTTGTGAAACGGTCCTGGAACATGACTATGTAGCAGTTTCCTTTTTTACTGCGCGGCAGCGGTCCGACAATATCGGTACTGACAGTTTCCCAGGGACGTCGATTTCGGGACGGTTGCATCTTCCCAGCTAACTGCTGTTGAGACGGTTTGTACTTTAAGCATTGCATACAGTCACGGACGTACCTGGTTATGTCCCTAAACATTCCTGGCCAGTAGTACATCTTAGCAATCTTCGCTATTGTTTTTGCAATCCCTAAGTGTCCGGCGGTAGGGGCATCGTGATTTTCCTGTAAAACACGGGATCTTTGTGACTTCGTCACACACAGCTTCCACGGGTCAGACAGTTCAGGCTCACTCAGATCATTCAGGTCCCAAAAATGTCGGTACATTCGTCCTTCTTTGATGCAGTAATCAGGAAATTTACCTGGGTCTCTCAACACTTCCTCTTTCTTGTTCCGGTACCAGGAACATTCCTCTGGAATATCGGCTATGCACACTTCCGCTGATTGCTCAGGGGTGTCCGGCAGCGGGTTCCTAGACAGTGCATCGGCTACTCGGTTCATGGTACCTCTTCGGTATTTGATCTCGAAATCGTATTGTTGCAAAAATATACTCCAGCGGGCTAAACGACCAGATGGACTAGATATAGAATGCAGCCATCGTAAGGACTGGTGGTCAGTTACCACCGTGAAATGATAGCCTTCTAGATAGGGGCGCATCTTATCAATCCCCCACACTATGGCAAGGCATTCTTTTTCTGTCACTGAGTAGTTCTTTTCAGCTGGACTCAGGGTTCGGCTCGCGTAAGCTATCACATGTTCATTACCATCTATCTGTTGTGTCAGGGCCACCCCTAATCCATATTCGGAAGCATCGGTTTGCAGCGTAAACGGTAGACTGAAATCTGGGCAACTTAAAACAGGCGCTTCAGACAAACAGGTCTTGATTCTGGCAAAAGCACATTCTTGTTCTTCAGTCCATTTCCAGCGGTGTGCCTTACGTAGTAACTTGGTTAATGGAGCTACTGTCTGAGAAAACGAGGGCACAAAACGGCGGTACCAAGAGGCTACTCCCAAAAATCTTCGTAGCTCACGGACGTTTCGTGGAGCTGCAAACTTCGAAATACTCTCTACTTTTTCGGGATCGGTACTGATACCTTCTCCGGTAATGACATGACCTAAATATTTCATGGATGGTAAACAGAAATGGCATTTTTCTGGGTTTATTTTCAGCTTGGCGTCTCGTAGACGGCGGAAAACCTCACCTAGATTTTTCAGGTGTTCTTCGAACGTTTCTCCTAGTACAATAATGTCATACAAATAGGCGAATGCATGCGGATCCAAATCAGGTCCGATAATTCGATCTACTAGTCGCTGAAAGGTGGCCGGCGCTGAATGTAGACCAAACGGCATAACTGTGAAATGGAAAAGTCCCCGCCCTGGCACGGTAAATGCAGTGATGGGTTTGCTTTCTGGAGCTAGAGGGACTTGCCAATATCCACTCTTCAGATCTAGACTGGAGATATACTTTGCGCGTCGCAATTTATCCAGAATAGCATTTATGAATGGAAGAGGGTATGCGTCCTTCCTTGTGACATCATTCACCTTCCGAAAGTCAATGCAGAAACGGTTTTTTCCATCCTTTTTCTTAACGATTACCACCGGAGAACTCCACGGACTGCCCGAGGGTTCTATCACCCTTTCCTTCAGCATCAGGTCCACTTCAGAGTTACAAATCTCTTGCATCTTTGGGTTCTGGGGGCGGTATCGTTGCTTGATCGGAGTTGAGTGCAGTAGGTGGATCTCGTGTTGTACTAGGTCTGTTGGCCCTTGAACTTCCTCAAATTTCGGTAATTCCATATCGAGGAATCTTCTCAACGTTTCCTCTTGTATTCCTGTTAGGTTTCGGTCTTGTAACGGCGTTATAGCTTCTATAGGAGATTCTTCGGTAGGTAACTCCCTACTGTCATCAAACTCTCCTAAATCAGACCGGGTTAAGCCGGTAAATGTTCCAAGTTCCTGGCAGTTATCAGTATTGTTATCAGAGTTTACATCTTTGCAGATTCTTCTAACAGCGGATTCTCGAGGATATTCTATACTAGATCTCCCTCTATCACCTTGGGATCTTTCCATGGCTGACTGGGAGATATCAGTCATTATCCTATCAGGTTTCACTCGAGAATATTCAGTATCATATCTCCCTCCATCACCTTCGGCTTCGGGTCCGTTCAAGGCTGACTGGGAGATATCAGTCAATATCCTATCAGTTTCTCCTAGAGGATATTCAGTATCAGATCTCCCTCCATCACCTTCGGCTTCGGGTCCGTTCAAGGCTGACTGGGAGATATTAGTCAATATCCTATCAGTTTCTCCTAGAGGATATTCAGTATCAGATCTCCCTCCATCACCTTCGGCTTCGGGTCCGTTCAAGGCTGACTGGGAGATATTAGTCAATATCCTATCAGTTTCTCCTAGAGGATATTCAGTATCAGATCTCCCTCCATCACCTTCGGCTTCGGGTCCGTTCAAGGCTGACTGGGAGATATCAGTCAATATCCTATCAGTTTCTCCTAGAGGATATTCAGTATCAGTAAAGCTTACTCTAGCGGTATCTGTAACAGCACCATTTTCCCTCGCAGTATCATTATCAGTAAAAATGGAACTAGCGGTGTCAGTAACGGTCATTTCGCAGGACAACCCATGATTGTTCTCCCTTGGCGGTGGCATTACTACGTCGATGATTCCTATGGGAGAGGACAGTGTATCTGGTTCTCGACAGTTTACTAGCTTTCCGTCCTGGTAGATCTTCCCTGTACCTAGTTCTAAGCAGAAATTATACTTCTTCAGTGTATCCAGACCAAGAACCATATCAGCGACCAAACCTGGAAAGTGTTCCAACGGTTCTTCCATGATGACGTCATTTACCGTAAGCTGCAGATCATAGATGTCTGTGATAGAAACCAAATTTCCATTTGCTAAACGTGCTCTTGTCGAATGACTTATCGTTCGCTTTTGTTGGGAAAATTGTTTCGCTACTGCATCACCCACATACGATCTGATAGCTCCCGTGTCCAGCAAGGCTTTGAACTTGAAGTTTTCCATTTGGACGTCAATTTGGGGTCGCGGATCTGACGGTTCGGAAGTCGGATGTTCTTGAGAGGCTAAAAGATTAGGAAACTGTGACGGCCTCCCTTCGGGACAGTTTCGGTTTAGTTTTCCGGCTTCGAACAGGAACAGTCTCGGGTAAGGACTCCTTCCTTACGGCAGCGGGAACAGAATATTTTCAGCGGATTTCTACAATTTGCTCGGACGTGGCCTGTCTCGCCACACCGCCAACACAGTGTACTGGAATTTCTCGGTATAGGTGTTCGACTAACTGGATCAACTGGGCGAGAGCTACTAGTACTAGTTATGGGTTCTCGGGGCGGACTGGAAGCTGCATTTGGATTCCGAGATGTATTAGCCGGCGGAAAACGTGGATTAGTTCCTCTTCGCCATCCACTGGTGCTAGGAATATTTTGGAGTTCTTTTCGTAGCGACTCGAATTCCTTGACCTCTTGACAGAAAGTAGTAAAATCCTTAAAGTCCGTTTTACGGATCTGCTGTCTATATTCAGGTAGCAGATTACGATATAGCCAGGCTAATTGTTGTTCATCGGAGAGTTTCCCATGTCTACGCATCAAAGTTTGTAGATCAGTGATGTATGCCGATGCCGCCTCATTCCTCCTTTGCAGACGCTTGCTAATTTCCGCCTCTAGGTCTACTTCATAATTAACCGGATAGAAGAAAATGCGAAAAGCTCTTTCAAAATCCTTCCAGTTTGTCCATCGGCTTCGGTTGTTGCGGAACCATAGTGCTGGTTCACCAGACAGGAACTCGGGTAACACCGGTAGTAACTTATCTTGCGGCACATTCTTAGCAGTGCAAATTTCTTCCAGTCGTTCCAGAAAATTTGCCGGATCATCGCGATCTCCAAAGGATACTTTCCAATCGTGCACATTCAACGGAGAAGTAACGGGAGTAGTAGTAGTAGTCATGGTTATTACGGAACTCGTGCCTCCAGTGGTTACTGCAGTACGGTCAAGCTCTGGAGCTACCGGACTACTTGGGTTTAACCCTTCGCCTCCAGCCGGAACGGAATTAGTACTCCTTTGTACAGCTGATGATTTTTTTAGAAAACTAGCTAGTCGTCGGCGCTTCTCTCTTACGGATCCAGTTGGAGACAGTTGTCGCTTGGTTAGCTCATCAGAGAGTTCTTCTTTCTTTAGAGAATATATCCAGCCCACAAGCGGCTTATCAGTGGTTTCCTGTGGGGATGTACGTTTATCGTTACTATCCGTGGAATCGCTGTATTCACTAGTTGACATCAGATGTAATCCTCAAATCGGCTCGGTCGGTATATCCAGACAAGCAAAATACCCAACGCCGGTTCACCCTCGTTGGCGAAAATTTGAACTAGTTACCTCGAATAAACAAGTCCAGTTCGGATAATCAACAATAGAGAAAAATTTCTTCAATCAACAACAAATCAATCTCGTATTTCAGATAAAATAAAATAAAACTTGAGACTTGGCGGATCTTTAAACGTAGAAACCAATACAAAATTTCTCGCAACAGGAAATACAACTCAAGATACAAATGTAAATTTAGAAATTGAAATCTCCAAGATACTTTCTAGAAAACAAATTCTAAGTCAAAATCAGCTTTTATTTCTATTCGATACCCATAACTGTAATATCTATTCAAAAGTGTATGGTCAGTAGTGAACGATGATACCAAAATTGCAGGACAGCTGGTATAATATATTATTGCTAGCGGTAAATAATTATCAAAATATTCGCAAATAAAAAGTCTAAGTATCAATCACTTTTTGCTTCACAAATTTTTAAGTTTAAATCAGCTTTGATTTCTATTCGAACCCCAAAATTACAATACCTATTCAAAATACTATTATCAGTAGTGAATGATGATAACAAAATTGTGGGACAACCGGTATAATATACTATTTCCAGCAGTAACTAATTATTAAAATATTCGCAAATAAAAGTCTAAGTAAGAATCACCTTTTGTTTCTATTTAATACTGAAAATTGTAATCCCTATTTATTGGTACAACCGGTATAATAATTATTAAAGTATTTCCATGTAAAATCTATTGATTCTATTTTATTAGCAAAATTACTTTTTAAAAGAAAACGATTACAATTCAATATTTCAGTTAACAACAAACAAAACTAAAAAAAGCAATTATCGTTAACAAGAAACGACTAAAAAAGAAACTGGTTCTCCTAATTTGAAAAATATTTCTATCGGCAATATTTTATTGCAACTTCCAAAATATATTCTTTTACGTACTAAATTTAACAAATTAGATCCTACGAGATTTTCGAAATGTTGGTTGAAAATTTTAATTATGGATTTATGAAGGTTTACACACTCGTGTTTCTGATTCGGAATTTTAACATCAAAATTCTCTAAATAATTCACAATATGCGGAAGAAAATCCTTAATACAGTTACGACTACGGCTCCGGTTTCTATAACGACGGTCTCTGCTCCTTCAACAACGGTATTTGCTCTTACAACTACGGTTCCTGCTTCAATGACAACGATATCTGCTCTTACAATAACAGTCCTTGCTCCTACAACAACGGTTTCTGTATTTTTCTCACAACAACGGTCCCTGTATTTCTTACAACAATAGTCCCTATATTTTTTTTACAACAATAGTCCCTATATTTTTTTTACAACAATAGTCCCTGCTCGGGCGCCATTTTGTGACGTGCTTTCTTTCCTCAGAAGAATTACGGACGTCACTATGACTCCCGTGGCTTTACTATCTACCAGATTTTCTCGGGCGCCAGATTTTTGGGATGGTTTACTCCACCGAACTCTCGGAAATGGTAGCGTCAAGAGTTACCAGGGTAGCAACAGATGGAGGTTAAGTAATTCCAGGGGTCTGTTGTTTTTGACCTCTATGCCGTGCGAAGTGGGAAACAGGCTTTAATTGTTTACCACTATCGGAAAATGAAACTACCTGTGCTTTATCAAATTTCACAATTTATTTCGGTCTCGAAAGAATTTGGGAAAAAGGAAAATAGAACGAACTTCTTAACTATATAATTAAAACAACTAAATTTTAATGAAAACCCTTCAGTATTTGCGATTTATATTAAATTACTGCCCAGACCAAAGCACTTTATTACAGAATAAATGTTTTACGCTTACAAGCCTAACGTGCAAAGCTCTAATAGTTTTCGGCGATCGCCGGTGAAAATCAGCGAAAATTTACTAGCAGTACGGTGAGAATTACACAGAGAAAGCGTTATAAAGGCACTAGCAGTGTTCTACGGGAGCGTTTCTTGGCATTTGTGTACGGTTTAAGATAGGAGAAACGGTAAATAATAGAGTTATCTCGGTTTTTATGCAGATATTTCTCCGGCCGTTGGTGCTAAAATCAATCGTGCAAAGATCAGTTAGTCGGCAGAACCCGAAAACCTCTCTCTGGCGAACCTGCTATGGCAGCGAACGCACGGGAGATTATTTCGTTTCACGCCTTGGAAAACCCTCGAAGATGTCCCTGCTATGGCAGCGAACACAGACGAGATTCCTCCAAGTTGCCTATTATCACATATTTTAAAGTTACGCTACCAAGGCCTAGAATAGAACGGCGGTAATTAACAAATTTCCCTTGGTTTTGTGCGGATTTTACCCCGGCCGTTGGTGCTAAATCAATCTCTCAAAGAACAGTTAGCCGGCAGAATCCGAAAACCTCCCCCTGGCGAACCTGCTATGGCAGCGAACGCACGCGAGATTATTTCGTTTCACGCCTTGGAAAACCCTCGAAGATGTCCCTGCTATGGCAGCGAACACAGACGAGATTCCTCCAAGTTGCCTATTATCAAATATTTTAAAGTTACGCTACCAAGGCCTATGGTACTAGATTCAACACACCCCCGAAATAATTTGAGAGTCCCTCAAGAATTTACCTGCTTTGCAGCGAGAATGCTTGAAAGTTTCCCAACGTTATTTCCTTTCCCTTGTGTTGTATACCGGAATTGGGATTCCCGAAATATCTTGAAAATCCCCCAAGAATTTACCTGCTTTGCAGCGAGAATGCTTGGGAATTTTCCAATTATATTTCTTTTCCCCTGAAGTTACAGCCAACAGTAAATTCTTACTTCGGAATCGTACACAAATACGCGGAAAATCACTCAAATTAAACAAGCAGTAAGCAAAATAAAAATCTATTAATACAATTACTAAATACGCTTGAAGCAAAATAAATCTCAACACCAGAAGAATGAAAAATAATTTCTAAATTCGCTTACCTCGCTGGCGAAAATCAGTCGGCGTTTTCGGTTACGGCGGAAACGGTGGAACTGTCGGAGCAGGAGTCACAAGAGCACAAGAATCAGGAGTCAAAAAAGAGCTATTCCGTTCCGTTTGCCGGTTTTATACATTCTTTTTCGACCCCACTCAGGAGGTACCCTACTTAGCAATTTTAAGAACGGCGTCGACTGGCGTGCGCGAGCGATGCAGTAAGAAATACACATTAAATATATACCGGATGTATCACTATACATATTTAAAATTATTAGGAACAAATAAATTTACAGCTTTTGGTGAAAGAGGGGTGTATAAGCAAATAATGACGGAACTTAATAATAAAATGAGAAATAAAATAGGTACAGTTGAATGTCTGAACGAAAGAAGAAAAAAAAAAATAGTAACATCGTTACAATATATATATATATATAGCGATAGCGGTTCAAGTGGCATCCGTATAGATTTGTAGCGCTGTGGCATCCTCCGATATACACAATATGTATATAGAACAACCCTAATGCATCGAAATCACGCACAGAGTGGCTTCCTATTATTTGGCAACACTGGGACCTTGATATATTATTAGTAGGTAGATTTGAATTTGTTCAAGAATCGGTGCGTCCTGTATATTGTGTATAGATCGCGTACGAAGTGACTTCCAGTAATTTTAAATATGAATTTGTTTTTCTTTTGAGAGAGGAGAATGAAACACATATTTTAGTAACTGGGATGTTGACGGTTGTTACAAATCCATATGAAGCTATATTTTACACATAAAAGACAGTTTTTAGAAACATAAAATAACATGTTTAAAACCTTATTACTCGTCTTAAATTAAATAAAATTAATTTAAATTGCGTTATTTATCATTATCACGTGACTACGAACACCAATCAGAGCGCAATGACGTCACTGCACGAACAAGTGGACTTATTTCTCATAACGGAGTTACAAGTATGAACCATTTTTCTTGATAATTTGTTAGAACAACGATTACGATTTTTATCACAATGGAGACTGGATCCATCAAAAGAAATAGTTGTAACTTACCGCAGATTGATTCTATAATGGTGCGAGTTACTTTGCTAGAAACATAGTTTTTGTGCAGTGGAGAAGAACTGGAAAATGTCTTTGTAAGTACCTATAATTGTTCATTATTAGAAATGAGAGAGGCGCGTTACTCATTTTATATACTCTTTTATCATATCTAGAGCTACTTATCATCTATCTCAACGAAATAAAACTAAAAACCAGCTCTCTTAACAAACAAACTACTAATGAATAATTGAAAATTATTTTTACTACAATTAAAAATATCTAAAATTAATTTCAATTTATATTTGTAGTTCATCAGATATTATAACTTTAAAGTAATTGAAAAAGACTCTCAATCTGAAATGTACTCTGTAGGCAAATAGCAGTAAGTAAAACGCAAGCCCCGTACTACAGCATGTATTATTACAAGTTGAAGGGGCAACTAGTTTCGGCACACTGATCTATCATCAGGCCTTAAATGTATATATCATTCACATGAAAAGTATTATGAAAGGCAAGCTGTCACATGCCCGTGGCATCCAGCAGAATCCAAGATGTGTCAGTAGGCAATATGGGAAACACCCTGTAGGGAAATGTTATTAAAAATTTACATAACTATGCAAACGTCAAACAAAATTAAAATTGGACAATGTTAAGAGAAGTCATTAAAATTAAATTAATGTATAATTAAAAGAAAAAGAAAGAAAATATGGACTTTGTGGTGCGACAGAATCCGTCTGAAGCAAGAAGTCCAGTATTTGAATAGTCGTAATAAGAAAAAGTGCAATGGAGAGGACCGAATGCGGACTAACGAAAAACAACTTTTGCCTTCTCTTAATCCGCATGATAATAATTATATACTCAGAATTCATATTTTAACACTCATAATTCACACAATTAGTATATTCATGGTCGTAGGAAAAATAGAGTACATAACTCATTAGAAATTGTATTTCTTGCACTCGTACCGAATATGTCACTTTCCACACTTCTTATACAATGCTATTCATATTCGAGTCTATGCATTGGGATCATGGTAACGGTAAGAGATATAAGGATGTTTAACTGGGGGCAAAGTTGTGTATTTCAGAGGGCATTGATTTGATTCAACACAATCTAGTTTCTTGAGCTCTGGAGTTATACCGGAAAATTTTGAAATTCTTCTTTTGCCTTTATTTGCGAAGATTTTCCAAAACTTAGCCATAGCAACAATTTTTGTAGACTATCCAAACATGCGAATAAAAATTATATAGAAAGTATGGTACAAATTGGGCCACACTCAACATTTTATTTTCAAATACGGACCTATATTTTTCATTTCAATTTTTTGAATGCCAAGAGTTATGTTTCATATTGGCGTAGTATTTTCATCTGAACTACAGAGTGTTTTGAAAATATTCAACTATTACCAGAACAATTTTAACCTCTTTTAATATTCCATAACAGCTGTAATTGAAAAATATCAGTGAGTAAAAAGTGAATCAATGCCAAGTTGATCATACAACAAGAACTTGTTTAATTATTGAAGATATGAAATTTTACCGGTATAGTTCAATATTTCCAAAACACTCTGTAGTTCAGATGTAAATACTACGCCGATATGAAACGCAAAAATGCCGCAAAAATGTTTAGTTCGGATACACATGTTTTTCAATCTGTAAGCTACAGAATAATCCACGTTATACATCCAAAGAAATTATTTTTTACTTTCTAGCGCATTTGAATAAAAATTAGTCTTTAAAAAGTTATCTTATGATTTTTAGTCTACTTCTTAATCTATGCAATTCTGATACGGCATCATTATTATAAGGTAATTTTTCCGTGAGATTTGAGCTATTATTATGATTAACTGGTTTGCTATCGTGGAGCCATGATATTGAATTTCGATAATCTCCGGGCTAAATTCGTAACCTCAACCCACAATTCGACAATAATCACAAATATCGTCCGCCATTTTGGAGCTGCCATGTTGAATTTATGAATTTTGACATAAAGATTAATATTTCAGGCATTCAAACATCTGACTATAATTTACGGTTCAAATGGAATTTTATTTTTCAAATAGAATAACCTAAATATTTTTCAATATTTGGATTCTTCAAAAATTGAAACATGTATCATACTCCTTAGCTATGACGGTTCCAAGAAATGTCAAATGAGTCGCACAGTTTATCAGTTTTAAATAAAATAATTTAATATACCAGAAAACCTAAATATATTGCATTGTTATTACGGTGGCCTTGTCTGTATTATTTCAACTTTGATGTTTTATAACACAGTCTGTAATGCCGGTGGAAAAAATTCGTAGCGGCTACGTTTATGGATTGGAAAGAATTAAATTAGTAAAAATCGAACGAAGGAGGTAAGTACAATCATAGAAAAATACCGCATTTTTCCACCGGCATTATGAACCGAGTTATAAAACATCTAAGTTGGAATAATAAAACAATTCAACACCACCCTGTATCTCATTAACGACTTATCACACATGTTTATAAGAACTTTTCGTCTTAATATGGAGTGACGAAGCGCCCACTACAATATTTTAGATTACTTAGCAAACACCCGTATATAAAGAGAACATATATTTATTTGGAATATGTACTGTTTATTTTTTGTACGAACATTTGTATAAGTTTCATTAAATATTTTTTCATGTCTATTCTATCTAAAACGCACAATAGAGAAGAGCTTTAATGATGATACTGATCTGAAAACTTGTAGACAGTCATGATGGATTCCTCACTACTTCATTATCTGTTTAGATACCTGATTCTTTTGGTAAGATCTTCATTAGCGTTACACCTAAAGGTGGGTACAGACATAGAACAAAACTTCGTATCGTAACTCCGTCGCGCAACAATTGTTTGTTACGCATCGAAGATACGGCGTGTCAACAAATATAGCGTATCAATACATCGTCGCGTATCTTATAAACGGGACATTTTGCCGTTCCGTCTTTACTAAAACAAAACAATTAAATTAGTCTTTTTCTTGTGTGCAATGGAGGTTGTTGCAGCAGCTTATATATACATGCATTACTTAGTTAAAAAAAAAATAAAAAAGACGCACAGAAAGACGCTAGTGGCAGACCCGGTTGTATACTAATAGAAGTGTGTACAGCGGAAATAATTTACTGTTGGATTTAAAATTTCAGGCAACTAGTGGCCTTGACAAAAATTTTACTAGAATGTCTCCAACAGACTTCGATTACTTGATTAATTTAATTGGACCCAAAATAGCACGATAAGATACTAGATGAAGAACGGCAATTTCTGTTCAAGAAAGGTTGGCAGTAACAATTCGGTTTCTGGCGACTGGTGACCCTTTCACCAGTCTACAATACCTTTTTAAAATTTCTAAACAATCGATAAGTGCTATAGTTCCTGAAGTGTGCGAAGCCATTATAGAAGGATTAAAAGAAAATATACAGGTAAGAAACTGTTTTATTAAAGAAGTATAATAAACACACATTAAACAAAACAAATGTTTATCTTAAATTCTCTAATTCAATATCGGGCATATCCTATAGTTGGCGTGGTAAAGAATTGACTGGAGTACTGCGACTTGAATGATCCGAAATACTAGAATTAGCATAATTATATGCTGGAGATGGTACCTGTGAATGCTGTTGAGTAAAACTGGAAGCTTGGCTACCCTGATACTGTTCAAATTGAGAATGTTGTGGCACAGAGTGTGCAAAGATTGACTGAAGAGTGAGTACGGTATGATTGCGAATGATAAAAATTCGTTGAACTTTGTTCGAGATGGGTCTTGTCTGCTTTAAACAAAATTAACATAACATCTTGTTGTACAGTACTTTGTAATTCAAGAGAATATTTGGCCAGTTTTTTAGCGACAAGATTTCCAAATATTTGACATTCGTTTTGCTCCTGTGGGTTTCTAGCGTTTGCTGATGCTTCTGACAGTATTTTAAAAGCGTTATCTAATTTCTCAGAACCTTCATTCCTCTTTTGGTGTTCCCTACTAGGTGTCGCTTCATCGCTTTTCTTTTCGGTACTAGGTGTTGCTTTTCTTTTCGGTCCATTTTCTATACTTTCCAGATTCTCTTGTACAGCAGAATTTTTATCGTTATCTGCTAATGTTCCTTCGTCACCCGATATTTCCTTTTCATCATATCTTCTTCTTCGTGTACAATCTAAAATTAAAAATAATTTAAAATAAGTATTTAATAAACAAACTTATTTAGAAAATAAAAATATGTCCTATTTATGGCGCACTGTATAATTTGTTTTAATGAAATTTGTTTTAATTTTTACAGATACCTTCAACACCAGAAAGATGATTAGAAGTGGCAAAACAGTTTGAGGACACCTGGAACTTTCCACATTGTCTGGGTGCTTTAGATGGGAAGCATGCTCCAATTAACACCGGAAGCGAGTTCTTTAATTACAAATCAACATTTAGTGTAGTTATTTTTGCCCTAGTGGATGCTACTTATAACTTTTTGTATGTTGATGCTGGAGGCCAACAACGAATTTCAGATGGTGGTATCTTTAAAAACTGCTCGCTTCACAAAAAATTAGAGCGAAATGACTTAAATTTACCTGTACCAGAAGCTTTACATGACAGGCAACAGGAAATTCCCTATTTTTTTATTGGAGACGAGGCATTTGCCTTAACAGAGTCGTTAATGAAACCGTTTTCGGGAATACATCCTAAAGGATCATTGCAAAGAGTGTTTAACAACAGATTATCTCGCACACGGAGAACTGTAGAAAATGTATTTGGCATCGCCTCAGCCGTTTTTAGAGTACTTCGTAAACCGATGTTACTTGAACCCGAAAAGCTGAATTAGTTATAATGGCAGTAGCTCATCTACATAATTTTTCAAGAGAAAGTTCCACATCTTGTGCTTTGTATACGCCACATGGAACCTTCGATACAGAAATTGATGGAAAGCTTGTAGAAGGAAAGTATAAAACTATAACTAATGAACCAATGTCTTCTTTATTTCCAATTAGAAATATTCCCAGAAGACCAACCAAAAATGCAACACGAATTAGAGACGAATTTTCATCGTACTTTCAAAACGAAAATCGAATTTTGTGGCAAGATTATTATACGTAATTCGTAATTCGTTTTATACTTACGGTGCTTTGTGTTTCCCGAACCTTGTTTTTGTCCCAAAGGGATAGCAAACTTTTAATGGCAAACCAACTACTTTCATAGATATCTGAAAGCCCTGTAATAAATAAAAATAAAAGTTGTAATTGAAAATTAAATAAACAAAATAGAAGAGAAATTAATTTTCAATTATTCAAACTTACCTTTACCCGTATCGTGGCTCTTTTTAATTTTTGCTTTCTCTAGCCTAGTCCTGACAGAAGAACATTAATTATTTTTTGCATTCATCTACTGTTGTCCGAAACTCTACAGCAAGTTCTTCCCAAGCATCATGCTTCTATATTTTATTATAGTATTTGGGATGTTTTGCATCCCACAAAATTTCTTTATTACGATAACTATTTATGAAATCCAGGGTAGATTTTTCTGTCCACTCCATGTTTTCAACTGAATAAACAAAACGAAAAATAAATCGCAACTGTGTACCGCAGACCTGTCCAGACATGCTAACAAGTGGTGCAACATCAGTGCGTATCATTTCTTTGATGCGGCGTCAAAAAACTGACAACCGATGGAACGCCGAGATGTTACTATGTTCTGGTGTTACGGTGTTACGCAGTGCCGTCCACACTTGTTACGCGACGGCGTTACGATACGAAGTTTTGTTATATGTCTGTACGCACCTTTAGTCTAGCAATTCAAGTGAATTCAAGATTTTTTCAAAAAATTGGTGTTCACACTTTTCTTTTTGAAATTCTGTTTCAAAGTTTCTCTTCAAAATTCAGAACCTAACTCGGGTTTCGAATTATTCAAGAGTATGAAAAAAACCTTCATCAACCTCACACGGCTCAATGAAGTTTATTCCAATCGTCCTATTTTGAGCTCTAGTTCACTCTGTAGGATTAATTGTATGTTGGTCTGGGACACCCTGTATACAGACATCAGACCAGTAGAACCATTTGCACATGTTTAAGTTTTGCATTTATCAGACTCCCTGTATATTGGAAAATAGCTTTCATTTCTGCACTGCACTGTTTGGAACCGGTGGTGTAGTAATGAACAGACTAGAGTTTTTTCCCAACACCAAACCGTTATGGTGTTGGGAAAAAACTCTAGTATATACATAGCTTTTATTGCTCTCTACAACTTTTATTTAAGACATTTTTTCCTTAGATCAAATAAGTATGCAGTTATCGTCCATCATTGATACTCTCTGTATATGCCAGAAAGAGTTTCAACGTCTCCGAAATTTTTGTGACATTCAATATTCTAGGTCAACTAGTAACAATCCACCTAGTAATATGATTGCATTTAGGTTTTAGGAATTTTCACAAAAAAATTTAACTTCTGCTATCTGCTATAGTGAAGTAGAAAAATATACCCGTTCGAAAATTAACCTGAAAATTGAGTAGTAATTTTACTTCATTTCTTGGTTTACGATGGAAAATTCAATTCATTTTCCCCTTATTTACAGAAATTCAGAATTCTTTAATTTGTTTTATCGCCAGCATTATTCATTCTTATCGCCAGTAGTGTTTAATTTTACCTCAAAATCAGATTTAAGTGAATTGTAGAACGAAAATATCATTTTTCTATTAATAACGGTAGATCTTCTGCAATAACTAACATCCTCCGCACTGTCAACAATGGTATCAACAAATTAAAACAAATGGAAATCATCACATTCAATGTTAAAAGCTTTCTATAACCAGAAGTGAGGTCGGCAACACTGCCAGGATGCTACTTTGTAAGAAAAATATATATACGCCAAACTTCTTCGATATGTATACTGACGGATGCCACTTTGTGCGACAGATGTATAATAAATATATAAGTGTGCTACTATAACGCCGCGTAGGGAGACCCTGTGAACCTTGATGTTTAGGTTCATACAAAAAACGACCAAAGTGACGTCAAGCTGATATCAGCAATAGATTCCCAAGCATTCACTGAACCGTTTGCGATATTTTGGAGCTCGATGTACTGTGACGTCCGTATATCGGACGCCACAGCTACCACGATTTTAACATGGGCGGATGCTACTTCACGCCGTGAATATATATATATATATATATATATATATATATATATATATATATATATATATATATATGTATATATATATATATATATATATATGTATATATATATATATATATACGCAAAATAAAGGGCTACTAAAACAGAGTGGTAACCGCGGACATGCATGTTTCTGGCTCATTTGCCTCTTCAGCAGGGTATAACCAAATAAGGATGCGGGGGGGCTATGTGCGCCCCCGTGTCGATCTTGGTTGTTGTCCTGAAAACTCGGTATCTTCCAAATGAAGGCACAAATGAGCGTTTGGTTTCCCTCCTGAAGTTCGTTGTTTTGTGGTCTCCCATGTTTCGATTAACATCTTTGCTCCCAAATTTCACATCCTTATTTGGTTATACCGTGCTGAAGAGGCAAATGAGCCAGAAACATGCATGTCCGCGGTTTCCACTCTGTTTCAGTAGCCCTCTTTTTTGCGTGAATTACCCATGAATTTCTTTGTTGTTGTTGTTAACATATCACGCGATATTCCTACATTTCTTTTATATATATACATATATATATATATATATATATATATATTTAAAGAATTTATATGGATATAATTATATAATTAAAAAATTGAGTATATATGTACATACAAAAAAGTGGATGTTCTAGTAATTTTGTATAAATATATTTAATGCGGCAAACAAAAAGGCTTGAAATATCTGAAATAAATGAATAAATATATGCAACTTTTTCTTTAGAATCAAAGTAATGCATTTATTAATTGCTACACTCAAACAATTATTTCTTAAATAATAGTTTGTTTACTTTTAAGTCTAAAAGCATGGAATGGCACCCACTTATCATCAATTAAATTATATAGTTTGTAGCATGATTGTAATTATGAATTTGTATTTTTTTAAAAGAAAATTAAATTTTGAATATATTTCAAAATATTTTATCCAGCTGCTAGAGCCGTCCCTTATATTAATATATTTTCACTTTCCATAGCCCAAAGTCCTCGAATAAGGACGGCCCATTAAATAAAAACTAAGTACAAAAAGAAAAAATATCGAACTAGACCTCAACTAGAAAGATGCAAGAGTAGTTTTTGGAAGAATTTGGGCGTTAATGGGCCAATTTATCACTAGGAAATAACTCCTCCTTGACACTTTTTAACGATATTTACCATTTCCAATCATCCATTATAAAAGCACTTAGAGAATTATTTTATGTACAAATTATTTAGCGGATTTGCTGGTTGTCCTAAACAAAAAAAAATTATTATCGATGTTTATATAAATAAGATTAAACTAAGTTTTATTGCGTTTTTTCAGGTTTATTCATTTTCTTAATTTTCGTTTGCAAGAAAAGAAATTACATTAGATTCAAGAAATCGAGCGCCTTGGAAAGAATCAGAAAAATATCTTCAACGACTTCTAGAAAAACAAGTATAATCAACAATATTGCGAATATCAATAACTGATAAAAGATTGTCGTATAATAAAAGTTTCAGTTTTTTTTTTCATGAGTTTTATTTGAGTCTTAATTGAAAAAAAATATTATAATTATTATCAAAAATGGATAACGCGTGAATTTAACAAAAACAAAGAGCAAACAACAAATGTTTTCATGGGAAAGCACGCAAAAATAAAGAGGTTACTGAAGAGGAGTGGTAACCGTAAACATGCATGTTTCTAGCTCATCAGCCTTCATCAGTACGGTATAACCAAGTATGGATGTGAAACTTGGGAGCAACGATGTTGAATGAAACATGGTTGTCCTGTTATTTCCGTTGTTTGTGTTCTTCCATGTTTCATTCAACATCGTTGCTCCCAAGTTTCACATCCATACTTGGTTATACCGTACTGATGAAGGCTAATGAGGTAGAAACATGCATGTTTACGGTTACCACTCCTCTTCAGTAACCTCTCTATTTTTGCGTACTTTCCCATGAAAACACTTGTTGATTGCTCTTTGTTTATATATATATATATATATATAAATATATATATATATATATATATATATATATATATATATATATATATATATGTTATTTATAGGTTAAATAATTTATTTAAATTATATTGTTTGTTCAGTTTATTTAGCTAGCTCAGTTATTTTTTTTTAATTCGGGAGCATGAGACTCATTCTATCTACTCTTCGAGTTCAAGCTTAGATTGAGATATATTGTTCAATCAAATAAAATGAAACACATTGATTGTGAATAATTCAATTTTTTAAGAAAAATTTTATCACAAAATATATATTTGCTACGCCTAGGGCATTATAAAACCACAGTCATAAATTATGCAATAAAACATTCTATGAGCATGCTCAACTAAAAACGGAATGATGCGAAAGAAAACCGAACGTTTATATAGACGCTTGCCAATTGTATGGATATTATCTATATAATAGAATCGTTTTCTTTATAATAAGAATGGTGATGGGAAATATCATGAAAGAATTTATGTGCAAGAATTATATATACATATTATTAAATGTTCCGAAGAAATTGACTAAAAACTACACATACTTTTGGAAATATTATATCTTTACATAAAAATGCAAATTTCTCATACGATTATTCATCAAGTAAGTACCACCATTATTTCTTGACAAAATTAAGAATGTTCATGTAGGTTTCTTAATAATCTCAAATTTAAATCTAATGAATAATTACATAAATGTCTTTTTCTTTTAGTTTGATCGATCAAATATATGTCAAAATTATTTTACAAATGGCAATAATCACTGAATTTAAATTAGTTTGTTATTATTGGCCAATAATATTAAAAACACACTAACCTGGAATCTGTAGTCTGGATTTTACCACATCTGGTAACAGGAATATGCCGACTGGAAACCACGTTGCACAATTTCTGGAGAAATCTTGAGTACTCTCAGGGATAACTGGATATCAACATATGTAAGTGTTTGGTGTTTGATTTATAGTACGAATTTTAACTTTTATACGTATTTATTGCAATTTAACTTAAAATTTGTTGCAAAACTTACATCATCTTCTTATCTCCTTCCGACGCCAAGCTCAATCTACCCACGCTTCCTCTCGATCGTCAATTTTTTAATCAATAAACTATTTGTTTTCCAGTTCACTGTTCCAAACAAAGTTTTGTTTCCTTTACAATTTAACAACACTGTCCTGTCATAATAACACCAATGTTTTTCATTCCCGAGCTATAGAGTTCTATTCACTTTTATTGCACTTTGTAAGTTTTGGAAAACATATGATTATGCATTTAGCTTAAAGAAGTCTGTTTTTCTTCAATATATACAAATTTCAATAAAATAAGTCTTTGACAATTGGTGAAATTCACGGTTAGTACTTTGAAATTACAATGTAAATTCTTGTTTTTCTACATGTGATAACTTTGAAATAATATCTAAGTTTACAACACAAATCCTTTTTATCTGATATATATATATATATATATATATATATATATATATCTTGGTTTCTTTATTTGGAACTGTCCAAATTTTATAGTTCAGATATTGACATATATCTATCACCATCTTATGATCCATTTCGTTTTTGTTAATCTATAAAATTGATACAAAATTTTGACATATAATTAGAGTTATGTCATCTTGGATTTATATTTTTAATTTGACTAATTCTTTATAACAAATACTATTATTATTATTCAACTTATAGTTGTATTAAACTTGATTACTGAAGCTTGTTTATTTTCAGATAAACAGCTCATTCCCTAGTAACAAACAAATATCCATTTTAGGCAGATTCAATGTTTTCTTCAATACTTGTTAGGCGTTTTCATACTTTTAGAAAATTATTAAGGTAATTTCTCTATATTTTATTGTTACTCTTTTTATTATATTAAACAAATGATTCTATATGAATTTTAATTCTGACTGTGGTTTTTTAATGTGTTCTTTTATTAATATAGTTTCAATTTATTTTAAATACTAAATTAAACATTCTCAATCAGATGTGTGAAAATGTGGCATAGGGTAATACGCCTTTAACTCGAACGGCATGCTATATTTCTTATCAAATTGCATACAAAAATCTATGCATATATTTGAAAATATCACTAAAAATTAACGAGAACATGTTGAATATTTAAAAAGATTTCAGTCAAATGTAAAAAAATACTTTTTTATGTTAATGTTGGTAATGTTTGAAAATGATAACATTTTTGAATAGGGAATGAAGAGACCTTTCAAATGATATACAGTGTGTCGCTTTTATTAAGATGAAGATGAAGACACCACCATATTTTCGGTATTTGAAGGAATTCTGATTTGTATTTCTACAGTCATACTAAGGTAGCATCGAGGGATATGACACGGTGGGAAATATGACGAGACTGCCCACCTCCGTTATGTAGTTATACATGGTCTTTATGATCTGATCATACTTTATTTCCATTACCGGTAACCACTTAGACAGCAAGGAGTTCACTGTTAAGTCAACTGTCAACAAGACAACACGCGTTTTCGTCGTCTGAATCAGGTGAGCACGCGTAAAAGATCTTTAACGCCATTTTGAAAGCTCTGTTTTAGGTTCCCTTCTAGATTTTTAATTGGTTTTATGAATTCTATCACATTGTATGCCTTCTAAAATTAATAATATATAAACGATTTTAAAGATTAAAACTAATTTTTCCGCATCTGTGGCCCTGAATAATATTCTATCATAATATTGTCACTTCGGGGGATGTATCGTGCTAATAAAACAAAATTTGTTCAAAAATCACCAAAAATGTGATATATCTGGATTTATAGGACCCGCTGTACTCGCTCTAGTCAGCTGAAAATCAATAGGGTACATATCTGTGAGACACCTTGAACAATATTCAATTATAAAATTGGTCACTCTTGTATACACTCTGGAGGCTGTATATTGCTAATAAACTGAAAATTCTCCAAAAATAACAAAAAATTGGTACTTTAAGTACCATAGAACCCGGTGTACTGGCTTTAGTAAGCTGCTTATCAATAGGATTCATCTTTGATACGCTCTGAATAATATCTAATCATAAAATTGGTCACTTGTATATACTCCGGAGGCTGTATCGTGCTAACAAACTTAAATTTCTCGAAAAATGACAATAATATCGTACTTAAAGTACTATAGCACCTATTGTACTGGCTCTGGTGAGCTGAAAATCAATAGGGTTCAGCTGTGAAGTATTCTGAATAATATTCAATCATAAAATTGGTGACTTGATGAACTCAGGAGGCTGTATCGTGCTAACAAACTGGAATTTCTCAAAAAATGACTAAAATGTCGTACTTCTAGTACCATAGCACCCGTTGTGCTGGCTCTGGTGAGCTGAAAATCAATAGGGTGCATCTGTGACATGACCTTAACAATATTCAATCATAAAATTGATGACTTGTTGCACTCCGGAGGCTGTATCGTGCTAACAAGACATGTAACGAAAAGTGGCCAACGACGACGACGACGACGACCTACACACAGGATTTTTACTTTTCCGCCCAACCTATCTAATATGCGAGAAAAGTATTGGTTTACCCCAACAAAAGTTGGAATTTAGAAAAAAATTTTTGAGTTATTTTTACGTTTTCCATCAACAACAACACGAAAAATGGTTTTTAGAAAAAAAATCCTGTGTGTATGTCGTCGTTGTCGTCGGCCACTTTTTCTTACATGTCTTGTTAGCACGATACAGCCTCCGGAGTACAATAATTCACCAATTTTATGATTGAATATTGTTAAGGACATGTCACAGATGAACCCTATTGATTTTCAGCTCACCAGAGCCAGTACAACGGGTGCTATGGTACTTGAAGGACGACAATTTGTCATTTTTTGAGAAATTTCAGTTTGTTAGCACGATACAGCCTCCGGAGTTCAAGAAGTCACCCATTTTATGATTTAATATTATTCAGGACATCTCACTGATGAACCCTATCGATTTTCAGCTCTTCAGAGCCAATACAACATATGCTGAAGTACTTTAAGTACGATATTTTTGTAATTTTTGGAGAAGTTTCAGTTTGTTGGCACGTTACAGCCTCCGGAGTAAATACAAGTGACCAATTTTCTGATTGGATATTATTCAGAGCGTCTCAAAAATGAGCCCTATTTATATTCAGCTCACTAAAGCTAGTACAACGGGTGCTATGGTACTTGGAGTACCAAATTTTTGTCATTTTAGGAGAATTTTCGGTGTGTTAGCACGATACAGCCTCCAGAGAGTATACGATTGATCAATTTTATGATTGAATATTGTTCAAGGAGTCTTACAGATGTACCCTATTAATTTTCAGTTGACTAGAGCGAGTACAGCGGGTCCTATAAATCCAGATATACTACATGTTTGGTTATTTTTAGAGAAATTTCGTTTGTTAGCACGATACATCCCACGAAGTGTATACAAGTAAAAATTTTATGATAGAATATTGTTCAGGGCCACAGATGCGGAAAAGTTAGTTTAAATCTTTAAAATCATTTATTTTCCTAAAAACCGTTTTTTTGGGTTGTTGTTGATTGAAAACGTAAAAATAACTCAAAAAAAAATTTCAAATTTCCAAGTTCATTGGGGTAAACCAATACTTTTCTCGCATATTAGATAGGTTGGGCGGAAAAGTAATAGTTAATTTAGTCATGCGTGTATTTGTTATGATTTAGTTATTACTGTTCCGCCCAACCTATCTAATATGCGTGAAAAGTATTGGTTTAACAAAAAGTTGGTAGTTTGAAACCATTTTTTCAGCTACTTTTACGTTTTTCGTCAAAACCAACACGAAAAAACGGTTTTTAGAAAAAAGTCCTGTGAGTATGTCGTCGTCGTCGTCGTTGTCATCGGCCACTTTTCGTTACATGTCTTGTTAGCACGATACAGCTCTGGAGTGCAACAAATCACCAATTTTATGATTGAATATTGTTCAGGACATCTCACAGATGAACCCTATTGATTTTCAGCCCACAATAGCCAGTACAACGGGTGCTGTGGTACTTGAAGTACGACATTTTTCACATTTTTTGAGAATTTTCAGTTTGTTAGCACGATACAGCCTCCGGAGTGCGAAAAGTGACCAATTTTATGACTGAATATTATTAAAAATATCTCATAGATGAGCCCTATTGATTTTCAGCTCACCACAGCCAGTACAACAGGTGCTATAGTACTTTAAGTACGACATTTTTGTCATTTTTGGAGAAATTTCAGTTTATTAGCACGATACAGCCTCCGTAGTATACACAAGTGACCAATTTTATGATTGTATATTATACAGGTCTTCTCATAGATGAACCATATTGATATTCAGCTCATTAAAGCCAGTACAACGAGTGCTATGGTACTTGGGGTACCAAATTTTTGTCATTTTTGGAGAATTTTTAGTTTGTTAGCACGATACAGCCTTCAGCATGTGTACAAGTGACCCATTTTATGACTGAACATTGTTCGGGGCATCTTATAGATAGACCTTATTGATATTTAGCTCACCAGAGCTAGTACAACGGGTGCTATGATACCTGAAGTGCTACATTTTTTGTCCTTTTTGGAGAAATTTCGGGTTGCTAGTACGATACAGTCTCTGGAGTGTATACAAGTGGCCAATTTTATAATTGGAAATTTTTCAAGGTCTCTCTTTCAAGGCGTCTCACAGATGTACCCTATTGATTTTCAGCTGACTATAGCTAGCTAGTACAGCGGGTCCTATAAATCCATATATAATGCGTTTTTGGTTACTTTTGGAGAAATTTCGGTTTGTTGTTCAGGATACGTCCCCCGAAGTGTACAAGTGACATTTCTATGATAGAATATTATTCGGGGCATCTCACAGATGCGGAAAAGTTAGTTTTAGTCTTTAAAACCGTTTATTGTATAAATGAAATGTTGGCTAGCTAGTGATATGACGCACATTGTGATCCAATGATATTACGCGCGTCATATCTCCGTCTCTTAAGAACTGAAATATCTATTACTTTTCCGCCCAACCTATCTAATATGCGAGAAAAGTATTGGTTTACCCCAAAAAAGTTTGAATTTTGAAAAAAAAATTGAGTTATTTATACGTTTTCCATCTAGAACAACACGAAAAAACGGTTTTTAGAAAAAAAATCCTGTGTGTATGTCGTCGTTGTCGTCGTTGTCGTCGTCGTCGTCATTGTCGTCGTCGTCGTTATTGTCAGCCACTTTTGGTTACATGTCTTGTTAGCACGGTACAGGCTCCGGAGTGCAATAAGTCACTAATTTTGTGATTGAATATTGTTCAGGACATCTCACAGATGAACCCTATTGAGTTTCAGCTCACCAGAGCCAGTACACCGGGTGCTATGGTACTTCAAGTACGACATTTTTGTCATTTTTTGCGAAATTTTAGATACAGCCTCCAAAGTGCAACAAGTCACCAATTTTATGATTAAAGTAGTTTAGTATAACCGACTAGCGTCATTCGAAGGAGACCATGACCTAGAGAAAGGAGTAAACCATATTCGAGATGTATCTGACCCTACCTACGATGAATTTATGGGCGCGTATGGAGATACCGGGAAAGCTAGATATGGAGTTACTTCAGAACAACGACAAGATTTGTTCACTCTCCCGGAAGATTATTCACTGGCATACAACATCCACGCCCGTCTCAAGAACGCACGAGAGTTGGCATCTGTCTTTCGAAAGAAGTTCGAGCAAATAGAAAAACTTTAAGACCGGATTCCAGCCCCTGGCAAGACACTGAAACATAATTCGCGGTACGTCTTCTACGTGGTAACTAAAAATGAATTTAAAGATCGATCTACCTACCGCGATGTGTGGGAAGCACTTCGAAACCTACGAGGCCATGTGATGGAATCCAGTGTGAACAAACTGGCTATGCCTAAGATAGCGAGTAACCATTTGGATTGGTGAATCATCAGGAACATGGTAGAGATTATCTTTCATGATACCGGTATCCAGATATTAATTTGCAGCTACAAACCCCTTTATCAGTATCTGATGAAGGCGGTGCCCTGCTATTTCTATAAGATCGGAAAGTGTAGAAATGGGGCCAGTTACCGATCCGAACATCCAGTCTCAGCTACACAAAAGTTCCAGGAGGAACTTCCATTTAAGGAGGGGGTAACGTTACGAAACAGCACACTGGTATAGTCTCTAAATCCGACTGTGTCCAAGCCTGGTATGAAAGATAAAATTATGGCGGATACGCAGGTTTTTTTATAACTGTTCACGATTGCGACTATCTTATCTAGACATTGTTTTTGTGACCAGTCTTATCTAGAAAATGCCAGAGCCAATTGTTTTTGTGTAAGCCGCAATCCAGAATTTTCTAGTAAAAAAGGCACTAATATATATATATATATATATATATATATATATATAATTTTTTAAATAACGACTGAAAAATGTTATATAGGTGGGGATAACGGGGATTTCAGTCCAAAAAATCAACGAAAGATCTTTTATTCACAAAATGCCGCCAAGCTTTCGTGTCCTTTTGACACTTCTTCAGGGCACTATAATATATATATATATATATATATATATATATATACAAATATAAATATGATTTAAAAATAAAGAAATAAATATAAGTACTTACATGTAAAATATTTTAAGTAAATTCAAGACAAATAATCATTAAAAAGTTGTAAATTTAATTTTTTTTAAATATAATTATAATATACATGATGACATATTTCACATATAGACAAATCAATACATAATTTGTTTGTTTGTTCCGTAGTTATTTTTATTTTTTTAGGTTACTTTATAATTATTGAATGGAGTTTGAATTTTAGGTTAGATTATAAGGAACCGACCCGAGAAAGTTAGTTTAGTTGATAAAGTGATCTCGAGAAATAAACAAGAATACACCGAAATAGCGAACAGTAATGTGTTGATATAAATTAATAATTAAGGTTGTGTGTATATAAATTAAATTTAAGTGAATAGTTAAGTGTATATAAATTAAGTGTTATTGAGTAGTTTAGTGTTTAAATAAATTCGTAAGTAGCCATACCGTGTGTTTAAAATTTGTCCCACCTGTTTACTGTTAAAAAAATAATAAAAACATTACAATATATTTCATTGGGCCAAAATGACTGGACGAAAGAAAATGCCTTGGTGAAGAAATGTTGTTATTAGGTAGCTTCAATTTACATGTATTCAAACTCCACTTCTAAATTCATAAAACTATTTTGGTTACAAGATCTCGCCGGAAAACGCAACAAATTTCAAAAATACGTAAATTTTCGTCCTTGTTTAGCACATTTCCAAAGATAACAGAAAATTAGTATGCAATTTAAATAATATACTTCGTTAAAGTAATTGTTTATTCAAATATTACAAGCAATTAGCAGGGCAACTGTTATCATGAAATGTTGGCAGAAATAAACTAAAAGTTGGTTAAAAGTTGTTAAGTGTTACGATGAATAATGGTTACGAATTGAACGCGGCACATCCGAGAAAAAATGCTAGTCTACTATCGAAAGCATTTCAGGGGTAAGCTATCTTTACAGAGTAAATCATTTGATGTAGTCAGCACATGATTTCTCATTATGTAATGACATTTTTTTTCTAATACATCACTTGAAAAAAATTCTGAAAATATTTTTTAATTACTTCTATAACAAAAGTTTCGTAAAACTGAATAAAATAAATGGTTATAAACATTAAAACTAACTTTTCCGCACTTCGCAGACTGTATCATGCTAACATTTTTCCAAAAATGACCAAAATTGGTATATCTGGATTAATAGGCCTCATTGCACCGGCTTGGTGAGCTGACAATAAATAGGGTTCACCTGTGAGACGCCCTGAACAATATCAAATCATGAAATTGGTCACTTGTTTACACTCTGAAAGTTGTATCGTGCTAACAAAGCGAAATTTTTTCAAAAATTACCAAAAATGTGGCACCTCAGACACCATAGCACGCGTTATACGGACTCTGGTGAGCTAAAAATCAACAGAGTTGATTTGTGAGATGCTCTGAACAATATCCAATCATAAAATTCGTGATTCTGTGCATTTCAGAGGTGTATCGTGCTAACAAACTGAAATTTGTGCAAAAATAACCAAAAATGTGGGACTTCAGGTACTATAGCACCAGTCGTACTGGCTCTGGTGCACTGAAAATCAATAGAGTTCATCTGTGAGATGCCCTGAACAATATCCAATGATAAAATTGGTCACTTGTATAGACTTCGGAGGGTGTATCGTGCTGACAAACTGAAATGTTTCCAAAAATGACAAATATGTCGTACCATAGCACTCGTTGTACTGGCTCTGGTGAGCTGAAAATTAATAGGGTTTATCAGTGAGATGTCGTGAACAATATTCAGTCATAAAATTGATTACTTGTTGCACTCCGGAGGCGGTATCGTGCTAACAAGACAATTTTACGAAAAGTGGCCGACGACGACATACACATACGATTTTTTTTCTAAAAACCGTAAAAATAACTCAAAAAAAACAAATTCTCAACTTTTTGGGGTAAACTAATACTTTTCTCGCTTATGTGATAGGGTTGGGTGGAAAAGTAAAAATTGCAATTACTCTTTTTTTTAAACACCGATTTTTGAAGTTCCTTAAATACGTACGCTACTGTCACACACCCAATATTCATAAGGGAAACCACTCAATTAACCAAAACGTACCATTAGATGTGTAAAGAGATACTATTTACAGTTTGGTAACTAAAAGTCCAATAAATAGTCGCTAATAATTTTTTGGAAAAATCGAAAAGTTTTGAAGCATCCTAAAAATGTAAACAAAGTAGTTGGGATGTATATATATATATACAGGGTGTCCCAGACTAATTTATCCAGGCTATATCTCTTAAACGAATAGAGTTTTTCGAAATAGACAAAAACTTATCTATTCCATATCTAATACACTTTAATATGGCGTAAAAAATCATCCCCTAAATATTCATCCCTCAGTTACAACCCCTAACTTTAAATTTTTTAATAGCACCCTGTACATTTTTTTATAATTTTAGATGTGGTCTTCCATCGTCTATTAACAAATTTTTCAAAAATAAAATCGGTTCGTAAGTAATCAATAAAATATCAATTTATATTTTATTTTTGTTAAATTAATCAAAAAAGCCTTTAAACTTAAAGGAACTATAAAATTAAATGTAATAAAAATTTAATGAAAAAAATAAATAAAAATAACAATTAGCTAATTAATATTATTTACATTAAATGTTCGAATTGTAGTCCACCTTCTGCAACACACATTTCGAATCGTGCTAGAAGATTTCTTGTAGATGTGGGTCGAATCATTGCAGGAGTAATTTGTCGAATTGTTTGTCTTATGTTTTCTTTTAATTCGTGTACATTTTGCGGTTTTGATTGATAAACAATATCTTTTATAGCTTCCCAAATGAAAAATTCAAGAGCTGACAAATCAGGTGAGTGTGCCGCCCAGATAATTTCTGGAGAATTGTTTGCTATCCAGTGGTTAACAAAACGGTTTTGTAGGTAGTGGCTAACGATTCTCGCATTGGGTGGAGGAGCTCCGTCTTGTTGCCACCACATTTCTTGACGTTCTTTAAGAGGAATATCTTCTAGAAAATCGGGAATGATGTTTTCTAAGAAATCTAAATATCGAACACCTGTTAGAGTGCCGTTAAAAAAGTAAGGACCTATAACACGGCCATTAAATAAACCGCACCACACATCTATACCCCAAATATTTTGAAATCTTGTGTTCATCATCCAATGTGGGTTCACGGGAGACCAATAATTTGAATTGTGACGGTTGACTACACCATTATTGTGAAATCTAGCCTCATCGCTCCACAACATTTTTGATAAAAAAAGTGGATCATCATTAATTTTTAACATCATTCTTGCAATAAAATCAAGACGTCCTTGGTAATCACCAAGTTGTAATCCTTGTACTAAGTGCACTTTAAAAGGACGATAATTAAAATCTTTTAAAATTCTATGAACTGGACTTCTTGAAATACCACTTTCATTGGCGAGGGTTCTAATAGACACCTTGGGATTAAAATGTAAATATGTTATTACATTAATAATATTTTGATCACATCTTACTCTGCGTTCAATTGTAGCTCGTTTATTATTTGGAGAATGTCCCTGTCTAAGTGAGCGTTCCAAATTCTTAAATATTGCTTCGCTTGGAATGTTTCGATTTGGAAACCTTTCTTGATATAATTGTCGAGAAACTCTCTCATTTTTCAGGCATTCTCCATAGATCAGTATCATATAAACGTATTCTTCAAGCGAATATAAATATGGCATATTGAAATGTTATACACAATTACAACACGTATGATTATTACTGGTCTAATACTTTCATTCAAAACGTCAATAATAATAATTGTTGATCTGACAGGTCGAATCATGGCAACCTGGATTAAGGGCGATGTCCGAGACGTAAAATAACCGCAAAAGTTTTTCAAATATTGCAACTTTATGATAAGAGATTTTGTTGTGCATTTTTGCAGACGCATTGGAAAGATAATAATGTATTCCTCTACGAAATCAAAATTTTGAAAGACAAAAGATAGTGTTTTAAAAAATTAAATACCAGAAAATTCACAAAACGGAGTTCGTGGAGGCACGTATAATAGTATAATAGGAACAATAGGGATAGGAAGTTTTTTCTTCAATGGACACATTTTTGTGAAAATGTGAAAAATCAAAAAATGACAAATCGAGAACGATTAACCTACATACCAGAAATCTTCTGACATGATTCGATATGTGTGTTGCAGCAGGTGGATTACAATTCGAAAATCTAATGTAAATAATATTAATTAATTAATTGTTATTTTTATTTATTTTTTTCATTGAATTTTTATTACATTTATTTTTATAGTTCCTTTAAGCTTTAAGGCTTTTTTATTAATTTAACAAAAATAAAAATAAACTGATATTTTCTTGATTACTCACGAACCGATTTTATTTTTGAAAAATATGTTGAATAGACGATGGAAGACCACATCTAAAATTATACAAAAATGTACAGGGTGCTATTGAAAAATTTAAAGTTTGGGGTTGTAACTAGGGGATGAATATTTAGGGGATGATTTTTACGCTATATTAAAGTGTATTAGAAATGGAATAGATCAGTTTTTGTCCTATTCGAAAATCTCTAATTGTTTAAAGAGATATAGCCTGGATATATTAGTCTGGGACACTCTGTATATATATAGGTATATATATATATATATATTTATTTATATATATATATATATATATAAAATGAATATAATTTCATAAATTACTAGGTGTCTATATGAAACATAAATTTCGATTTTCTACTACACCTGCCTTCGGTCGAAATTTCAATAATTTCGACGTATTGGCCTGACCGTTCTTCGAAGGAAAAACAACTACATTCCTGGCAAATACCACGCAGAATATTGAATTACATCCCCTTCGAAAACCGTGACGTCGATCAGCCATTTTGCCGATACGGACATCTGTGGTGATTCGCAACTGATAGCGGAATGGCATAGTACACTGACGCGTTTCGACCTTCTTGGGTCTCTTCAAGAGTGCCGTAATGCCTTCCAGTTCAGAATCTCCAATCCGAACTGAAGATACCGCCCTCCAACAGTTCGGATTAGAGATTCTGAACTGGAAGGCATTACGGCACTCTTGAAGAGACCCAAGAAGGTCGAAACGCGTCAGTGTACTATGCCATTCCGCTATCAGTTGCGAATCACCACAGATGTCCGTATCGGCAAAATGGCTGATCGACGTCACGGTTTTCGAAGGGGATGTAATTCAATATTCTGCGTGGTATTTGCCAGGAATGTAGTTGTTTTTTCCTTCGAAAAACGGTCAGGCCAATACGTCGAAATTATTGAAATTTCGACCGAAGGCAGGTGTAGTAGAAAATCGAAATTTATGTTATATATATATATATATATATATATATATATATATATATATATAAACGCTAGTCTATGCTGACCAGTTAGGAATAAAACTCAGAAATATTGGGGAATACAGCAACAGGGAAAAAGAGAATTATTTATTGGTTTTTATCCAAGCTTTCGAAAACATTCGTTTTCATCATCAGGGACGCTACAAATAGAGGAAAAAATAGGATTATTCTCAACTCCATCAATAAAGAGACAAAAGTGTACTTACGTCCAATGTGAAATTGTTTTTCTTTTTGTAAAACATAACATTGCACCAGTTAGGGGAAAATTGACATTCAAATTAGCAGTAATATTAACAACATTGAGGCTGTTATAGGATAATATAATAATAAAAACAATAAAAACACAAAACTTGCACGAGATTATTATCGTAAAATCATTTTTAAACACACACAACCGAAAAGGACGCTACCAAGCAGAAATCCTTCCCTCCAAGACGCAAATGGAAACGGGCACTTGACATCCACTGGTACAAACAGTTCACGGTAGTCGTCATTAGGCAATTTCTCGAAATGTGAGAGCGGCGCGCTGGTTCTATCTACCAACACCAATAGAACTGCTAAAGGGAAAGGGTTCAGGCCGTGATATACGGCAAGAAGAAGAGTTCCCTTTAAACGTGACTCTCAATGTATTTCGTAAAAGATGAATTGAATTACAGCTAATATGTAAACAAATGGATTGTTGATGTATTTACGTATACATATTGATTGCAAGAAGGCATTATTAAGGTAACAACAATAATAATATTAACAATAATATTAATATACGTTAAACAACAGTGGAATTGCCCATACCTTCACCCTGATAATTAATTGAATGTTAGTAATGAGCTGTTGTTGTTATGTGTACCTTGGAACATGAACATGCATATTTAAAAACAAAAAGAAAAAGTTCGTAACCAAAGGAGGAGAGAATTATTTATGTTAAGAAAATGTAGTCAGTTGAATTTGAGACCCCCACGAGACAACATCGTATTTGAGATTTGTCTTACATTTTGTGAACATGGTAGAATTAGTTAAATAGTATAATTAATAATCATAAATCTACCCATTCTAAATTCAGTGCGTGTGTGTTTTGAAGAAAAATTATTCGTATTTAATTCAAGTGATAGTTCCAGAATTCTAAATTATATTTAGAATAGTACGAGTCTTTTACTGTTCCTTAGTATTGGTGAGTCCGCTCCAATTATTATTATTTATCGAAAATATCAGGTGTAACAAATATACACTACGGCCGCCCCTGGTAATACAACTTATATGTACACCAGCAAGAGGTCGCAAGCGACACCCACTACAACGGCGACCTGCGCAGAAGGGGAGGCAGTCTCATAACCGACGTCGTAACATTAAAACTAAGTTTCGAGTTTTCACATTAATATAATTTTCTATTTATCTTAACATATTTTCTTACTCTGCAACCCCAAAATCCCGAGACGTACATGCTACACTGGCACCCAACTTAGGGCAGAGTGAAAATTTTTTTGTTAAATCTGTGAAAACCCGAAAAACGCGGTTGTGAAAAGTGAGGTTGTGTTTGAAAAACGTGACTGATCCCGGTTTTCCGATCTTTGGACAAGAAAAAGTGAAAAGTATCTGTTTCCAAATAATACATTGAGTGTTCTATAATCCCGCTCCCACTTTAAGTGATTTAGGACCGAATTAACACTCCCGGTTTAAATAGTTCGATTTATTTCATATAATTTCGTAATATCGAGTCATTTTTGAGACATTTTCTTCCTGTTATTTTAAAAAACTGTGAAATCTGATCCCGGCTAACGTCAAACTTGGACTGGTTTTATAGTTCAGTGCTTAGTGGTGGTACTTGTCTCAACATATACAGAGTGTATCAAGTAAGAGCTAAAATAAGATACTGAAGCCTTCTGAATGTTAGTACGTTCTTTATTTTGCATGTTCCTGAATCGTTTTATTCAAAATTGCTGGTAAACGTAAACATTCCTACAATTTGCGTTCTGCACGAAATCAAGAATTTGAAACTTTATCCTCAGTCATGTCGAAACAATCAGAAAACGCAAATAACCAAGTTGTCTTAACAAATGAACAATTCCAACAGCTGTTGGCCAGTTTATCGGTACGTGATAGTCCTAATTTGAACATTCCGTCTCCGTCTCAAAGTGGTAATTTTTCTAAATGCTCGTCGCGATTTAATGGCGCGAGGGACGCAGACGTCAACGCATTTATTGACGCGATAGTCATTTATAAAGATTGTTTACAAATAACCGATGACAACGCGCTTAAAGGATTTCCTATGTTACTTGATGGTTTCGCAGCGACATGGTTTCAAGGCATTAAAAATACGACAAATACGTCGCAAGATACAATAAATCTATTAAGAAACACGTTCGGTCCCCAAAAACCACCGTATCGAGTTTACAGCGAGTTATTTGCGAACGAACAAGATTTTAAAACACCTGTGGACATTTTTGTGTCTAAAATGCGTGCTATAATCGCTCAATTACCGGCTAACACATTATCCGAGGACATTCAACTAGACATGGTTTACGGTCTCTTAAATAAAAATATACGGGAAAAGATACCGCGTGAAAAAATTGAAACTTTTCGAGGATTGCTTTCGCAAGCGCGACATATAGAGGAGACGTTCGAAAAGAATATTGATATTAATGTAAATAGTAGTGTTTTCAAAGACAATAAATCACGAAATCGTTTCTGTAGTTATTGCAGAAACCCCGGTCACATAAAAGAGGAACGCCGCAAGCGACTAAGCGCAAATTCAAAGAAAGTTGGAACTAATTTACAAAATAATTATAAAGCCGTTTCTTCGACAAACCCACCTATCTCGTGTTATGGTTGTGGTAATCCCGGGTTTGTTCGGTCTAAATGTCCTAAATGCAATATTTCAGATACGGCTTCAGTAGAATTTCTAAGTGTAGATACATTAGTCGATTCACAACCCAGACCTATTTTAAGCATTAATATCTTGAGTCATAATGGTAGAGGCCTTATCGATACTGCCGCAAAACAAAGTGTTGCTAGCCATACCTTGTATCAAATTTTGAAAAATGAGGGTCAAACGTTCACATCCGAATTAATTTCAGTCAAATTCGCAGATGGTAAAGCAAAAAATGAAAATGTTCTTACTACTTGTGTGGATGTTATGTTGAATGACAGGGCCGTCCCTACTAAATTCATTACCTTTCCTGGCTCTCAAAACAAAACATTGTTAGGTATCGATTTTTAACAAAATGCTGATATAGCCTTAGACATTCCCAAAAGGCAATGGTTTTTCTCAAATAATTCACATACTAGGTTTGATTTGTCATTTGAATCCGATCTGCACCAGTCAATTGAAATTTCCTGCTGTGAAAACTTACGGACAGAGGAAAGTGTTATGTTGGCACCTGATGAAATATGTCGCCTTGATCAATTTATTAAAGAAAAGGGAAATATCTTCCAGTTGGGGGCAGAAGCAACTCCCTATGCAGAGCTTCATATAGACACAGGTGATCATCAACCTATGGCGTTACCACCGTATCAGTTATCACCCGCTAAACAGCAAGTGTTGAAAAACGAGCTAGATAAACTTTTAGGAAAAGGATTCATTGAAGAATGCGAAAGTGCATGGGCAGCTCTGATGGTTTTAGTTCCCAATAAGGACGGAAGTACTAGACTTTGTGTTGACTATAAACGTTTGAATTCTATTACAACAAGTCCGTCATATCCTTTGCCGCGAATGGATGACTTACTTCATGCCGCAAAAACAACATTTTATATGTCCACTATAGACTTGCGTATGGGTTATCACCGAGTGCGCGTCGCTGAACGTGATAAAGCTAAAACTACTTTAGTGACACCTTTCGGTACTTAACGTTATTTGCGCATGCCGTTCGGGTTAAAAGGTGCTCCAGGAACTCTCCAACGGTTGATGGACCGGTTCCGTCGTGGTCTCAAAGACATTCTGGTGCTTAGATACTTAGATGACCTGATAGTGTTGTCTAGCTGGTTCGATGAGCATTTAAAAGACTTAAATACTGTTTCTGACAGACTTCAACAATTCAAATTACGTGTTAACCGCGAGAAATCAGTTTTCGCCCGCGAAAAAGTTAAATATCTCGGTCATATAATTACGCGAAGCGGAATATCCGTAGATCCCGAGAAAACAGCGGCTATAGTTACTAGGTCAGCACCTCGGAACGTAAAAGAAGTACAATCATTCTTACAAACAACCAGTTCGTATCGTCGATTTGTAAATAACTTCGCAGCTGTGTCCAAACCACTTAGTGACCTAACCAAGAAATGTGTCGCATGGCAATGGACTACTCAGCAACAGAAATCATTTGATACGTTGAAAAATCTTCTCACATCTGCTCCGATTCTACGTCAATGTGATGAGACTAAACCATTCATAATCCGCACAGACGCCAGCAGCTACGCACTGGGCGCTGTATTACTTCAAGACAAGAACAAGACATATGCAGACAAAAACAGGCGCAACGCCCCATCTTTCAAGGTAGCAGACCTGGTATGGGTTGATACTCACACCCATAGTAATGCGACCAAAGGCATCACAACCAAGTTACATCCTAAAAGAGATGGACCTTACCGAATTTCCAAAATAATTTCACCAGTAAGCTACCAAGTCTCAGATCCTAGTGACACACGAACATGGCTAGGAACATATCATATGTCAGCCTTGACTATAGCTAATACAGAAGACGAAGAGACTCCTGTAGTCCCGCTAAGAAAAAGAGGAAGACCAAGGAAGTTTACTGGCCCTTCCTCGAGACGAGTTCAGGACCAGGGGGGAGACTGTAACAAATATACACTACGGCCGCCCCTGGTAATACTACTTAGATGTACACCAGCAAGAGGTCGCAAGCGACACCCACTACAACGGCGACCTGCGCAGAAGGGGAGGCAATCTCATAACCGACGTCGTAACATCAAAACTAAGTTTCGATACTTATGTGTTTTCACATTAATATAATTTTCTATTTAACTTAACATATTTTCTTACTCTGCAACCCCAAAATCCCGAGACGTACATGCTACACAGGCCTTTTAACAAAATTAAATAGATGCATCTACGTTTTAAAGAAATATAAGTTTGAATTGAAACGAAATACCTAATCTTCTTCTTCTTCAAGTGCCTTCTTCACTACTGAAGGTTGGCGACAATACCAGCAAACTCCTCTCTATTTCTTGCTGCTCTCAATAGGGTGTATGTGTCTAATCCTGTCCACTCTCTTATATTCTTATGAGCATTTTCGTCGTCCGGGTCCTCTTCGGCCCTCTATCTTTCGTAGCAGTCTCAAAAGTTGATATTTTTCTCCTCTGTATACATGTCCCAGATAACCAGTTTTGCGCTGTTTCACATGTTGTAAAAGTTCCCTGTCTGTTCCCATCATTCTTATAATATTTTCATTTGTCATTCTTCGGGTCCATGGTATCTTCAAAAGTCTGCGGCAGATCCACATTTCAAATGCTTCCAGTCGCTGCATTATCCTCTTTCCCATTGTCCAGGATTCCGAGCCATATAAGAGGACAGAATAAATGTATGACTTCACGAAACGGTATCGAGTGACAGGGTGGCATTCGTTAGAAATGTCTTCATTCTCACGAACGTGGCTCTTGCGTTTTCAATTCGAGCTCAAATTTCGGTCTCTGGTTCCAGGTTTTGGGTAACCCAGCACCCGAGATACTTGAATTTTCTCACCTCTTCTATTGGAGTACCATATATTCGTATATTGGCTTGTGGATTTTGGAATACCTAATACGTATGGAAAACTCAATAATTCGAAGAATTTATGTAATAAAAATTTTGGACTGTGATCGTGGTATTTGACATTTATCTGAGTCAAGTGAAAATTCGAAATTTTCAACTTTTGTTGAAAAAATTTATAAACTTTGAAATTAGAGAGTAGTTGTTTTTAGTATATAGATTGTTCTTAATTTTAATTTCTGTAGGAAAATACGATTTTGTTATTAACTATATTATTGGGGAAAACCAAATTTTGAATTTTGTTATTTAATAATACAATATAAAATTTGAATCTGACTTACTGTGGTATTCGTTTAGAACATATTTTTTATAGAAATTAAAAATATCGTACACAATAAAAATTTTAAATTTGGCAGTGACATTTGGATTATTATAGGTGACAGATAATTCATTTAAAAATCGTAAATGTCATAAAACAATTAAAAAGCCTTTCTAATCTAGAGCAAACAGTTACACGAGACTCTTGTGTAAATAATCAGGAATAGTAGAGTTAATATTTAATTTGGTCAATACTTTAAAATAATGAAAATTCACTAAATGTTTTAATAACGATTTGAACCCACCCTGAGATAAGAGTGATAAAAATTCATTATAAATAAATTCATTTTTTGCATTACTTAAAAATTTTATTATAGCCGGGAATTATTTGACAACAACTGTCAGATTAAAATACATTTTATACACTGCTAAAGCTGTGTGTACAATATTGTCGCTGCAATCATGGATTGTACAATTTTGTTTTTTAATCGTGGACAAATAAAAAAATTCAAATATTATATTTCATTAAAAGAAATGTATAGTAAAGTGTACCAATTTTGTCGGCCCAACGTGAGGCGAATTATAAATTTTATTGATAGGAAGGATTAAAAACATTAAATTTAAACAATCAAAATTTCTCACATAATACAAAAGTATACAAATATATATATATATATATATATATATATATATATATATATATATATATTACTAAACATAGGTTTATTGGGGAAGCGGCAAATTAAAACGAGTACCTTTCTTACTTTTTCATGTCCAAGCTTTCAGAATTTGTTTATTCCATTTTCAAGGATAAAGTATATGAGAATGTATATTATAATAGATGGAAATGGTAAATTGTATATAACATCAAAAGACTTATTTGAATTTTTGTAAAATAATTGTCAAATTGAAAGTAAATAAAATCGTTTTAAATAGTTATTCTTTTTTTTATATTGGAACATAGAAATAATTAAAGAAATTAAGGCTATGTTTAAATTAACCATAGATCTAAATACAGTTAATGTATTTATGGTTACCTTGTTTCTTTTTTGATTATAGAAATGACATTTTATTAACCTAAAAATTGCTTTTTTAAATAGAAGAAGAATTTGAAATTGAAAGACATTTATGGTTTTTATCAATAGACAATAAGCAATAATAAATATAATTTAAATTATTATGATATGATAATAAATATGAAAAAAATCAAAATAAGACAGTTTCAGTCAATTCTTTCTGATCCCTTTTTAATCTTATCATAATTTTACAGATGGTTAATACCTTTAATAAAATCAGGAAATAAAAGGCGCTTAGAACTGAAAGACGTTTATGCAAATTTGGACGAAAACCAATCAGATAAGTTAACGAATCTCTTAGAAAAATATTGGAAAGATGACCTCCTCAGAGCCAAAACCAAAAACATACAACCAAGTTTACTTAGGGTTCTTTTCAAATTACATTACGTTGGTTTATTGAGAACTGGAATAATATGGATAGTTATGTATTTTGTTCTAGTGTAAGTAATCAGCAATAAGGGATAACACATTAATTAATTGATAATGCATTGTTAAAAATAATTAAAGGAACACATATTTTAACAATATAGAAATAAAATAACACCAGTTTAGATTTTATGTTTTTGTCAATTATCGGCAACATTATATAAATATTGCGACGGCGAGCGCTTAATGTGCATATTTTGCACCACTGCTCTTTTGGCTACTGTTATAGTGTTGAAGTAGACATTTCCAAAATTATTGACAACTTTAGTTCAGGCAAAAAGGATATAAAAGTAATTTATTTTTCATTTCTTAGTATTGTCGTTACTTAATTTTCCCTTTACCGCAAACAAATGGGCTAGGTTAGGTTAGGTTTATAATGAGTGGGTCACAGAGGCCCTCCACAGCGACTCGCGAGAGTCTATTGTGGCTAATACCTATTCAAATTTCACCAAACAAATTCAGCTTCTTAACGAAGCCGATTAATTTGTTCAGTGAATGATATTTCAGGTCGGAGGGCAAGAGAGTTGCCCTGCCAAACATCAGATACCTGACTCGAGCCGCGGCGAGGCAGAACAAATTATATGCTCTACTGTTTCATCATCTTCCAAACAAAGACGGCAAATCGGATCGTCCGGCAGTCCAAGTTTCAGCATATGATGATTCAAACGACAGTGGCCTGTTAGAAGGCCTGTTAGGCACCGTAGATCGTGTCTATTATAGCCTAACATTTGTTTGGATACATTATTCGAAGGATGTATGAAGGCATTTGAATGAACGAATCCTGGTATATTATGCCAGAAGTCTAAAACTCTTCTTGCAGTCCAGGTATTCAGTGTTTGTTTGACAACACTTGTTGCGATGCCAATTGTAGGTTCTGGTCCGATAAAATCATGAGCGGCACCCTCTCTTGCAAGAGAATCAGCCTTCTCATTACCATCCATAGCAGAGTGGCCAGGGATCCAAACCAGCGATACCCTGTTGCGTTCTCCTATTGAGGTGAGTCTTTTTTGGCAGTCTAGAACCAATTTCGACGTTACACGGTACGAGCTAAGTGCTTTCAAGGCCGCTTGGCTGTCCGTGAAATTTTTTATTGATCTGTGTGTGTGGTTGGATTGCCCCAAACTCTCCACACATGAAGCAATGGCATAAATTTCCGCCTGAAATACGGTTGAATAGGATCCCAGAGAGGTTTAGATTCCTGTCCTAGGTCTTCGACCGTATACACTCGCACCAGAGCCTGAGGATGTCTTTGATCCATCAGTGTACCAACAGATGTCTGCTCTTGAGAGTTTATCCTTGCGGAGGACCCATTCATCTCTATTTGGAAATAGGACGGTATAAGGCAGATTATAGTTTACTGTTGGGGGCATTATATTAGAGGTCATTCCCTATGACTTTCGATGGCCGCTAGCATTCTACTTTGCTCTGTATAAGCCTGTTTTGTGCATTTAGATATATGTACAATTTTATATGCTGTCCATCTGGCCTCCTTTTCCAGAAGTATATGGGGAGGAGAAAGGTCCAGGAGGATTTCCATGGCTACTGACGGTGTGGTGCTGATAGCACCAGTTATAGCCAAACTAGCCTGTCCCTGTATGCCAAAGAGCTTTGTTTGAGCCGTTTTTCTGTAAAGCTTTAGACCACAAAGCAATGGCTCTGTGTGTGATCATTGGTCTAACAATCATCACATATATCCAATGGATTTGTTTGGGACCCAAGCCCCAAGATTTTCCGCAGATCCTGCGACATGTCCACAAGGAAAGTCTGGCCTTATGGATGACTTTTTCCAAGTGAGAGTTCCAAGTACGTTTTTTATCTAGGATGATCCCCAAAATATTTTACTTCCGCTGCAAATGGAATAACCTCACCATTTTAGGAAAGTGGCATATATCCAGCCGGTAATCGTTGGTTTAATGCCCTTTTCAGTCGAATCTGAACCAATCGAGGCCGGTAGTGCGTTGTCGAATGCTCCTTCGATGTCGAGAAAAATGGCCACCGCAATCTCCTTATTATTAAGGGATTGTGTGATTTTCTCAACAAGGTTATGTAATGCTAAATCTGTTGATTTCCCTGTTTGATAAGCGTACTGGTGGATGCTCAGGGGGGAGCTGTATAAAGCTACCTGCCTGATATGGCAGTCCAGTACTCTTTCAAGTCCTTTAAGCAGGAAAGATGCTAGGCTAATTGGTCTGACCGATTTAGGGCGTGGGTCTGTGCGGCCCACTTTCGGTATGTATACTACCCTAGCCGCCAATCAACTGGGTGGTATATAATTCCACGCCAGACTAGCTCTATACAATTTAATGAGGATGGGTATGAGTAATTCCAGTCTGTTTTGTAGCGGAGCTGGAAAGATGCCATCCTCACCGGGAGATTTGAAGGGCTGAAATTATTTTATTGCCCATTCAATCGCCGGTGCTGTGGTAACGTTCTTGGCGACCTCCCAATCATTCTTTTTGGGCACCCTTGCGCCCTCAAAGTGGGGAAGTCGGATGTTATCCAGAGTTAAACTTCCGGGAAAGTGGTTTTTAATCAAAAGCTCTAACTTTTTTTTTCTAGAGGTTGAAAGTGCCATCTGGTCGTTTCATCGACCCTATCTCGGCAATCGGCTCTTTAGAGAGAATCTTGTGTATTCTAGTACTGCGAGGTATGTCAGATATTCTCTCACAGAACTTCTTCCAAGACTCCCGTTTCGCCTTTCCAATTTTTTTGTTATAAGTTGTTAGAGCAGTTCTGTAAGGTTCCCAGTTGCCTGACTCTTTAGATCTATTGAATAGTCGTCGAACTTCTTTTCTTCGCTTATCTAGGCTTTTGTTCCACCAAATAGAGTTGCGATTATCTCTTTTTGTCTTGAGTGGACAGTTTTCATGATAGGAGGAGATCACTGCTTCCCGAAGCTTGTCTGCCGCAGTATCTATCCCATCACAACTGATTATTGTAGTGAAGCCTTCCTCAATGTACCGTTGGAGGGAATTTCTGTATCCACTCCAGTCAGTAGCTTTTGAGTCGTGATATTCCACTACTCGCCGTGGACCTATTTCAATGTTGAATTGAATGTGCCTGTGATCTGAACACGAAGGCTCAGTAGATACTGCCCAATGTCGTATCTTATTGCTCAGAAAGTTTGAGCTGATTGTTAAATCTAACACCTCTGATCTATTTCTAGTTACAAAAGTTGGTTCGGAGCCCTTATTAATAACAGATAGCCCTTCCCCTAGTATATAGTCAAAAAGTAATTCACCTCTATGATTTATATCCGTGCTGCCCCACGATGTATGGTGTGAATTGGCGTCACAGCCCATGACTAACTGGAGTCTGTTCTTCTTGCTATAGTCGATTAGCCGACGTATAGCGAGGGGAGGTACAGTATCCGTGTCCCCTGGGAAGTATGCTGAGCAGGCGACTATGTTAGTCATACCATTCTTCTCCGGCAGGGACACTTGGATGGCTACTATATCAGGAGTGCAAAAGCCTGTAAGCAAAAAATAATTAATATTTTTCCTAATGAGAAGACAAGCCCTGGGTTTCACCCCAGGACAGACTACTACCTCACCAGGAATATTGCTGAGACCAGTTACTCGGTCTGTGTTTCCTGTCCATGGTTCTTGCAGGAAGGCAAGGTCGATTGATTCGTCCTTGAACCTTTTACCAAGAATGTATGAAGCAGCCTTGGCATGCTGTAAGTTTGCCTGTAAATAGTTGAAAGTGGCAAATACAGGTAGCCGCAGGCAAACTTGTGTCTCCTCAGATTCCTAGGGGAGATAACACGGTGGGTCAATTGAGGCGCCACCATCTGATCCTCCCAGGAGTGAGGCTGTAGTTGGTGCCATTGACAAGGCTTGGTCACCTTTCGCCACGGCAAATCCAGCTGATTGCTTTGGTCCTTTAGTCGAAGCCATACTGGTCTTCGATTTCAGGACAGCAGGTCCAGTTACTTTTTCCGGTTCCCTTGAAGAGACGTTACCCGTCTTCTTTTTGGGGAAGCCAGCTCTCCCTTTGGGATGGCTGGTGCCCCGGCTACGTGCCGGCGGTACACTCCCCCTGTTCTTGTGAGGAGGGTCGGTCCTCCTCACTGCAACAGGAGGTTTTCCACTCTCTCCCGGGCCACGGCTTTTCTCGGATCTGATGCTAGTTGGGAGGGCCGGAAAACAACCTGTCCAAAACCCAGGTATGGTTTGAATCCAATCCTCTCCAACGTGGCCATGGATCGATCGTCAATGGCGAAAGTCCATGTTTGACCAGGGCCTGTAATTTCCTTGTGTAGGACAGTCCACTCCAAGGTAAACAGACCGTGGTTCATTTTCCTCAGTCTAGTGAGGACCTGTTCTGAAGTCAGTCTACGACTGCCTTCGTCACGTATGTAAGCCACACGAATGTGTGGCTTTGGGAGTTGGTCACCTGAAACACATTTCAGTGAGGCACCGTCCCATGGTTGAAGTGTATTGACTACGCCAGTCAACCACGAGACACTCTCCTGATTTACACAGGTGACCTGTAACCATCCAGGCCGGAAAGTACCACTCTGGAACTGTACTTGTGGACCACCTCCAGGGATATCCTCTACAGCGACCATAATGGCATACTGAAGGGACTCCATTTGTTTGGTCGTGATCGAAGCTGTCGGTTGTTCAAGATATAAAATTCCCACCTTGATGCCGGATACAGCCTGCCCATAAGAGGGCTTTTGTAAGTCAGTTTCACCTGACGTTACCATTGATTCAGCCGAGCAGGGTTTCTCTGCCTCTTGTTCGGGTGAGTCATCGTTAGAGCAAATGGGCTAAGTAAACGTTAATTAAAATTGCGCATACTTTCGAGTTGTCTGCAAACGATAATTACTATACATAAGGTTAATAATTTAAAAAAGCTTCAAAACCTACAGTTTTTAAAAAATTTCCGGGGAAGGGACTTTTATATTTCACTGTCAACTTCTGGCCATCCGGTATGTGTTGCGACCGCAGTTAAAAAGCTGAAATGAGCAGTGTATCAATGATATTAAAGATAATATCAATAAAAGATTCATTAGCCAACAGAAATAATGATATTAGCAACAGCTGATATAAAGAGAGCTTCCATTTTCTAATATTTTTTCCATATTTTTTTTAGTATGGCAAAACCGATATTAATAAGTGGATTATTATCAACTTTATCTGACAATAAGAGAGGTAGAACTGTAGAAATGTACTGTTACGCCACAGCTTTGATCGTCAATAATTTTCTCTCACTATATACCTTTTTCCTCTCATATTTTGAACTACTGACTATTGGGATGAGATCCAGGGTTGCTATATCATCACTGATCTACAGGAAGGTATTATTTAATTTCCTACCAACGTTAATATTAAAATAGTTACTGCACAGTTTAACTTTGATCTCTGAAGACGATAACTTGTTTATCGAAACGTTCCCTAGACAGCGTAATTGTTAGTGGTAGGTCTAAAGTCAATGTGAAGAGTGATATTTTCTTGGCAGGAAAAGGATTCAGGTTATCCAGAGCGCACGCGTATTCTTAAACTAGTCGTCGCCTTAATCAGAAAAACACAGTCCACATTTTATCAAAATCGACCTTTTCGCGCCATCTCCGACATAATTAAAAAACCTACAGTTGAAGAAAATATCGTATCTAAATGTTTCTGTAATTTACTATTCCTAAAAAAGAATTTCCCATAAGTCCTCGCCGGTGTCAAATATAAACGTAAACCCCGTATGTCCACAATCAAACCGCCATTTGGATGTAAACAATAGACTTGCTCTGTGTTTACCTCCCGATGTTGTGCGATTCTGCAAGTTAGATTTGATGAAAGTGTATGAATATAAACGGTACATGCAAACATGTTCAACCCATTTATTTACTAAAAACTAATGGTTTTACATACTCAATTGCCATTTTGCATTTGTCTTGGACTTCGGGTTTTTCTAAAATACTAAATTTGCTCAGACATCATGATGCTGGGGAGATACGGGAATTTCTCGTTTTATGTATTTGTATAATTATAGAATTATCCATTATCAGCTATCCATGGCAATGGAATGCTATTGGAATAGTAAAAAAAAGTTTTATTTCCATTAAAAATTAGTTTTTTGAATAAAAAACAGATTCCTTTGCAGTGTTTGTTGTCACACAACTTAAAAATACGGGGATAAGACCATTTATTAGTTCTTTTTGGGTAAGAAAATACCTCAAATTTAAAAAAATGTATTATTTTAAGGATGGAGTCGAGGACATTACAACTAAATATTTTTAAAGGATCGAGGTTCACGATGTTTGATTCCATATCAAAAACGACGCAAATAATTATGTTGAATTGTGAACAACAAACCAATGCAGAAAATAACAAGAGTGATATATTCATCGCCGATAATCAGAACAAACCGCAGCTAGAAAATATATTTGCTAACAATAATGGCTTTTTAAATATTCCAGAAATTACTGATGACTTTAAAGAAACTGAAGTACCTAATCTGACGAATTTAAACGACGTCCCACTTAGTGTTGAAAGAGAAGGTTTTAGTGACACCCTTAAGGAACAAGATGACCATAGTCCATGGATAGAAAAGAACATCCTTGATCAGAAGATAGAGACTTATCTAACAGAAACCGTTACCAAAAATCCCGATTTTGATATGGATATTATTGAAATGGAACATTATACTACGACAAATAAATTGTTTGAAACTCTTGCAGTAAAAGTTGTAATAGAAGAGAAAAATGTAAATAATGCCGGAAAAGATCCCGACTGTGAACCTGAGATTGAAATGGAATCTGAAGAGGCGAATAAAAACACTGAAATAAAAAGAAAGAGAAGACGCTGGTGCGTACTGAAGATTGGGAAAATAACCGTGCAAAAATTGAAAAAGAGATGGGACAAGATTATAATGACAGAAAAAAATTGACAGAAAATGGAAATATAATGTTCAAAAAGAGAAATGATGGAACCATGTAATTGCAAAGCTTCTTTGAAGGGTAAATCATTGCACTGTAGGACGTTTTCTGATGAAGAAAGGAATACTATATTCAATCACTTTTCACTTTTGGTCTGATATGGGCTGGAAAGAGAGAAAAGTTTTCACCTCTTTTTTAATTGATCCTACATCCACAAAAAGAAGTAGAAATATAGTTTCAGAGGGTGTTTCTAGGAGAAGCGACTCTTTAATATATCACCTTAAATTAAATGAAGAGCGAAAAAGGGTATGTAAACAAATGTTCTTGAATACTCATGGCGTGAAAGAAAATATGATTCTAGATTGGTTGAAAAAGCAGAATGAAGTCAAAAATAAAAAAGAGCAAAGACACGACAATAATGCAGAACATTCATTAGAAACCCACGATCCTGTAGAACGTGGGCGCTATACAGTCTTGAAGGAAAGCTAAAGTTTTTTTTAATGAACTTCCTAAAGTTGTGTCTCATTACTGTCGAGCTTCATCGACAAAACTTTACCTGGAGCCGATTTGGCAATCTAAGTCTGCACTTTATAAGTTTTATAAAAGTTGGTGTCAATAGAAAAAACACTCTTATTTATCCATTGCGTGGTTTCACCATGTCTTTGATAAAATGAACTTATCAATTTTCCGGATAAAAAAGGATGATTGTGACGCATGTGTGGCACACAAAATTTAGCAAAGAATCAGCCAATATGGTTTTTTGTATGGACCTACAAACAGTATTGTTATCACCAAAATCACTTTACTTCAAGACGAAGCCCATTGTAGACAATTTCACTCTCTTCAACTTAAAAACAAAAGATGGGTACTGCTATATTTGGCATGAGTCAGTTGGGGCGTAACGGCAAACGATTATGCGTCCATCATTTGCCACTTTATAAAGGATCATGTTAAAAATGATCTACAGCCGGGCTAAAATCTGATCTTGCATAGCGACGGTTGTACCTAACAGAACAGAAATTCTATCTTGGCCAACAGTTTAATTAATCTCTCTATGACATTCAATATAACTATTGAAGAGAAATTTCTTGAGTAAGGCCATACGCAAATGGAAGCAGATTCCATGCATTCTGTTATTGAGCGAAAAATTCGTAATACCAACATAAATGTACCAGCTGACTATGTTGGAATATGTATGCGAGCTCATAGAAGAGCTCCCAGCTCTGATCCTGCAGGCGCGCGACCATCTCCGGACTCTCCAGAAAAACGAGGAACCACCCACTAGGTTCTCCCGTCGTCTCTACGTGTTTGCACTACTTGACCACTAGATCCCGGTTTTGGACCGAAACGGCCTGCTTTAGTTCTTCGACGTTCACCTCCTTCAAGCGCAGCCTAAACCCGATTCTCTTAGGCCAAGTTGCCGCCTCACTGGCTTTGGAAGCTTTGAAGGTTACGCCATCGTCTTCATTATTCTGATTCAGGAGCCACTCCATGGATGTCTCGTCCTGATCGGTTACTAAAAACCACCTTGAGTCAACAAGTCCTGAGTTCCTGAACCATAATTGAGGTCCCTGAGGTACGTCGTCTGTTGTCTTTATGGTAGCTGTCTTATGTTTAACGATGCTATCTCTGATGGCGTTAGCTTCTTCTTAGTAGATCGTACCTCCTTTTCTGCTGGAGATAATCACTACCTTTTAGTCCCTTCCTAAGGCTAAGGTGTAAGAAGTGAGCTTCGATTCTGTGGGGGCTTCCTACAGTTGCGGATCCGCCTCTGTTTCCTTAGAGGAGGATATGTGTGCCTACCCCTGTTTACTCACTTGGAGCTGCCTTTTCGACCCCTTGCCTGTTTCGGACTTTTGGGCATTTTCTGATGCCACTTGGTCCCTTACTGACTTGAGTGGTCTCTATACAACTGGGCAGCTTGTGCTACCCTGTTGCAACTGACTTGCTTTCTTCGCCTCTCTTTCCTAACGTCTCTTGTTGGCATAGCCTCTTCCTCAGCTTTTGAACAGCTTTCTATCATGCTGTTCTATTCTCCTCAGTTTCCATTTCAGAAACCCTGGTGGATCATTACGGCTCTTCCTTGGTTTCCGATTCTGTGACCCTGGTGGACTCTTTCGAGTCCTCCTTGGTCCTTTTAGTGGTGGATTCTTTCGACTCCATCTATGGTTATGCTTCTGTCTTTATCTTCACGATGGTGAGGTTTTTCAACCCCTGCCCCCCCCCCCGAATTAGAGTCAGAACCCAATAGTATGTGTTAGTTTATTTTCCTTCATCCATGTTAGTCTCACGAGTATGGGGGAAGGGGTGATCCACATCTACGGTGCCCCCTGAGTTGATGCAAGTTACTTCGGGAGGTTGTAAGGTCTTGCGGAGGCTCCGTACGCCGTACCTGTTTTAGGGCACTGGTATCACACCAGTGGGTGAGTTGCTTCGGTACGAGTGGTGTAACACCTTAAACTAAGCCCCCGTAGAGGTATCATTTGGTTAGTCAACAAGTTAATCCCTGAAGGGAGGCTTATTTACGACATCCGTTGATGCCCTGAGGAGACACACGATGGTTGAATTGTCTCCACCACATGTACCCACCTACAGCTACAAAGCGGCTAAGCAGTCCTGGAAACTACAGGTGCTATAGGCCATAACTATCGGCAGAAGACTTATTTTTGGCCGACAATAGCAACATATCACGTACAAAGCCTCTTTACATTCTACATGAAGAATAATAACGCGGTTTCCTATCGAGCACGGCGTACTTAAAAAGCAGTTTTTTGGGTCGTCAGCCCAACCGTATTTGACATGCATATCAAACAAAATTTTGACACAATATATACCATTCTGTTTGAATCACGGTACCCTTTCATATTATGCAAATATTCCTGTCCAAGTTTAATGATTAGCCGAGATTCCATTATTGCCATTCGATTATCTAACTTCGTAAATATTTAAATCCACAACTAGCTTTCTGAGAACGTCAAGAACCAATAGTTTACTGAATAAATGAGAACATTAGTAAAATGAGCAAATTTAGAAAATATATCTGACAACCTTGCTTTTTTATGTCTTCACATTGACATTAGATATACTATAGTAAATAGTATATTCACTATTAATACCGCCAACTTAGTTAACTACAATAGTTCAATAATCGTTGATTTTCTTTTCAGATAACCAAGTTGGATCAGAGTGTATTAGCTAAAACTGCAACTGGTCAAATAGTTAACTTATTGTCGAATGAAGTGCAACGTTTTGATAGCGTTTTTGTACAAATTCATGCGTTTTGGATGATGCCGATACAACTTGGATTAATTATTTATATTGTGTATGGCGAAGTTGGATTATCTTCATTAGTTGGAGTGTTTATCGTAATTGTCATAACCTTGCCTGTACAAAGTATGCATTTTTTGTTAGGTATTTTTAGTTATTGATAAGTGCAACAAAATAGTTCATATAGAATCCAATTTCTGGGTTATTAAAAAGTACAAAGTTTTGTTTGACGATTCTGCTGTATTTGTAACATGACATCAATATTGAGATTGAAAAAATTGCCGCTAGAGGGCCGCATATGCTCGAGAGGATTATTATTTTAATAACTTGATAGAAAAAACCGAAAATAATCCAAATATACGGTGGAGGAGTGTATAGCGATTCAAGCTCGGCCAGAAATTCGAAATTAACAGAAAAACTCTGTTTTTGTTGATCAATTTTGGACAAAGATCCGGTTATTATGTATGCGGTACAAAAACTTAGATTTTTAAGCTATCCCAGATAACACTAGATATTCAATGGACGTACTAAAAATATTCGTTTTCGAATATTGTATTATTCTATAGACCCACTTTAAATATGTATATCCTTTCTCGAATGGACCATGAAACGGGAAATTTCTTGAATATTCTATAAATATTTCCAAGGAATATTCAAGAATATTTTGAGGATATCTGTAGAATGTATAAAGCAAGATAATCCAGAATATTCATAGAACATTCCAATAAGCATATTCTACAAATATCCAAGTAATATTAGGAATATTATAAGGATATCTGTGGAACGTATATAGCAAAATTTCAAATATCCCAATATGGATGATACCTGTTGAGCGGGTCACATTGAATCATATTACACCTCCCTTTTCATCTTTAGTTTCAAAGATAATTGTTTGAAATTTGGGAGATCCTGTATGCTTAATGAACGACAGTATTGTACATATCAATTATCTTCCAACTTCTTGTTCCACCGGGAGTGATACCAACTTTCGTTCAATATCGCCAATTATTTTATCCATAAGCTCCATTACTGTGAGAGAGAATAGAATTACCCACTAGGGAAAGCTTCTCTCTCGCACTTATCGAGATTATGGGAAAATCAATAGGCGATATCTCTCCGTAGTCTTTGGAGATATCACCATAAAACCAGGGCTGCGATTTTCGAAGTCAATCGACGGTCATCGTACACGACTAATCGCATGCGACGGCCGCATCGAATAATTTATAAATGTGGTATTTTCGGCTTCCGACCAATCGCTTATTTCGAATGCTAAATTTTGAACGTGGCAACACAGTAGATGTCAAAAATATAATCTCTCATTTTATTTGTGTTGAAATGAAATACATAGCGGTTTCATAGTGGTTGATGTTTATTTGATAAAATGGACTATTTTTGATGTCTTGGGTGTTATTGTCATGTTACAATAATTCAGAGAATAGGTACAAATTATATTTTATCCAAACATGTCAGGAACGACACAACAAAAAAAATTATGATTACGTTCAGCAACACCCACATTTACACAGTGGCAAATATTCAAAAGATTTTACATTTAAAGCCGCAGAAAAATATTGGCTGGAAATAACTCAATAACTAGCATATTAAATGTAATAACTGGATCTCAAAAATTCATTATAGTATCAATGGAGTAGGTATTTATTATAATATAGACCAAAACAAATGACACATACAAATCATACAAAATTACCGTCGTACACGACAGCAAACATCGGCTACTTTAGATCAACCGATGTCATATCGTACACGACAAATTGAGTCGTACACGGAGATTCGAAAATACATGTTCTTTAAATCTCGTGCGGAAGAGCATGCGACTGCGCATCGCATAAGCTCGAAAATCCCACCCATGGTATCATTGGGTTACTTAGAATCATCCTAACCGATCATATAATAATAGAGTGTTCCATTTGAAAATCAGAAGTTGGTATCACTCCATGTGGAAGTGGAAAAAAATAATTGATATGTACATAAGTGTCCTTCAGTAAGCAAACGGGATGTCCCAAATTTAAATAAATATTCTCTGAAACTAATGGAGAGAAGGGGGAGTACCATGATCCAGTGTTCGCTAGTATATATCTTACAAATATCTAAGAAATCTCTCAACATTTCGAAATGTATATACAGGAAAAAATATTTTTAATTGAAAAAATTAAAGCACGGGAAACATTGAGTTCAATTTAATTTATTCATACATAAATATAAGATTTACCTCATAGCATAACTGAAACTAACATAATTTTCAAATCCGAGGTTACAAAATTCACTGACTTCCTCCATACTCAACGACACTTTTTGAAACCGATTTCTGCCGTTCCTTACATTTGGCAACGAAAATTCCTGTTTTCAATTCAACTTCTTTGTTTGTTATGTTCTTGTCCAACTTTTGGACGGCATCTGAAACAATAAAATAATATCATATTTTTTGTTAATAAGCAATTTCTATTCTACTGTGATTTTTATGTATGCATGTATGTATAACAATCAAAGTATAATCCCAAAAACTGAAACTTAAATGATGAAGGTAAACATCAAACATGTAATTGAAAAAATAAGTCTTGTAGGAGACAAGTAAAAAGCAAAATATTCCAAACAAAATAGTGATTAGAAGTTATTTGTTTCTTGTACATGATATATTAAATTAACTTACTTGTACATTCCAAAATAAAATAACATGATTATACCTACTACTGCTTTAAAGAGCTTTGTTTTTCCAAAGCATTTTTCCCTTTTTATCCATGAATACTGTAGCCCTCCATTAAATACTCTGTCAGGATTTTTTGTAAGAATCTTTCAATATATTGTTGCAAATAAGAACCTTCCAATCTTGCCAGAGGTACAACCTAAAATTGTAATAATTTGGAAGTTAATCTCGTAAGTTTTAATAATTGAACAATTACAGTTTATATGCAAAGTTATTTCATCTGTGTGAACAGTATACATATGCCTGAAACTAAACAATCGACCAGCAATAACTTTTATTTACCAAATGTCAGAACTAATTTAACTTTGAATGATCAGATTACCTGTTGTGTAGAGCTTTCTAGTCAATCCTAATTAATAAAAGGAATAGAGGTTACTATAGGCAATTTGATTAAGGAATTCATAGTATACATCTCGGTAACATAATTTCGTGAAACTACCTGAGAAAATAAAATTTTGTTGTACCTTTAGCAACGAGGTGAATTTCTACTATTGAAAACATTTATCCATTAATTTTGTTGCAAAAATGTATGAAATCAACAATTATTTTAATATTTTCATGCACTAAAATATAAAAAGTAACACATAAATACTCCAATATTTCGAGGCAGTTTCATTTTGATTTAGATATAATATTGAACGATCAACTTACAAAAAATTCATAGGATTCTTGGTTCAGCAAGCTGACTCAAGTTCTTCAAACTTTGCCTCATCATTTATTGGAAGTTTTAGCAGCAAATCAATAATTTTCTAAAAAAGTAATTGATAAATTAACAGGCGTTAAGAAAATGAAGTAAAACGTACCTGTTTTGATGCGTGAGGTCGTATGTATTAGTTCCACCCGTAGCATAGAATACACCGTAGAAACATATTTAAACAACTTCACAGTGGCAACCAATTTACTAATTAATTAACGATCAAAAATAATTAATCATACTACTTCTATTTCACCAATAACAATAATCTATATAAGACGGTCGAACTGCCATTTTTCACTGGTCGTTACCGTCAACTGTCAACTGCAACTACTGACGCATGCCCATGGAACAGAAAGAGTGTTTGAAAAGCAGTAATCATAGAATATTCTTAGAACTATTTGATTCGAATATTCTAAAAAGAATAATCTGAGGATATTCCAACTGGACTTACATTGAATATTCGATTTAGGTATACCCACAGATATTCTAGATATCCCCAGAATAACCCTATAATATTTGGATATATATCTTCCAAATCGACGACTGTCAGGACATCCCATAGATGTCTGGTGCTATCTGGGTATTCACCTTCTCTTGGCCTTCGTTGATACTTTTTTAGAAATCTAAATCAATAACAGAGAAGAAATGAAAAAAATGAGGGACAAAGAAAGATATTTACTGTTTCGACCCTTACTCTGTGGAATTTACTCATATTGCTTTTTCAAATGAAACTAACTGTTTCTAGATAATTCCACAATATATTGAAAAAATAATAAAAATTCTAATAAATTGACAATTGTTTCGATATTAAACAACATCGTCAGAATGACGGAAGTTACATTTCATGTAATATCTACCTGATGTTTAATAATTATTTTCGGCTAGACCAAGAAATGACCTACCTTGTGGTTGACTTAATATATATGAATAGAAAAAATAAGAAGATATGATATTACAATTATTAAAGCTTGAATATTATTAGCCCTAGGATTGACATTGGAGCTTTAATAAGGTGAGGAAGTGTGTAACGGAAATCTACAAATATAATAAGAATCTTTGAATATAGTTTAGTCTATTCAATATAATTATTAGTAAAACCAGTAAGCAAATAGTTATGCATAATATTTTTGTAAAAATAGCAGTAGTTCAGTAGTTGCATAAGTTAACCTAGTATGGGTGATAGCACGGGGGGACGGGCCCCCCTGTGGAAACAGGACGCCTTGATAATAGTGGAAAAACCAACAAAGACAAAAAGATCTCAATATTTGAAAATATAAAGTACTCTGTGTATGATTCAGCTCCCTTTAAGGTTATGGTCCAGCATAAAGATATGAACGTGGGGAACTTACACCCAGTGGAATTGGGCAGACTACTACATAAAAAAATATGTGGCATCAAATCAATTGAAAGGAAAGGTAGAAATAGAATTTCTATTACTTTTAGGCTACCAAAAGAAGCTAATGATTTTAAAGAGAACTAAGAGTTCGTAGCTATGAGCTATGAAATGTTTATCCCGGCAAGTTTAGTCTCATGCAGAGGAGTTGTCAAAGGTGTAGGTCCAAATCTAACTGAAGAAGAAGTCATAAAAAAGAACCAATGAAGAAAGTGAAGGAGTATATAAAGTACTGGAAGTAAAGAGACTAAGCAGAAGAGTAGAAGATACATCGGATCATTCAATTAAGTATGTACTGACTGGCTCTTATATTTTTACATTCGCTGGCAAACCATTTCCTAGATTTGTTAATAATATTTATTCTAACAAACTGAAGGTGTCTACATATATTAGACCTATCTTGCTCTGTAGAAACTGTTACAGGTTCAATCACTCATCGAAGCAATGTAGGAGTAAGGGTAGATGCGCTAAATGTTGATCCGATAACCACTTGCATGGAAAATGTGATAAATTTCCTAATTCAGAGGTTTGCCTGTACTGCAAGAAGAATCATCTAGTCTTTTAATGTATTAATAAACTAGAGGTATGTGATGAACTAAGTAAACAAAAACGAATTAACGAAGTTATGAGCATTGGAAACCTGTCTTACTTTGATGCTAGAAAAGTAGTATAACCTGGTGAGACTTTGAATAATAATATCCTGCCCTAAATCAGTATCTAATAGCCTAATAAATGTTTCTCAAAGGGGTTCGACTATCCCTAAACCAAGTAGACCCTCATACAGTTCTGCTGTGACACAAAATAAAAGGAAAAAAGTAAGCAGCCCAGGATTCGATAATCAGGCTCATAAAGCCTGCCTTTCAAGTAATTCAATATATACGTTATCACCCAATAATTCAATGTCAGGTAAGAGCAATTCAGCTACTCCAGCTCATTCTACCCCAAAAAGGGGCCTCTTCAATACTAGAAATAATAATCCCTTAAGTCCACATAGCACCCCACTCCCGGCACCACTCACCACTTTAATACAAAAAATATAATCTGGGGGAATAACAGAAGTGATCATAATGGTAACTTAATAGAAGAGGCTTTTTTGCATAGAGATTTTGTTAATCTTAATGATGGGTCTCCAACTAGAATCAACCATCCCAGACAAAATCTTAGTATTACAGACCTCTCTTTTTCTTCATCTCAAATTGGAATACATTGCTCCTGGACCACTCTCCTTTTAGATAAAGGCAATAGTGACCATTTTCCTATAATTATAAAGATGGATTTAGACGCTTACATTCCTCAAGACCTTCCGCAGAACAGTAATCCAGATATTAGGAGGCAAGGACACAATATCAAGAAAATGGATTGGAGAATGTATCACAATGTCTGTGATCACTTGATGGCTGGAATACCTGATTGCTCATATGGTATTTTGACAAATATTATTACTCAAGCAACTGAGGAGGCATCACCAAAACAGGGTGAAAGGAAATCTACAACAAATAAGTCTCCCACCATACGGTGGGATGAGATTTGTACCAACGTTGTAATGGAAAGGAAAAATGCCATTAAGAGATATTTGAATAATAGTTCTGTGGACAATTATGTGGCAATGAACTTGGCAGTTGCAAAAGCTAAAAGAGCTCTAATATTCAAAAAAAGAAATAGTTTCAGAGAATTCTGTGCAACTTTAAATATGAACTTGTCAGCAACATGGAGGATTATTAAGGGCTTTGAAAAGTGATTTAATATTTGCTCCGTAATAAAGCTGAATATCAGATAAATTACGAGTCAAATAATTGTAAAAGCTTTACGAAGTAATATATAAAGAGGTGAAGTGAGTGCACAATTGGAGACAGCAAAATCAAAGTAAGATTTTAGCATAATTAAGTCTAATAATAAAAATATTGAGTATAAAATATACAGTAAATATAAAGTTTCCACTATAAAATATAAAAACTAAGCACTACAAAATTGTAATTAGCTGGCAGTAAAACCGGTAATTGCTACACAGGCAGGCCAGTTAAGTGGGATTTAACAGGTTCGGATTTAAATATTTACCAGGTAAAAAGTAATATAAGATTTACATACATAAACGAAATCGGTCAGCTCTGAGTAGGCTAAGGACTGAACTAAGTAGGTTCTCGGTACACAAACTACAAAAGAGACACAGATTTCGTGGATTGTACAAAAGAAAATCAAACAAAATGCCTTTAGAGAGCGGAAGAGATACTGAGGAAGAATACAAAAGAAAAAGGAGGGAATTAGATGAAAGTTTTGGCAGAAGTAAAATAACTAAGAGAACACCCAAGAAAGGCGCAGAAGAAAAAGAGAGCTCGGAAGCAACCATGATAAAAATGATGCAAGAATTGATGAACAAAAACGATGAAATGATGGATGAAATAAAGCAATTAAGAAAGAAAAATAGCGAGAACAACAAACAGCTACTAGAAATAAAGCAAGAAAACCAGGAACTTAAGAACGTAATAAAAACACTAAATAACAAAGTGGAATATCTAGAAAAAATAACTAAAAAGAAAAATTTGGTCATCACTGGATTAGAATTGAATACAAAAGATGATAGGATACTAAAGACAACTATGGAAAACTTCATAACTAAAGGACTGCAAATAGATGTCAAAATAAGAAGCGCCCAAAAACTAAGTGAAAAGGTTTGCTTGATTGAAATGGAAAGTTTTGCAGATAAAATGGACATTCTAAGAAGCAAAAGTAGACTGAGAAATTCTCAGGAACATATTTATATTGAGTCGGACCTTACCAAAAAAGAATTAGAGATACAAAAAACAATTAGAAGAAAGGCCAAAGAAGAAAAAGAAAAGGGAAAAAATACAAAAGTAGGATACAAGAAATTGATAGTAAACGGAATAGTTTGGAAATGGAATGAAGATTCAGAGGAATTACAATTGATGACTAGAGAGCAGAACCAAAAAAACTAATAAACAATACACTTAAAGATAGTACACAGGTAATGACTCAAGCTGAGAACGAGGGATATGATAACGGTAATTTAAATAACAAAATACAAAGCAGAAGAATAACAAGTAACAAGCATAACAAATTAAAGGAAGATTATCATCAACAGAGTAATAATAAAAAACACGGACCTCAAAACATGGAAAAATTACAGATGGGCGTAGGTATATGGAATATAAACACATTAACAGGGAAAGAATTGGAATTAACTGAAGAAATGGAAAACAATAATATTCAAATTATAGGACTAAGTGAAACGAAAAAAAAAGGCAAAGGATGTTCGCAACTAACAACAAAGCACACATTATATTATTCAGGAGTAAAACCAGAACAAAGGGCAAAGGAGGGTGTAGGAATAATTGTTACAGAAGAAATAAAACAAAAGGTAATACAATTTAAGGCAGTCGACTCGAGAATAATAGTTTTTAGTATAAAATTAGAAGAAATAATCAATTTTATACAAATATATGGGCCAGTAGAAGGAACGGCAGAGGAAGAAATTTTAGAATTTTATATTCAATTGCAAAGAGTATTAGATGAAGTAAGGGAGGAAAACGAAAAGACAATAATAATGGGAGATTGGAATAGCAGGGTAGGAAATGATTACAATAGAGGAATGGGTTGTATGAGAAAACATGGAGAAGACATAATCAACAGAAATGGACTAAAAATGATAGATTTTTGCAGAAGGAATGATCTAATAATAGGAAATACGATGTGGGAACAACAACTAAATGATAAATATACGTTTGTGGCAGAAGGAAGAAACGCTAAAAGCCTGATAGACTACATAACATATACACAAAACCTAACAGAAGTAATGCAAAAAATTGAAACAAAGAAAGAAGCAGAAATTGGATCTAACCACAGATTAGTAGTGACAACTTGTCTAGTAAAATTACTCAGGAAAGAATTTACTACAGACTACAGTAAACTAGCAACACATAAACTCAAAAATAAAGATATCGAGAAAAAATACCAAAATGAGACGAATAAAGAATTCTATAAACTAGAAAAAGAAAAAACAGACTGGACACTTGAAGAACGATGGGTCGCCTTTAAAGAAACGCTATTAACAGCAACAGAGAAGATATGTGGAAAAATTAAATATAATAAGAATATAAAAAGGACTAACTGGTGGAATAACGAAATTAAAATAGCGGTCAAAGAAAAGAAAACGGCATGGAAAAAATATATCACATCAAAATTACATGTGGACAAAGAAGAATATGACAGGAAGAAAACTATTGTAAAAAGAGCCGTCAAAAAATCAAAACGTGAGTCATGGAAGAAATTCGGAGAAGAAATAACAGATCTACATAAGATGGATAACAAGAAATTTTGGACAAGAATAAAAAGATTGAGAGGAAATAAATATAAAGATATTAGAGCAATAAAAAATCGACAAGGACAAGTACAAACGGAAATGGAAGAAGTATTGAAAACATGGAAGGAATACTATACAGAACAATTCCATACATTAACACCGGAAGAGAGTATAACAACCGCAGAAGAGGAAATTGACCAACTACAAGGAATCCATAAAGAAGAAATAGATCAAGTAATACAAAAAATCAAAATAGGCAAGGCTAACGGAGAAGATGAGATAGCGCCAGAGATGATTAAGTCATTAGGAGAAAGAGGAAAAGAATGGATATGGAATGTATGCAAAGAAGCCTGGGTACAACAAAAAATTCCAAGGGAATGGGAAAATAACTTAATAGTACCCATCTATAAAAAGGGAGAACAGACACAATGTGAGAATTACAGAGCAATATGTTTGGCCCAAACTAGCTATAAAGTGTACACAAAAATAATAGAAAAAAGATTAAGAGAATATGTAGAACCAAAATTAGGAGAAAAACAGGGAGCTTTTAGACCTGAAAGACAAACAAATGACAATATCTATATACTAAGGAATATAATCGAAAGAAAAATAGAAGAGGGAGAAGAAATGTACCTTACATTTATAGATCTAAAAGCAGCCTTTGATACAGTAGATAGAAGAGAAGTATGGAGAACCTTGGAGGAAATGGAAGTACCACCCACCTTAATAAGTATAATTAAAAGTGTATACGAGACAGTTAGAGCCAAGGTACAGATTGCAGGCCAAAGGTCTGAAGAATTCAAAATGTGTAAGGGAATAAAACAAGGAGACAGTTTAAGCCCACTACTGTTTATAATAATCATGGATAAGATTGTGAAACGAATCAAAGAAAAGTATGAGCAGCTGAATACTATAATTGGACACAGAAATTTAGAACCAATAAAACTGAGTAGTCTACTATATGCAGATGATGTGGTTTTAGTGGCGAATACAAAGAACAAAATGCAAAGACTAGTGAATATTTGGACTAAAGAAGTAGAGAACATGAATATGGAGGTGAACATAAATAAAACAAAAGTGATGATAATAAATGAAAAACAACCAGGTGATCAAAATAATAGAGATATTAAATGCAAAAACCAGACTCTAGAAAGAGTAACAACATTTGAATATTTAGGAAGTATAGTAACAGCAGATGGAAAAATAGATGCAGAAATAACAAACAGAGCAAATAAATCAACAAAAATATACTACTCTCTAAATAAAACAATTCTTGGACATAAAGATATAGACTTAGAAGTAAAAATGAAAATTCATAATATGATAACAGTTCCTACAATAATATACGCAAGTGAAAATTGGACTGTGCGAAAAAAGGACGAAACTAAAATAAATGCCATAGAAATGAAGCATCTAAGAAGAATTTCAGGGAAAACTAAATGGGATAGGATTAGAAATGACGTTATTAGAGAGACAACTAAGCAGGAAGCGATAATTGGTAAAATAAAAAAGAGACAACTTAGCTGGTATGGTCATATGGTAAGAATGGAACAAAATAGATTAACTAGGAAAATAATGGAGATTGGAAAGCCGATCAAAAAACAAAGGGGTAGGCCTAGAAGGAAATGGTTAGACCAAATACAAGAGATAGGTTTTGAAAGAGGAAAGACCATAGCAGAAATGAAAAATCTAGCATGAGACAGAAAGGCATGGAAGAAATGGGTACAGGACACGGAATCCACATCCGACGCCTGAAAGGGCAAAAGGATTTAGAAAAGAAGAAGAAGAAGAAGAAGAAAATGGGTACACCCCTCCAATATCTACTTCATTTGTAAGGTATAATTTAAATAATTTTCTTGATAATATTACTATTCCGGATGTCCCGCTCGATATTACTCTAACCAGATCGGATAATAATGATCTAGTCTCCTTCGAAATGGAAGAACTGGAATGTGCTTTAAAAAACAGGAAAGACTCGGCACCAGGTGCGGATGGAATGTATTACTCACAGCTAAATTATCTGCCATTACTGTGTAAGGAAAGGCTACTTTCAACTTTGAATGGTTATCTTAAACTGGAACCATCCGGAATCCTGGAGTATCCAAATAATATGTCCTATACTAAAACCTTTTAAAGAGCCTACTATTATTGGCAGCTATAGGTATATTGCCCTTCAATCGTATGTAATGGAGGTGTTGGAAAGTATTATTAAAAATAGAATTGACCATAAATTGGAATCAGAGGGGTTTTTAAGTAAATTTCAATCCGGATTCAGACAGGGAAAAAGTATTGTGTATATCCTAATTTTGCTAACCTCCAGTGTTAATAATTCCTTTAACCAGGGAGCTTTAGTCGTTTTCTTAGACATAAAAGCTGCCTATGACAATGTCAGCATTCTCCTGCTGCTTAACAAATTGGCTAGTTATAATATTTATCAACATATCCTAAACTTAATTAACCAACTATTTTGGTCTAGGAAGGTTGTTATCAGAGACAACTCCTCGAGATGTGTATCTAAGACTGGGGTGGTTCAAAAGGGGCTGCCTCAAGGGTCAGCGTTAAGCCCCCTTTTGTATAATGTTTTCACTAATGAAATTTTTGATTTGGGATTAGAGGGCGTTATTATTTCTGGACATGCAGATGATCTAAATGTTAAAGTTCAGGGAACTGATCTAAACACTATAGTGTTATTCAACAGGACAATCGATTACAATCATTTCCTGTCATTTTAAAAACAACATGTTGAACAATACATTTTCCATATCAATCGATCACTCTAATTATAGTCGGTCTAAAATCATGATGCTATTGAAGACAATCGTAAATCGGAAGCATGTGATTGGTCGAAAAATTTAAATAAACTACCGTTTGTCTATGGGTTATGTGATATGAGTGATATTTTGCAATTGTATATTTAATTTATTAAACTAAATGAACTTAGTCACATTCGTTTTAGATGGCATTAGCTCTAGAGCTTTTCGCACAGAACTATTCGGTGTCACTCCAAAAAAGAACGCAAAAACAAACATAAACGAACCAAAGAGTCTAAGCTGTTTGACGTACGAATGCATGCGCACTGTGCTTATTTTGTTTTTGGCTTTTGTTCAACGTCTGAATCTTGAATTTTTGCTGCTGTGACAAAGGCGTTGGCGGATGCTCTAAGGATTGCTATTCCACAAGTTACTACTTCTGTTACAAACCAAGCCACACCTGAATCTACTCCTCAAGCTCAACCCAAAGCTCCTCCATTCAAGTATCAAGAATATCGTTCGTCCGATGGAACAACAGTCGACGATTATTTCAAGAGATTTGAGTGGGCATTACAACTGAGTAAAATTTTGGAGGAAGAATACGGTAATTTCGCTCGAGTATATATGGGAGCAGAACGTAATAATGTTTTGAAAATTCTTGTTGCTCCTGATACACCGGAAAATTGTACGTATCAACAAATTCGCACTCTTTTAATTGCACATTTCAACGTCAAGAAAAATAAATATGCAGAAAGTGTTAAGTTCCGACAAATTGTACAGCTACAGAATGAATCCATTGCTAATTTCTCACTAAGATTAAAGCAAGGACCTACGTTCTGCGAATACGGTACTTTCCTCGACAGGATGTTGATAGAGCAGCTTCTATATGGTCTCGCCGATCGTGATATGCGCGACAAAATAATCGCCAAGAAACCTACTACATTCAAGGACGCTTACGAAATAGCACATACATTGGAGTCAACTCGTCAAACAGCGGATGAGGTTATCTCTACTTCTAATAAGACACATGCACTATCTTATTCAACGACGCAATTCAAACATAAACGGAATGCTTCACATACATCGCACAATGCTTCTCGGAAGCAAGATCATGGTGAAAAACAATGTCAGTTATGGATGCAGAGTAAGTCACAAACGCAGTGAGTGTCCATTTCGTACTTCTGAGTGCCATAAGTGCAAAGAACGTGGGCACATAGCGAAAATTTGCAGAGCTTCATCTTCGCTTTCTACTTCTCATATACAAAGTTCTGAAGAACCTGCACAGCAAATAGACACATTGAAATGTTTCAACGCAGTCGAAGAAATCCACGTTATTGATTCTTCTGGTAAGAAAATACTTCAAGTACTCATTGAAGGCCATAAATTGAATATGGAATTAGATTCTGGTGCATCATATGGTTTCATTGGTAGCGATACACTACGTAACCTCAAACCTAATTATCAATTGCAGCCAACGTCTAAGAAATTCAGGAGTTATTCGCAACATCACCTTAACTGCATCGGTACTTGCTCTGTTAATGTCTCATTTGGTTCTACATCTCGACAACTTCCGGTTTACGTTATTCACGGCTCTTACGATTCCTTATTTGGCCGTGAATGGATCGCAAAATTCAGTCACGAAATTGATTGGACCGAACTCTTTTCTCCAATCAAGGTTATTGCGTTATCTACTCTTCCACCTTCATTAACTCGTGATCAACAAGCACAGCTGGATCAACTTTTGACAAGATACACTGAAGTTTTCAGTGAAGCAGCTGGAAAACTTACTGGACCTCCAGTTAAGGTACATTTTAAACCTGGAACTTCTCCTGTTTTTGCTCGTGCTCAAGATATAGCATATGCATTACGCGACAAATATTCTCAAGCAGTTGACGCTAAACTTGCGTCTGGGTTTTACAAAAATGTTGATTTTTCCGAGTGTGCTTCACCTACACACGTCGTTATTAAAAAAAATGGTGATATTCGTATAACTGGAAATTATAAACCTACGTTGAATCCACGTATAATAATAGATGAATGCCCTATTCCAAAACCTAGTGACATTTTCAACAAAGTAAAAGGAGACAAAATTTATGCACATCTTGATATCACAGATGCTTATACGCATCTTCTTACTGACGACGAGTACAGCCATGCTTTAACTCTGAATACTCTTACACATGGGTTAGTTCGTCCTACACGAGCTGTTTACGGCGCAGCTAACGTTCCTGCAGTTTGGCAACGTCGATTAAAAGAAATCTTGCAAGGTCTAAAAAACGTTGAAAATTTTTTCGGTGACATCATTTTTTGGGCTGGAAGTTCCGAAGAATTGTTCGTTATTCTGGAAACATGTTTGATCCGCCTTCTTGAAAATGTGTTCGTCTCAATCGACGTAAATGTGTTCTCGCTACAAATTCTATAGAATTTTTGGGCCATAAACTAGATATACAAGGCATTCATAAATCGGATTCTCACATCAAGGCAATTCGAGATGCATCTAAGCCTTCCACACCTCAAGAATTAGGATTATTTATTGGTAAAGCAACGTACTACAATTAATTAATTCCTGACTTAGCTACAAAAGCTCGACCACTTCGGGACATGCTTCTTACATCATTTTTCCAATGGTCACCAACTGCTGATAAAGCATACGAAGAGCTTAAAAATATTCTCATTTCTCCTCAAGTTTTGATGCCAAACGACCCATCCTTACCCCTCATACTCGCCACTGATGCAAGCAAAATAGGACTCGGAGCTGTTTTATCACATAAACTTAGCAACGGAATCGAAAGACCAATTGCTTATGCGTGCCGTACATTAACCGCTACTGAACAACGCTATCCCCAAATTGACAAGGAAGCTTTAGCTATTGTTTGGGCTTGTCAAAAAGTTTTCAATTATTTATACGCTCGTCGTTTTATGCTGTTCACACACAAGCCATTGACACAGATATTTCATCCTGAAAAATCACTTCCTATTCTGTGTATCAGTCGAATGGCTAATTATGCTGATTACTTAGCTCATTTCAACTACGATATTAAGTTCAAGCTAACTAAAGCTAATGCCAGCTCAGATTATTGTTCACGTGCTCCACTTCCTTCAACGGTTGACGCTATTGAAGTAATTACATAACTTGATTCTTTTGACACAATTATTATCAACCAGATCAATCAGTTTCCTCTACGAGCAGAGCAGATTGCAAAGGAAACTCGTAAAGATTCTAACCCAGCCAAAATTGTTCAACTACTCGAAGCTGGTCAAGATCTATTTCGTCATGGATACAAAGCGCCTGAGTCTTCTTATAGTCTATCTTCAAATTGCTTGATTTTTGAACATCGAGTTGTGATTCCATCGTCTTTTCGTCAAGCAATTTTAAACGACATTCATTCGGCTTATTTGGGCATTGTCAAAATGAAAGGTTTGGCACGATCATTTGTTTACTGGCCAGGAATCGATGCACATATTGAACTTATTGCTAAATCTTGTGATGAGTGTGCCAAACATGCTCATGCTCCTCCTAAATTCAACACACATCATTGGGAATATTCTAAAGGCCCATGGGAACGTATCCATATCGACTACGATATACCAGTAGATGGTAAGATGCTTCTAGTTATCACTGATGCTTATAGTAAATGGCTTGAAGTTAAGGTCACAAGTTCCAGTACTAGCACTGCTACAATCGATATTCTCGATCAGTTATTCGCTACTTATGGTATACCTAGCATTGTTGTTCCAGATAATGGCCTACAATTTGTTTCAGATGAGTTTGAAACATTTCTCAAGATAAGTGGAATGAAATATCACAAACTTACTGCTCCTTATCACCCGTCGACAAACGGTCAAGCAGAAAAATGCGTAGGTACAACGAAAAGATCCTTACTTAAAATGGATACGACCCAAGGTTCTTTACAACGAAACTTGAATGAGTTCTTGAGACAATTTAGAAAAGCTCCTCATTTAACTACTGGACAACCATCTGCTTTATTATTTTTAAAATGAAACATTCGCACACGATTAGATCTTGTTCGACCCGCACTTATCAACGAGAAGATTTCTGAGAATCATCAAGCTAATTTTATAAATACATACCGAGAATTTAAACCACATGAACATGTATATTTTCTTTCCGGTAATCCAAAATCAGATAAATGGATTCCAGGACAAATTAATTCTCGTCTAGGAGATCTACATTATTAAATCAGTTACATGGATAAAAAGTATAAACGTCACGTCGATCAAATTCATGCTTTTACAAAGAAATCAGAAGAAAGGGAAGAAACAAGAAAGAAACCAGAAATAGTAACATTTTTTGAAGATAAAATTGGTGCTAATTTGACAACGTTTTCCACCACAAGCACACGACGTCGTACTCGATTTTACAAAAATAACGTAAGTCCAAGATCTATGAGTGCACAACAAGAAATTAATACTGAAGTAATTACACCTTCATCTAATGCTCCTTTGACTTCTCAAAATGTGTTGCTTAAAGAATCACCGACTATACAAGCTACGTCAACTCAAGAATCTGTAATTTCAAAATCTTTACCAACTTAAGTGTTGAGAAGTCTACGTCTACATCAGAAGTTCAATCCTCAACGTCTCACACATCTTTTTCACCTATTGTAAATGATTCATTCCAACAACCATCTACCTCTGCAACTTTTCAAGAAGAATTTCCGTTTCAAAATCAAGATCAACGTACTGTACGTTTACTTCAAGAATAGTCATTCTTCATTCCAAATACACCGCGGGCTCGACGATCATCTCGGATACGCAAATCTCGAACTATTTACTCTCCACCTTGATATTTCAAGAAATCTTTGTAAAGGAGGGAGGAAATGTAGTATATTTCAATTAACGTTCTTTTAAGTTCTATTGTTTTTCATGCAACTTCATATCATTGATTGTAAATAATAACTGTCATTCAAAAATAAACCTATCATTGAGTTGACATCTGTGCAATTTACTCTTACATACACAATAATAATATGAGTAACTTGACTGTATTCTTGAAGTAAGGATTTGGCTGCAAGAGCTTGGCGATGGAGAAAGCAATGCCTCCAACAAGCTTTTAGCATATGTTCTTTCAGTCTAGCAATAAATCCACTCTTCGCACCAGTCATGGCTTTTGCTCCGTCACTACAAATAGCAATGCATTTTTGTGCCCAATCGATATTCATATCTTGCGTAGCTTCAAGGAATATGTCATGCAAGTATTGACCTGTAGTATTTTTGGGAAGTGCCTTGCAAAATAGTATTTTTGGGAAGTGCCTTGCAAAATAGTATTTCTTCCATTATTTTTTCATTAGATTCAAAACGCACAAAAGCTAAAAATTGCGCACAACTCGCAATATCCGTTGATTCATCAAATTGCAAGGATACAACAGAACTTTTCTTTATTTTTTCTATGACTTGATCACGAACATCAGTCGCCATATTGCTTATCTTGCGTTGAATGGTATTATCAGAGAGAGGTATACTTTTGAGCTTTTCGACCTCTTGCTTGCCAAACATAATCTCTGCTATATCTAAAGCCGCTGGTAAAATCAAATTTTCGGCAATATTGTGATATTTCCCTGCTTTAGCCACACGAAAAGCTACTCGATAACTAGCAAGCAACGCTTTCTCATTCAGGTTGGACATTTGTCCTATAGCAGTTTTTTGATGAAATTAACTGTCTCGACCCTTACTTCGTGGAATCTACTTATATTAGTGTTTTAAATGAAACTCACTGTTTCTAGCTAATTCCACAATATAATGAAAATTGTTGAAAATTCTAAAAAATTGACAATTGTTTCGATAAATCAATATCATCGTCAGAATGACAGAAGTAACTGACGATGATATTGATTTATCGAAACAATTGTCAATTTTTTAGAATTTTCAACAATTTTCATTATATTGTGGAATTAGCTAGAAACAGTGAGTTTCATTTAAAACACTAGTTTTTTTATGTTCAAGAGTATTTAATTTTCGCTGAAAAAATTCCACGGGCTTATTTTTTTCAATAGGATGTTTTGTGTTTAGGTAGCGTACCAACTTCGATCGCTTCAGGCTTTCTCTTGACAAAATTTCAAAGCAAATTACGCACTGCGGTTTACTGTCAATCACAGTAAACCCAAATTTTAAATCATTGTCGTCATAAAGACGTTTTTTCTTTATTCCACTGCTCCCGCTAGACGTTGATGGTTCTGATTATCTTTTCAAGAATTTATCCATTTCCAATTATAACAACTCAAATAAAAGCGTACCGTAAAACAAGTGGTTCGCGTTCTTCAGACAACTAAACAGCCGACATGACTACGCGTGACTTACGCTCATAATTCAGTCTATAATTACTCCAACTCCAAGGCACCTCACAGTCCACATAACACCGAATATACTCTTCTTAATTGTTTCAAATTATCGGGATTGCTTCTGATTCCACTTGCTTCGCTGTCTTGCATCAAACTGCCATGGCTGCGAGAGAGAGAGAGAAGTTCGTATATGAATTTTGTTGGATTGGGGTTTTCATGGTTGAGATTGTTCTTTTCTTGTTGGTGCCCTGGTGTAGGATAGGTTTCCTCTTCAGGGCTGGGTTGGGGGTGTGTTGGATGGTTAAGTGCGCGCTGACCGAGAAACCGAGTTGGGGGTTGAAAAAGTGCCTAGTAAATTTTTTTTAAAAAGTGACTAGGAAAAGTTTGTCTAAAATTGTATGGGATTGAGAGTGATTGGATGGGCTTTTCGCTAGAAAATAACTGGAGGGTTGAGTTGTATTGGGGTGTATCGGAGGTTGGTGCCTGAAAGCAGCGAAGCTCAAAAGTGTGCGGAGTTGGCGTGACAAAAAGTGTCTAGGATGGGATCGTAAGTGTGGAAGACGAACCATGTATCGTTGCCGATACATAAATATGTGCGTAAGCTGGCTAGGTGTCAGAAATTTTTGGTGAAAAGCGTGTTATATACTGAATTTGAAATGTCTCCGATGATTAAAAGGTAATAATATGAAATATTAGAGATTTGAAATTTTTATTGGTTTTTGGAGTTTTCGAGAAAAAGTGTATAGGAGACATTTTACAAAAGTGTATGGGATTGAATGGTTTGTTGAAGTTTTTGGTGAAAATTTGCGGTGACGTGCCTTCGGTGGTTTGGGACTATTACGGTGGTCGGTGGAGCAATAATAATCAACAATGTAAAAACGCGGGCGTCGATCGTCGGTCCATTTGGCTAGTGAATGAATTCACAGAGTATGCAGGAAAACCGCAAAAACCTGCAGCACCGACGGCCATGGCTGCGGTCGACCGCCTTATTTATATGCCAGCGCATTCTAGCGAGAATTTCCTCGAAGCGTAAAGAAACGTCTCGAAACTTGTGGTTCTTTCGTTACAGTGACTATATACAAGACAGTGGCGACAATGCAACGAAACCCCGCCCCTTCCGCCATATTGAGGCAAATTTGAATATCAAATGCATATAATTTAAATGGAAATCTATGATAAAATTACATTATATCTCTTTGATTTTGATAGGAAATGAGTATATTTAAATAAAACACACCATTTTAATTTTTTTACCTGATAATATTTAGTATATAATAAGGATAAATAACGATACAAAAAAATAATAAATATTAATTTCTTGTAAAGTATAATGGGGGACATATCATGAAAAAATTATATTGCTATATACAACTGTTATTGTCTACCATAGATTCAGTTAACTATAAAGTAAAATCTATAAATAACAAATTCAACAACAAAAATATAACATATTGTAATACGAGTGAGGGTTAAAACAATTTATTTACAAACAATTCAACGAACTAAACAGCAACTAAAAAGGATATTTACATGGACAAACTCTTTACTTTGAAATCTTTTTTTAAACGTCACTTTTTCTGACTTCCCAAAATTCCCCAGCCATCCTCTCTCTATTTCTTGTCAGTCCTCCTCCTTCTGTCAGCCTTTGTCAACTTCTCTATTCTAGGTTATGTCGCTGTCATATGTCCGAGGCCTGTTACTATGTAGCTATTCCGTTACACTGCCCCCTTCCGTAGATGCATTACTCCTGGAATGCCTTTACCATCTTCTGATTTGTGGCTGTAACCGCAGTCGGTTCCGTTCCGTAGACCTTCATGAAGTCTTCGAACTTGGAATGCTCTTCGCCCAGTAGTTGTTGTACTTGCACACCTTCATCGTGGTCCCCGGCATATGATGCTAGCCGATCAGAATGGACTACAATCGGGTTTCCTCTAGGAGTTTTAAAGATTCGATAAATAACATCGTTGATCTTCTTTTTGATGACATATGAACCCTCCCAGTTCTTTTGTAATTTTGGACATAACCCTCGTCTTCTTCGTGGATTGTAAAGCCAGACGAGATCACCTTCTTTGTAACACGATTCTTCAGCTCGGCTATCGTAGTACTTCTTCATTCGGTTGCTGGCTAATTGCAGGTTAGTACGAACCAGTTTATGGGTGTCTTCCATCTTCCTCCGGAGATTGGATACATAATCATATCCGGCGATATCTTCACCAGGCTTGCAACCAAACACCAGGACACATGGAAGTTTTATTTCTTGACCGAAAAGGACTTTCGTCGGTGTCTGCCCTGCAGACTCATTCACAGCTGATCGGTATGCCATCAAGAAGAATGGAATATGTTCGTCCCAGTCCCGCTGATGATCAGAGACGACCTTCGACAAATGCTTGACTAGAGTCCGGTTCATGCGTTCCACCATTCCATCGGACTGTGGACGTAGCGCCGTTGTTCTAGTCTTTCGGATCCCCAACTTCTGGCAAACCTCTTGGAATAGCTTGCTTTCAAAGTTTCTTCCCTGATCCGAATGTAGTTCCAAGGGCACTCCGAACCGACTGATGAATTCCTTCACCAGGACGTCGGCTATGGTAGCGGCTTCTTGATTGGCAACTGCATATGCTTCTACCCACTTGGTGAAGTAGTCCATGATGATGACGATGTACTTCATACCCGCTTCGCTTTCTGGTAGTGGTCCCATCACATCTATGGCAACTCTCTCGAATGGGCTCCCCACGATGTACTGTGCATACCAGCCCTCTGCTTACGGTGTGGTCCGCTGCTTGCAGCACAGGTGGTACATTTTCGGCACCAATCTCTTACATCCTCGGAACAGTTTACCCAGTAGAATCGTTCCCGTACCTTCTGCAAGGTCTTCTTCACACCCAGGTGTCCTCCGGACGGTCCATCATGAAGATGTCGTAATACTTCAGAGACACAAGTCCTAGGAACCAATAGTTGTTTCTTGGATTCGGTGCCCTCGTTATTCTCGATGATTCTTTTCAGCAAACCGTCCTCAATAATCAGGGAATTCCACTGTGCCCAGTATGACTTCAAAATCGGCGAAGATGACGATACTTCTTGCCAAGTCGGTCGACGATTTACTGAGTTCCAATCAATTATTTTTCCAAGGTCCGCGTCGTTCATTTGATGCTGTTGAATTCTGTCTTGAGGCCATTCTTCACTTACGACTTTGATCTGGTGCAAGCTGGCATCCTTCTCTTCCTTGCGGCTGCAATGGGAGCAAGTCGGTTGGCATGGTCCTCTGGAGAGTGCGTCGGCATTACGGTGTCTTGTGCCGGGTCGGTGTTCGATCTGGAAGTCATATTCTTGAAGTTTTTCCAACCATCTGCGACTTGGCCCTCAGGATTCTTGAAATTAAGTAGCCACTTCAAGCTGGCATGGTCGGTTCGGATCAAGAACTTCCTTCCATACAAGTACTTGTAGAAATGCTCAACAGATTTCACCACTGCCAGGAGCTCTCGCCTGGTAACGCAGTAGTTACGCTCAGGTTTAGATAAGGTCTTGCTGAAGTACCCAACGACCCTTTCTCGGCCATCCTGGAGCTGGGAAAGAACAGCACCAATTCCCACGTTGCTGGCGTCTGTATCGAGAATAAACTTTCCATCAGGAAGTGGATAGCCCAGAATCGGAGTTGATGTCAGCTGCTTCTTCAAACTTTCAAAGGCAACTTGGCACTCTTCATCCCAGCAGAACCTTCTACCTTCCTCAGTCAATCGGGTTAGCGGTTTGGCGATGTCCCCAAACATCTTCACGTAGCGTCGATAATAGGAGCAAAGTCCCAGGAAGCTTCGAAGTTGATATTTGTCGGAAGGGGTTGGCCATTGCTGGACTACGTGGATCTTGTCTGGATCTACAGCTATACCTTCTCCGCTAACTACATGCTCTAGATAGTTGACTTTAGTCTGGAAAAGGTGGCACTTCTTCACGTTTAATGTCATATTGGCTGCTTGAAGTCTCTTGAAAACCTCTTCAAGATTCGTCAAATGCGTCTCAAATGTTCGCCCCAGAATGATGACGTCATCCAAATACACTAGGCAGGTCTCCCAAGACAAACCCTTGAGGATATTCTCCATCAGTCTTTCGAAGGTGGCTGGGGCATTGCAAAGACCAAACGGAAGTACCGTAAACTGCCACAGGCCTATTCCGCTTGTGAAAGCCGTCTTCTCTTTGTCGGCAGGATCCATTTCCACCTGCCAGTAACCACTCTTCAAATCCAAAGTGGAAAACAACTTGGAACCTGCTAGTGCGTCAAGTGCGTCGTCGATTCTAGGCAGCGGGTAACTGTCCTTCTTGGTGACTTCGTTGAGCTTGCGATAGTCAACGCAGAACCTTGTCGAACCATCTTTCTTTTTCACAAGAACTACTGGAGATCCAAGGGCTGTTTGAAGGTTCTACTACTCCGTCTTTTATCATCCCTTGAAGAGTACTTTCTGCTTCTGCCTTCTTCGCCTGGGGAAGTCGCCGAGCAGCTTGACGGATAGGACGAGCATCACCAGTGTCAATCTTATGTTTTACCACACTGGTTCTCCCTAGTTTGCCATCGGATGAACCGAGAATGGAATGGTAACGGTTAACTAGATCTCTCACCTTCTTCTTTTGTTGCCGGGACAGGGATGGATGAACGATGGCTAGGATCTGACTGAGCTTGTCCGAGTGCTGTTCTTTCTTAGGGGTCCCCCGTTGGATAACTTCGGTTATTGGCTCGAGGGTTCCTACTTGAGTGCCTTTCTTGAGGGTAACTGGATGGTCGTTTAGATTGATCAGACGAACGGGCACCCTTGAAGCGGATTGGATCAGTGACTTACCAACAAGAATGCCCCGTCCCAGTTCCTGGTCGTGATTTCTGGGCTCTACTATGGCTGCAGTTGCGTCTTCCATGGCCCTATTCAGACGAGCTACGACTATGGACTCACACCTTTCTGGTAGTTCGACATCCTCAGATAGCATCACCTCCGCGATGGCTGTTTCTCGCTGATGTAGAATTAATTCCTCGGTACCGACGTGGATGACTCGATGTTTGAGGTCTAGTTGGAAGCCAAAGGAATCCATGATGTCCATCCCCAAGATGATGTCCTCTTCAATTTCGGCTACTAAAGCTGAATGCGAAACCTGGGTAGAGCCAAACATAATTCTTACGTCTACCTCGCCGTGGACCTGGGCGGCTTCCCCTGTAGCTGTTCGTAGTCGCCATCTGGAGGGCGACAATTTCTTTTTCTTGACGACCCTTCGGCGAATGATGGTCTTCGATGCTCCTGTATCCACCAACATTGAATATTTCTTGCCGGCTACTGTACCATCTACGTAGATGCTGTTGGGTCGATGTCTTACTGAAGTCAGGACGAGTAGAGGGTCTTGCAGGCTGCTTGCGGTCGATTTCGCCCTCTTGGAGTCGACCCGTTCTAGTTTTCCTGCTGCTCGGTGTCATCTTGGGTTGTCTTCCCGCGACGTTGACATGCGCGTCTGACGTGACCAAGTTCACCGTAGTTCCAACATCGTACGGGTCTCCTCTTCCTCGACGCCATCGTCTTCATCAGGCTCACCAGTTCTTGTAGAATCTCTTGGCTCGGCTCCCCTTGGTGCATCTCTTCTCTGGACTGGCTGGTCACGGATCTAACTCTAGCATGGGAACGAGACGCTTCAGTGGCTGCTTCAAACTCCAATGCTGTTGACAGGGCATCCACTAGAGCTTTGGGACGGGCCAAGCGCAGCGCTCTTTGCAACTCCTGATCTCTTAAGCCGTCTATGAATGCCTGGACAGCTAGGCATTCCAAAATGCTTTCATTGGCCGAAGAATATGCAAAGCGGACTATTCTTGCAACCTCCGCTTCAAACTCCTGGATAGATTCACCAGCTTTCTGCCTTCTGTTTTTGAGCCGGTACTGGTAGACTTGCTCTAGGTGCGCTTGGCCATACCTCATCTCCAGGCGCTTCACCAGTTGGTCGAAGTCTTCAGACTCGTTGGCATGGAGAGTTTGCAGGACATCAAGAGCATCACCTCGTAGGGCAACTGTCAGAGCTACCGCCTTTTCTCTGGAGCACCATCCATTGGCGCTGGCCGCTGCGATGAATTGCTTGAGGTAGTTGGGCCAAAAAGTCGTGCCGTCGAAGGTTGGTGGCTTCAATGTTGCCTTGGACTCTCCTGCTGTGTAGGACTACTGACGCAGTTCACCCCTTGACGGCTGGTCGGAGAATCGTTCTTCCATCGCCTGGAACTTGATTTCGAGGGTCGACAAGCTACTCTCTAGCCTCTCTACCTGTGGATTGGGCTCTCCCTCTCTGCATACGGGTCTTGGTTGATGGGAGACAATATTTTGCAGCTTTTGCATCTCTTCTTCAATGCCGGCTATTCTCCCTTCTTGTTGAGACACCTTCCGAGAGATCTCGTCACGCTGGCTGAACATCTCGGCGAACAGGCTGGATATCTCCATGGACAAACTGGACACCTTCTGGAAGAGTTCATTGGAGAGGCTGGACATCTTTTGGGAGATTTCATCTCGGATCACGGTCTTCATGGAGGGATCTTCAAACTCCACAGTCTCAGGATCAATACCCTGGCTTTCATAATGCCCTTTCAATCGTGCCAGTAATACCGCTTTGGGACCTGTCGTGTCCAAATCAAGTTCTTAAGGCCCAAACACGGCCGATGCTAGGATGTGAGAACTCAACGTTCTAGCAGCGGACACGGTTCCCCTCGATCGGATGGCTTAAGGCCCAAACACGGCCGCTATTAGGATGTGAGAACTCAACGTTCTAGCAGCGGACACGGTTCCCCTTTACTTCCCCTGGTCGGATTATACGGCGAGAACCATATACCTTAAGGTATAAAATCGGTTTTCTGAAAGAGAACGGTTTTATGAGCACAATGAAGTCTCTTAGATTTAATTCTCACCTGCGTATGCGGGTAAGGATCTGAGTCTACGGATAGACTGACGACTCTGAGAATAGTTCTGCTTTACGGTACGGCTTGTTGGGGATACGGTGCGAAGTCGTAAGTGTCGCCGACTGTCGGTGCAGGTTTGATAAATTATATTATGTTATATTGTACCGATGTTTATATTACATTGTATCGATACGGACGGAGAAATACGGTGTTCGAACGCTTTATTTCATATTATACGGAAGATTGTGCTTTTGCCCGGTCTTTGAAAATGTAACTTCGTTACAACGTACTTAATACTTAATTATATGTTTATATCAGATTGCAAATAACGCACACGCCTAAAATTTTGGTAAGTATTACATATTTTTAACATACATGGAAAAAAAGTTGGGGGGTCGCGAAATATTTTTTGATACTAGGGAGGTCGTGTCGTGAATAAGGTTGAAAAATACTGCTTTAACACAGAACTAGAAGTACTGCATATATGTGATAAGAAACAAGAAATAGATTTCCTTGAAGAATTAGAAATTAAAAGACTCTTAAGAGACCCACAATATGAAGTCGTCCATGAACAGATAAATCTAGGGAATTTTACACTGTCATCTTAAGTAATGATTGTAAAGACCAGCAGATATAGTTTTCCTGGTTCACTATATCATTGCAAAGTTATACTGATCTTAAATGGGAAAAGATATCCAGGATATCCCCATTGGGCTGATAATATCTACGCTTTAATATTATATATTTTTCTTTTTTCTATCAATTCATATTAAGCCAATCACTTCTTGGTCTGGCCAAAAATAATTATTAAACATCAGGTAGGCATCAAATGAAAAGTAACTTCTGTCAATCTGACCATGATATTTTATATTTAGTAATATCGAATGAATTGTCAATTTTTTAGAATTTTTTCATTATATTTTGTAATTATTTAGAAACAGATAGTTTAATTTGAAAAAGGATTATAAAGATAACTCATATAATTAAAAAATAGAGACAACAGTGAAAACACGAAATTAGATAAAAAGAAATATACAAAAGATCAAAAAAAAGATTATTGCAAACAGAGAGTACAAGTAAAACAAGAAGAAATAAAAGGTGAAGAAAATGGAAATAGGTGCAGAAAAACGAAGGGAAATGTATGGAAAAAAAAGAAAGGGAAGAAGGAAGGAAGAAGGAGTATAATAAAAATTGATAACGTCCCTAATATATAAGTATATCTGAGTACTATACTAACCAGAATATGTTTTAGTAAATCAAAATAATATATCAGAGTTTTATTTTCCATATTAGTTTTTTCTTCTAGCTTCCATCGCAAAGATTATGGCGAAGTTGCGTATAAGAATCACCAACAAAACGGACTATAGAATAAAATTGATGAATGAAGTGGTATCTGGAATAAGAGTAATCAAAATGTACGCTTGGGAAAAACCATTTCAAACGCTTATAAAATTAGCGCGGAAATCTGAAACCACTGATTCAATTGTACGTTTGTATTATAGAGCAGTTTTTATAAATTACCCATTATTCGTGGATAAACTTGGATTGTGCTCATCAATTGTATGCTTCGTTTCACTTGGTAAGCTGAAATCCTAAGCTAATATTATTAAAAGAAAATTATAGGACTTATAACTCGTTGTATCTTTCTAGGTCACAGTCTTACAGCAGCCAAAGTATTTGCGATGACTCAATGTTTCGCGCTACTTATGTGGAGTGTAGGGGTTTTATTTCCGTTAGCGCTTCATGCAGCTACAGATGCACTAGTAACTCTTAACAGGATACAGAAGTTTATGATGCAAAAAGAGAAATCGTACAATTTGAAAGAATCGAATATTGACAACGTTGTCCTTTCGAAAGTTGAAGCGTCTTGGACCAAAGAAGGATTTACTCTGAAAGATATTGATCTGCAGATACCAAGTGGTTGTTTGTGTGTTATAGTTGGACCTGTAGGAGCTGGTAAAAGTTCGATATTACAGGTAACATCAGCATTATCATCAATTATCAATAAACTAACACGAGATGATTATGGCGAAAAATGCTTATATTTTTCAAACATGACGAAAAACTTTTCAATTTAGTAACTAAGGACAAATTTCCAGTAATAAAGTAGAGCAAGAACAGTTGATATTTGTTCAATGTGGTTTTGGTGCTGTAATAGTGAATGTGTTTTTGTTCTCATATGATTATTTCTTCTTTGAAACGTCTAATTTCACGTCCCGGGGTTAATACTTTCTAAGTTGTGGTTTGCTTAAACTTTTCTTGACATATATCATAATTAAAAACTCTATTTTTTTAACTTGATTTCGTGAGAACAGAATGTGAAGAATATCCCGGTTCAAAACATTTTAATTGGAATTCTTAATATATTCCCCGTGCTTGAGAAAGTGAATAACTCTCAAGGTAAAAACGATAATAGCTTAAATTAATGCAGTCTATCAATTAGCAATTGGGATTTTAATGTTCATGGAAGTAGGCTTTTTTTATATTGTCTCCTTCATCAGTAATGGGTAGTACACAAATCTTGGACCAGAGTCTTCCGTTTTGTTCCGTTCGTAGTGGCAATACTTGCTACACTTGTGACACTATCACTTCGAGGATAAAGCCCCGTTATTTTGCACAGTATCCATTTAATAGGAGGCAAATTGTCTTCTTTTATTAGACTAAGATCCCAGCTTTAGCTTTTGGTGGCTAGATTTCCATATGGTACGAGTCTATAATTCGCTGATGTACTCTTGATACCATCGTTGCCAAAAGTATTGTTGCATTTGTTGCAGCAACTGGTATCTAGATAATTGATTAATTGGCACTTTTCAAAGGTTGAAGTAATATTTCACATTATACGTTTCAGATGACCCTCTCTCGATTTTATTCCCGCTTCCCACATACATCTAAAATGGTGAGTTCCTTTTAATTTTTAATCCGGCCGCCAATCTTCAACATTCTTGGTCCTTCGAGCGGGATTTGAATCGTGTATGGAAATATATTCGAACCTAACCTTCAAAACCACTTGTCGCTTAATAATTATCCAAAATTATTAGACTGCCGTGAGTAATATCGATTTATTAATTATAGTTTAAATGTATTACGTTGCCTATTGTATATACGGATATTTTATTAGGTACTATCCATATAATATCCTTCCAAACTACCTTTAGTTCATCTTTTAAAAAAATATTTGTGTTATACAGGGACTATCCGTACAGTTTCCTCTCAAACTACCTTTAGTTCCTCTTTAAAATATTTGTATTACAGGGACTAATCATATAGATACCTCCATAACTACCTTTAGCTCACCTTTAAAGTTTTATGCCAAGTTGTGAAGGCATATCCAGACAATACTTTAAAGATTTTGGGATTACAATGGCGTGCCAATAACGACGTATTTGCCTTTATCGTTAACGCTATACCTTCAACTTGTACCAAACGATCTATCTTGTCTCAAATTGCTAAAATTTTAGATCTGTTAGCTTTCTCGTCTCCTTTGTCCTTCTCTGCCAAGGTCCTCATCCAGCGTTTATGGATGGTAGGATCTGCTTGGGACGAAGTTGCTACCGCAGATATATGTGCCAAATGTTAGCAGTTTGTGCTGGAAATGCCTAACCTGTCTACATTCGAAATACCTCGAATGGTATTAAACCCTAATGTGAAAACATGGGAATTACATGCCTTTTGGGATACCTCAGAGTTAGAATACGCGACTGTTATTTATATCCGATTCACTTAAAAGGAGAAAACCCAACTTCGAATCGTCGGGGCCACATCGAAGGTAGCTCCAGTGAAATCCATTCCACGCTTAGAGTTGTGTGGTGCTGTTTTATTCTCCAATTTAGTCGAATTCATAAAGCAAACCTTTCGGATCTTCAACCATCACTTACGTATACGCCTAGGGTGATTCCAATGTATTACTCAGTTGGATACTTGCATATCCTAATCGTTTTAAACCGTTGGCCTCCGAGTTCCCTCTGAACATTGGCGTCATGCTCCTGGTTCCATTAACCCTGCTGACAATGCCTCCTGCGGTTGTTTACCCAAGGATCTCCTGGAGTCGTCAAGGTGGGCGGGCCCTCCGTGGCTCTTGTTACCTCCTTCTCACTGGCCCGAACCAGTACAGGTTAACATTGAATTAACACGAGCCTCTAGCGAGGAAAAAGATATTCTCCATGGTTGTGCAGGTGCCATGTCATATTTTTAATCACTTCTTAGAGTGATTCTCAAAAATTGGCAAAATGCAAGGTTCCATAGACTTTATATTAAGATTTATTCACCATTACGAGACATCCTCTTGCTAAACACACAGGTGTTTTAACCGAATCCTAGTTACAACAAGCTTTACTTTCCTTTGTGGTCCAAACACAACAATTTCGCTTAGAACTGTTATTGATTTAGACAGGCCAGTGATGTCGGTTAGCCAAATTGTCCCCTTTAACTGATGAACAAGGAATTATGCATGTCAGTGGCAGATTACAAAATTCCTCTCTGAACTTTACTACCAAACATCCAGCCTTACTTCCTCGTGGTCATATTTTGACTGACCTCATAATTCAAGAAACCCATGAGAAGTTCTATCACCCTGGCATCCATACCACTATGTACTTGATTCAACAGAATTTCTGGGTAATTTCCGCTCGACAAGCAATTCGAGCCATCCTAGCTAAATGACATCAATGTTTCCGACTTAAACCCATTCTATATCAACCTCCCATGGCTAACATACCATCTTCTCGTGCGACGTCCGTTAAATCCTTCAGTCGTATAGGATTCCACTATGGCGGATCCTTTAATATAATTTACCGTCGTCATCGAGGAACTAAATCCTTTAAGGTATATATTTGCCTATTTGTTTGTTTTGCCAGCAATCTCCAACAATAAGAAACATCAAATGTTGCTCTGAGACAAGCATAATTTAACTAAACTTAAATTCAAACATGAACAAACTTTCTTATGCTGGTCCTCAGTTGTTGTTAGCTTGCATCAGAATTCGATTATGGCCCATATCTGGTCTGATTTAGCCAGGAAGAAAGATACACTCCTGCATGGACTGTCAAACCTTCACAAAATAATCCTACCATGGGTAATTTACCAAAATCAAGGCTAAGCCCTACATTACCTTTTACAGTAACCCCATCATAATAAAAGACCGTAAGGAATGGGGAGCAAAATCATGGAAAGCATATATATTCCTATTTATTTTCCTTTCTACAGAAGCAGTAAACTTGGAATTGGTGAGTGATTTAACTTCAGAAGTTTTTATTGCTACTTTTCGCAGGTCTCGTGCAAGACGCAGTGAACCCTCTCAAATTCTTTCAGATAATGGCAGTAACTCTGTAGGAGCTCGATCTGAATTGCGAGAACTAGCCAAATTTCTCTTAAATAACCAAATCTTCTGTCACGAATAGCTAAAAAAAATATATAAATTGCAAGAACAAATTAACTCTAAGTTCCGAGATGCTGGAATAAAAGATTCGTAAATTTTCTTATAATCCAAAATTTTAAGGCAAGTGATGCAAATCCATGTTTGTTTATCAAGAAACAAGAACATGATATGATTCTATTGGCACTTTATGTTGACGATGGACTTTTAGCCACGAGCAACGAAATTCTGGAAAATGAATTTATGAATAATTTGGAAAAAGAGTTTAAAATGACTGCAAAACCAGCTACCTATTTTTGGGCTTGGAAATTGACACTAGTAATGTCAGTTCTGTAACAGTGAGTCAGGCAGCTTATACAAGAAGAATCTTGGAACATTTTGGAATGCAAAATTGTAAGGCTGTGACTACACCAATTATTAAAAGTGACCAATCAGGGAAAGACACTGGAAAAGTAGAAGAAAGTTTCCCTTATAGGCAAGCAGTTGGAGTTCTAATGTATCTTTTTGGTAGGAACAATACCAGATATTGCGTATGCAGTAGGAGTTGCCTCAAGAAGATTACAAAATCCATCTCATGATGATGAGATTCATGTGAAACGTATTTTTAGATATCTCAAAAATATTATCGATATTGGAATTATCTATAAGTTTGGTAACAAATCGAAACATCTTCAGGGGTTCAGCGATGTTGACTATGAAGGAGATCCTACAACCAGAAGATCAACTACAGGTGTTATTTCTAAACTTGCTGGAGGTGGAATCATCTGGCTTAGTCAAAGACAGTCATTAGTAGCACTCTCAACAACAGAAGCAGAAATAGTTCCTGTAAGTGAAGGAGCCAGAGAACTGATATGGTTAAAAAGACTTTATCAGGAAATTAAAGGTTTAAAAAATGTTCCTACACTATAAGTTGATAATGAAGCTGCTATTAAGTTAGCAGAGAACCCAGAATATCACCGAAGAACGAAACATATTGAAATCAGGCATTTCATTGTAAGAGAATTGGTAACTGAAGGATGTATTGATATAGAACAGGTTGCTTCTTAACATCAATTCGCAGATATATTGACGAAGTCATCATTCAAGCCAAGAATGGATAATATTTTGAAAAATATTGGACTAGTGAATATCAAAAGTACTTAATGAGGGAAGGTGTTGTAGCTTTTACATTATAGTTACTTTGTTGATATACTCTAAACTCTACTTAGATAGGTGGATTATAAAATAATATAAAAAATGTCAGATTGATATATAACTGATTGATATCAAAAAACGATTTTTCCTTAATAAAGTTAATAAATTAAAATAAACAGTCAGGTTCACGGTTAATGACTTTAACAGTTTATTTGCTCTTATGTTATATATAAGATATCATTTTCACCATCCTAAAGTTTTCATCCCTTCGCCACCTCTAAGTTTTGGTAATGCAATGCAAACGTGTGAATAATGACTCATACTATCACAGTTTTTTTCTCTTTCAATGACTTTTTTGGCTCAGTGGTGTATTTCGGAAAGCTTTAGTTGTGCTTTACTAGGTACGATGGATTAAAGTGTTAAATATGATGAATAAACTCTTTTTAAATTACATCTGACCGAAAAGTTGAGTTAGATGCTTGTTACATGCCACTTAGGTATTCGTCACCTTTCGGAAGAAGCGATAGGTGATCAAGTGACATTCTTGCACACTGACTGACTGACTTCTAACTGACCAATTTCAAAAAAATGTTCTAGGGAAACAGACCTACAGTGACAAATTATTTAATCCAAAATGCTTTAAAATACCGAAAAAGCCAAAAAAAACAAATTTCTAAAAAATGTTACTATTTCCCTCTTCTTCTTAATCCGCCGTTTCCCGTCGGAGGTTGGCGATCCAATTGGCAATCATTATTCTGGATGTAGCGGCTCTGAAGATGTCAATTGTACATACAAAACATCTTCTTAAGTCTTTCAGCCAGGAGTTCTGTCTTCTTCCCACTGATCTTTTTCCTTCAATGATCAGTCTCAAGAGTTCATACCTTTCGCCTCTCATTATGTGGCCTATATATCTCGTCTTACTCTCCTTAACAATCTTTTGATTTTTTCATCCGCTCAAGGACTTCCGTGTTGGTGATTTTCTGCACCCACGATATTCTTAACATACGACGGTATAGGTACATCTCAAACCCGTCCAACTTTTTCTCTGTAGACGCATCGAGAGTCCACCCTTCACTGCCATATAACAAGGCTGAAAATATATAGCATCTGATCATGCGCATTCGAAGTTCTAGACTGGTCTCGTGAAAAATTGCTTCATATTAGCTTTGTTCGCGGGTCTGATTCCGAACCAGTTTAGGGACTGGCCGCATGCGCACATTCAAACTCGTCTTGCGCACATTCAGAACTGCGCACGACGATTTTGAATGTGCGCATGCGGCCAGTCCCTAAACTGGTTCGGAATCAGACCCGCGAACAAAGCTATTAATAAATGTTTTTCTGGCCTGCTGACTTCGTGCTTTTATTTCGATCTTGGGGTCGCACTGATTATTGATGATAGTCCCCAGGTATCTGAATTAATTTACTTGTTCCACCTGTATATCGTTAATGGACAAATTGGCAATTATATTTGTCTATGAAAAAACAAGAAGCTTAGTTTTAGACACATTCATGAGTAGTCCATGCCGTTCACTATGGCTTACTATACGGTTCATTAAGTCTTGTAAATCGGCCAGATTATCTGTCAGCACAACACAGTCGTCGGCGTACCTCAGATTGTTAACAACGACTCCTTTGATTTTGATTCCTCTTTGGACCCCTTGCAGCGCTTCTCTAAATATAGTCTCAGAATACAAATTAAACAGAAGTGGTGACAGGATACAAACTTGCCTTACTCCCCTTTTTATTGTAATAGTCTGTGATGTTGATTGCTCAATTTTAACGTCTGCTGTTTGGTGCCAGTACAACTGTGAAATGATTATGATCTCTTATTTATCTATTCTTGTGGCTTGAAGAATTTCCAATAGTTTGTCATGCTTAACGCAATCAAACGCTTTTTTGTAATCAATGAAACATGAAAATAAATTCACGTTCATATCTCTGCATCTTTGCGTTAAGACATTTAGAGAGAACAGTGTTTCCCGTGTACCCACACCATTCCGAAATTCATACCATACCTGACTTTCGCATTTTTTGTAGATGCGCGTATGAATTATTCTTAAAAATACCTTAAGAACATGAGACATTAAGCTGATCATTCGATATTCGTCACATTTTGATGCGTTGTTTTTCTTTGGAAGTGTTATAAACGTTGACCTGAGCCAGTCTGAGGGTATAGTACCTGTTCTATAAACAGCGTTAAGTATCTAGTGAAGTTAATATGTTTAGTCCGGTTCCTTCTTCGTCTGCTATAAGTTTTAGTACTTCTGCGTGTGTCTTATCTGGGCCAGTTGCTTTTCTGTTTTTTTGGGTTTTTATAGCTTGTATGACTTCCTCGTTCGTTATGTCGGGGCCTTTTTCATTTATTTGATCGTCGGTTGTTGGTGGCAATTCTGGTCTATTGTCATTGAACAGGTCTTCGACATATTCTTTCCATCTTTTAAGTTTGGCTTCAGTTTCTGTTATTATTTCGTTCCTATTGTCCTTTAGTATTGAAACAGGTGTTTTTTTGTTTCGATTTGTCATTTCTTTGACTTTCTTGTGTAAGTTGAAAGAGTCGTGTTTTCTTTGGAGGTTTTCGATTTCAGAGTATTTCTCTTGTAGCCACTTTTCTTTTGCTTCTTTGCATTTGTTCTTAACTGCCCTATCGATTTTTTTATATTCCACTGGATTTTGTTTTTGTGTCCTCCTTTCTGACATTAGATCTAATATTTCAGAAGTCATCCATTCCTGCTTCTTATTATATGTCACGTAAACAATTTCTGTTCCCTAAGTAAACCTGATTCCCTAAATAAACTAAATCTTTTTAGCTTCTCTTAGGAGAATTGTCTCCTACATCTGGCACCATTCAAATAGGTCGAAATATATCCTACAGTTCCCAAAAGCCTTGGATATTTTTTTCTACCGTAAGAAACAACATCTTGTTCGGAAACCCCTACGAGAAAAGTTGGTATGATAAAGTTGTCAATGCGTGTGCATTGGAAAAGGATTTCGAACAGTTTCCTGATGGAGATCAGACTATTGTAGGTGAGTAACTATGATATACTGTATTATTCGTATTTTATAACGAATTTTTAGGTGAAAAGGGAGTTTCCCTAAGCGGAGGTCAACAAGCTAGAATCAATTTAGCTCGAGCGATATATCGAAAAAGTGATATTTATTTATTGGATGATCCTCTATCCGCAGTTGACACACACGTTGGAAAACATTTATTTGAACAATGCATCATGCACCAACTTAGAGGAAAAACTAGGATCCTAGTGACACATCAGCTACAGTATCTCAAAAATGCCGATTTGATTGTTGTTATTAACAATGTAAGAAGAATTTTGTTTTTAAAATTTTGCTTTTCTTTCCATTCAGTTCAAGTTGGACTTGGACACTAACTTTCTTTTTATATTTCACAGCTTTATGATTGTAACCTAATATCATTTTGCGGTTACTTTTCTTTATTTTGCGCCGAGTCAGTATAAATTAAAATCATTTTTATCCTCTCTTGAAGAATGTAAACCATTTTAATACTTTTATATACTTATTAAAGTTACCATTAAACTAGTAAAACTGCCTTAATAAAACTACCAAAGCGTTAGAACTTGCTGAATATTTTTTTGCTTAAAAATAGGAACTTTTTAAAGCAGTAGTAAAAATCTGTTGACTTTTTTTCTCCCAAATTAACAGTTTTTTTAAAGGAAAATAACCAACAAATGAGAAAAATAATAAAAGAAAAGAGAAAGAAAACGTATTTAAAAAACAAATAACAAAAATAATGTGAACAACAATAATGTACCCAGGACCTCAATAGGTTAAAGACGTGTAATATCTACCCCTCTAGAGCAAGAGCCCGTGAGGGCCAGACCTTCGGATTTTTATAAAAGCTGGAAGTTTGTCTATGTATGTCCCCAATACAGGTAAGAATGATCCCCGCACATGAAACCTGGGTAGTGGTGGCTTTGGCAGGTAACAGGTAGCAAAGGTGTATAAAATTCCACCTCAAATTTATCAATTTATAGAACTCAATTTTTTTATATCTTACTCGTAATAATATTAAAACTCGCGTTGTTCATTGCCAGACATTTAGTATAGTTACAACCCCCTGCCGGACATCCCTAAACTATTATAATTTGTAATTATACTTACGTATAATTACGTCATATTATAAAAGCTAAATTTTATATATATTTTTTGGAAAACTATTAAATAATATTTCCTTAGTAGCCAGACAGTTTAGAGGGTTCTATCGTCCTGCCAGACGTATGAAATGTGTAAAATAGTTGTAAGTGAGAGGAGCATATGCAGCAACGGGTGCGAGTGAAATAGAGCGTGCAGTCTATTGCGATCTTTCACTGCACATCTACTGTTTATTCCGAATTAACTAGTAATATTTTCCCTAATTTTTTGAAAAATTTCAGTGAATAAAATTATTACAGTCTGTAAAATAAATTTTTAAAACAATATTCCGTAAAATTTTGCAATAAAATATCAATCATATCAAAAATCTAGTAACTCAATTCATGTTATTTCTAATAAATTTTATAAAATTTATTATATTCAATTCAACTGAAATTTCAAAGTCATCAAAATCTTATTGTTTATTACTGCTTGTTAAGCTCTTTAGAGTCATACCTAGCATGATATGCTTTGACGTCTTAACTTGACCATTATGAATTCCGAAAATAATATCTTGACCGTAAGAACTAACTAGACGAGCACATTCGGGGCCATTTTTTCGTTTTTGGTTACATCCACCAAGAAGAGTAAAATAAAAGTCTGATAATTCTTGTGGTATCAAAACTTCTCCTGATATTAAATGCTGTGACGTTATATTTTTAGTTGGTAATTTATTCTTGTCTATTTGGAGTATCAATTTTCTCAGAATCAATGCAGATTTTCGTAAAATATTTTCTGTTAGTAAGTTATCCGGTACCTACTGAATCATCTATTGCCTGTATATATTTTGAAGCTATTATTTTTTTATTGCGAACAGTGAAGAACTTTATATCCTTAGAGAATATTTTCAAAATTTTTTCTTCGAGGTGGTGAGCCGTAAAAGTGACAGTCATCTCAATAGAATTTTCTTGAAAAAATGTTTGTAATGAATCGATATATAATTCATGTAAATAAATTAATAAAAAACAGCGTCATTTTTTAATCACGTCTTCCTTAATGATTGTACTGATTTCATTAAAAACTATTTGGTGATATTCTCGTTGATAATGCCACTCCGTTTTGCTACGCGTTGCTTTTAATGAAGTATTGTACTGTACTGTATTATTAAAATCAACGCGGCATTCTGTATGATAGTAAATTTTTGGCCCAGAAAAATTCTCCAATTTATTTAGAAAATCTTTATACTCTTCATAATTTTCTATATTGGGTTTAATACTAGCTTTAAATTGATGGACATCAGCTGTATGAAGCGGAAGCATTCTCGATCTCACTTTTTTCTTTTTTCTTTCACATATTATACAAACAACATCGTTATGATTATTACCAGCAATATTATCAGTCGAAGTATTTACGCCCTGAGTTACAATATTATTATCACTAACATCCGGTTCAAAAACATCAGAAATATCTTGAAGAGTTGAAGATTGTAGACCTGTACATTCAGAAATTGGAGTTGGCTGAAGTCTCGTGGAAGATTCTGTAGGTACAGGCTGTAAATAAGAATCATCCTGAGATGTTGACGGTTGTGCTTCTATTGACTGGGCAAATAAAATTTGTTGAGATATTGTTGAAGATTCTATTGATGAAGACTCTGAATCAGGTGGTTCTGAACTCAAATCTGGAATCGACGATGAAGTTGGAAGTGATTTGTCTGTAACTACACAACTTGCTTTTTTTCTTTTCTTTTCAGTTTTTAAAGGTTATCAGTGCTGAAGTATTTTTTCATTAGACCTGTAAATGCTTTATAACATGATCTGTGATAACCACTCTCTGTATATTCACTAGGTAAAATAATGTCTTTGTATTTCAGTTTGTGTATTTTTCTTAATTTTAGAATGTTCTGACATTTTTTTAAAGTCTCCTCGGAAAATATTATTAGATCTTTACCAATTTTTTTACAACCAAAGCAAACTATTTTTACTTCTTCTTCACTCATGATAACTTTTTATTATAACTAGATCACATTTATTTTATAAATTACACAGAAAAATGATACAACGTTTAATATACGTTTGATGTACGTTTACTATGAGCACACCCGGGCACTACATAATATACAACGAGCACCTGATGCGCAGTAAAAGATAGCAATAGACTGCACGCTCTATTTCACTCGCACCCGTTGCTGCATATGCTCCTCTCACTCACAACTATTTTACACATTTCATACGTCTGGCAGGACGATAGAACCCTCGAAACTATCTGGCTACGGAGGAAACATTATTTAATAGTTTTCCAAAAAATATATATAAAATTTAGCTTTTATAATATAACGTAAGTATAATTACAAATTATAATAGTTTAGGGATGTCCGGCAGTGGGTTGTAACTATACTAAGTGTCTGGCAATGAACAAAGCGAGTTTTAATATTATTACGAGTAAAATATAAAAAAAATGAGTTTTATAAATTGATAAATTTGAGGTGGAATTTTATACACCTTTGCTACCTGTTACCTGCCAAATCCACCACTACCCAGGTTTCATGGGCGGGGACCATTCTTACCTGTATTGGGGATATACATAGAAAAACTTTCAGCTTTTATAAAAATCCGGAGGTCTGGCCCTCACGGGCTCTTGGACTACTCCTTTGTGGATTGGATCACGAGTACTACAAATATCCATTTAAAATGTCCCCCTTGAAAATAAAATTGTGTTTTTGTCGATTGCTCATATTATTTACTGGGTGGATGATATTAAAGTAGGGATGTATTTAAATTGACGCCAATAGTGTGTTTTTTAGGGAAGGATAGAAGCTCAAGGTACCCTTGATGAACTTTCACATAGTACCAAAGATTTTACGAAAATATTAACCAAATCAGGGGACGAAAATGAGAAGGAGAAAGAAAAAGTTGTTAATTCCGAAAATACGGATGTATTACAAGTAAGTAGTATTTAAATAGTAATTTTTGAATCGTGTTACGTACAATATTTTTTCTGTAGCCGTTTTGTATGTTATGAAGGATATCGATGGATAGTAACATATAAACTTTAGATAGACAATTACATATAATAAAGAACGTACCCAAGATCACAAATAGGGGGGGGGCAGATTGTGACATTTCAGTTCAGAAAATCATAATGAAGAAAATAATATATAATCATAGCAGTTCCTTATTATGGTTGTTATGACAATTATTTGCTTGAAAATAGATAATTACTCTAGTTACATGTCTTATACTAATATCATTTTTCATGGGATTGAAGAAAATGTATACAAAACTTTTGTTTCAGTCCAGTCCTGATTTTCCTTGTATAATATCCGATGGACGATCATCAAACATAACCCAATCAGACTGTCCTCTCACACTGTGTCTGTCCTTAAAATAAGAAGTGCTTGCCTTGTGGTAGGGAAAAAATATTAGCCTCCTTTAAAAGTGCAATCACTTCAACGATCTTTAATTTGTCCTCTGCTAAATCATTCTTTTACCACAGTATAATTGTGCAATGATAAAGAAAACCAGGATAACTATATCTGCTGATCTTTACAATTATCAGACAGTTTAAAAGTGGAAAACTCCCTAGATTTATCTGTTCATTAACGACTTCATATTGTGGGTTTTTAAGTGTCTTCTAATTTCCAATTCTTCAAATAAAATCCAGTTCTTGTTTCTTATCACAAATATGTAGTACTTCTAGTTCTGTGTTAGGTGTCATTGAATGATTGGTGTCAAGTAGACGTCTGGCGCAGTGGGATTTATCTGGTTGTTTTAATCTGTATGCTCGTAAGTGTTCACTGTATCGGATTTCAAAATTTCTAAGGGTCTGACCCAAATAGACAGCATTACATTCTGGACATTTAAGTTTATATATACCAGATTTCTTTAATGGCGATATTTTTGTTTTTACATTTAACAATTTTGTACTTATGTTACTTTCTGTTTTAAAAGAAATCGTTGTATTTGCTGCTAAAGATATTATCTTTGAAATATTATTAGGAATATTTCCTGCATATGTAATGGTTTTATAAGTTTTTATTTCTTTAGTTTGTTTAGGAAATATTAGTTGTAATGCCACTTTTTCCTCTTTTTTACTAATTAGTTTATTCATCATATGTAATGGGTAACCGTTGGATGTTGCTATTTGTTTAATTGTGTTGATAATATTCCGATAACGACCTTAATTTTCTAAGTTTATTTTTTCCTTTAAGCATCGTTTTAATTTATTTTGAAAACCAAGATGGAAAGCTTTTGCCACCATCATAAACATTTAACTTTGGCACACAATTTTCAATAATATCATTAAATTTGTCATAGGATATCTGTAGTGCTTCATTAACATCAACATTTTCATTCAAAACTGGTTGCCAATCAGCGTTCTCAACACTCTGACTCAGTTTAATGAAATCCGCTTTTTTTTAAAATTATCTTGTTTTTCTTGACTCTATTGATTTAGATAATATATCACTAGACCAAATTTTTATACCAATATCTAATGCTGGGTGATACAGATCTTCTTTGATAAATGGAAGACAATCTTTACTTACCACACAGTTGTTCCAATTATTTACGGAGCTAATAACTAGATCTAGCGTTTTTCCTAAGTGATTCGTAATTTCATTATATAATTTAAATCCATTAAATTCAATAAAGTACTGAAGGGTTTCCATAATATTATTATTTCTAATAGTCGTATCATACTGTGTTCCTGTTAAATAAGAAATGTTGAAGTCACCAATTATATAAGTTTTGTCTACATCCACAATATTAGTTTGCAAGAACTCAAAGGCAGCTTCGTATACAAACAATTTACTACCCGAAGAAATGTAAATTCCACAGAAAGTATATTTGCAACCGTTAATTTTGATATTTAGGGCCACCGCCTCAAAAACTTACTACATTTTGCTATATTAAATATTCTTATGGCGATTAAAACATCCCCCCCCCAGTAGATTTATTTGTAAAATCCAGATTCCCATCAGACCTAACCAAATTATAGATATCTCTATTAACTAATTCACCATCTCCAATCCCCTCCTGCAGCCACGTCTCAACCGTAACAATAATGTCAAATTCAAAATCTGAAGAGTTGGTATAGAATTCGTTGCACATAGTATTTAAACCACGACAGTTTTGATAATAGACATTTAGATCCATTAACTTTATCATGTCCTGATGTTAGTTGCGAGCTCTTATTATATACATACTACAAAGGATAAAACTGATTAGCAGGATATTTTGTTTTCTTATAACTACTCCCTATAAACGTGAAAATCAAATAAACCAATTCATGTATCTAACTCCTATATAATAATTCAGACAATCTGTATCACAAAGAAAAATGTAATGTTATGTTTTTATTTATCGAATTTCAATTTAATGCCCATAAATTCTAGTAGTACTTATCTATTGAAACAAAAAACGTAAATACTGTCTAACACAATCAAAATATGAAACGTTCCTTTCTTATCATAACAAAAACCGAACAAATACAATAAACAAGTTTCCAAAATTTCAGTATAGTTCTATTGAAGATCAGCTGATTCACGAATAATTTTTACATTGTTGTCGACTTTAACACAAACTCTCCCATTAGATTACCAAACTTTCTCCTTACCATATTTTAATTTGGCTTCTTTTATCAGGTTATACAGATATTTACTTAAAATACCATTAATAAAAAAATCTGATTTCCTTAAATTCTTTCGAGTACTCAATATTTCATTCTTCTTCAGAAGCGATGTAAATTCCACGATAACTGGCCTATGCCTAGTTTTCGTTTAAAGTTATTATCTTTATTGGAATGAACTTTTGCGTCTAATGCCTCGTATTTTGAGACAACCCCATTTAGCTTATCTTCCATTTTATGTCCAAATTTTGTATATTGTTCTATTTTAGCTGTCAGTTCAGGCAACAATTTATTAACTATTGCCTGAACTAGGCTATCGTCTGAATTAGCCGAGTTTGCCTTTGATCGGCTCATTTTAATACCTTACCAACAATCTCACTAGGCAACACTGTTAAGGAAAACCAGCAGTCTCTTCAAAAAACCAATTTTTTCGCAAGAATAATGCACTTAACGTACTACTTCTTGTTTATTCACTAGATACTAGGTATACCAACATTTTAGCACAAACAATTGATTTTTCATATGCAGTTTTACCGCTAAATACTTTAATAAACAAGGGGCTCACAGACTGGTTTATTCAACAGTAAGTATAAGGGCTCCCGCAGACTGCAGACTTTTTATCGGCCGATAGTTTAGTCGGGTTGGGCTGAAAGTGCGCACAACGAGCCAAATAAACAGTTTGGTTGGTGAACAGGGCGCAGACTATCCAACAGCCGGCCGACTATTCTCGAACTAGTTTGTAACTGTAACTATTGAAGCGGTCGCACAATGAAAATATTGTCCAGAAAAATTATTGCCCTCATCATACTCCGGAGGAGGAAGATCAAGAAGAGATTACGAGAGTATTGGGTGTATCCCATTCTCAGTGATAGATTAGTTAATGGAAAATTTTACACTATGCATTCCAAATTAGTTGATTACCCGAAAAATTTTTTCGCCTATTATCGAATGAGCATTACCAGCTTCAATGAATTTGTCAAGGTAATTGGACCAGCAATAGCGAAGGAGGAAACACATTTAAGACTTTCTATACCTGTGGAGGAGAGATTGAGCGTTACGATAAGGTAAGATAAACCACAAATACTTTTCAACTATTTTTATTAGAATTAATATTACAAAATTCGGCGTTTTGAGAAATTAAGTTATTCACAAGTCATATATTTGCGATTCATCTAAAAAATTTGAACAATATGACTGGGTTGTATCGTTGGAGTTGCCAGGTGATGAAATGTTTAGAATGGTTGTCGGTTCCGAAATTGGAAAAGAGGACAAGGGTTGCTGTACTCTGTTGTACGTACATGTTGGCTTAGAAGTAGAGTGAACGCACCTAGCTAATCTTATCTGTTTAAAAACGTTAAGAATACTTATTTTAGCATCAAGTTTTTCTTCTGCGGTTAAATTTTGGAGTGACGGGACCAGTGACAAAGCAAAGTTCACATCTTCATCAGTATTAGGCTCATTTAATGCCTTTAATAATGCTCATCCCATCCACGTCCGTCTGTCTCGGTACATTAGGTCTCTTTTTCCGCTGGCGAATACGGGTGGGAGTGGATGGAGCAGCTTGATCATCATCCTCATCATTTGATAGAGAATTGTCCTCTTCCAGGTTACCTTCAGTAAGTCGGTTTTCCATGCATGGAAGTAAAAATAATAACTGTTCAAAGTAGTCATATTTACGCCTTTTATTCGCAGCTTGCCCGCGACGAAAGCAAGTCCTTAAATTAGCCCATTTTTTGCACATCACGACCTGAAAAATATTGAAATTTAATTAATTTTTAATTTTTTACAGATATTGAAATATAATTAATTTTTAATTTTTTACAGATATCTGGTTACAGGAGCTAGTTTCAATACATTATCTTTTGATTATCTGATGGGAGCTTCTACAATACGAGATATTACTAAAACTACATGTGAGCAAATATGGAATATACTTCAGCCATTGTATATGTCAACCAAAGAAGAAGGCGACTGGATTAAAATCGCAGACGAATTCTATAGTGTCGCGCAAACTTTCCAAACATCATTGGAGCAATTGATGGTAAACATATACGAATGATACAGCCACAACATTCCGGTTCATCATATTTTAACTACAAAAAGTTTTTTTCGTGCATGTTAATGACTTGGACAGACGCAGATTATAAATTTGTATATATAAACGTTGGTTCTTATGGAACAGCTAGTGATTCGGAAATATTTAAATCATTAGAAATGGGTAAACGGATGTCCCAAAACCGATTAAATATTCCCTCCGGAAGGCATTTGCCTAATGATAATGTCCGAGATGTTATTCCATTCTCTGTCGTAAAGGATGAAGCGTTTGGACTTGGCAATCATATACTACATCCTTATGCAAAAAGAAATTCAAACTACACCAAACGAATGTTCAACTAGACATACAAGAGCTCGACGAAAGGTTGAGTGTACTTTTGGGATTCTTGCTAACAAATGGCGTATATTTCACCGACCAATGGATGTCAATATAAATTTTTGTGTCCGAATAATTAAAGCTTGCTGTGTCCTGCATAATTATGTAAGAATCAAAGATGGAATAAATTTCACAGAAACTCTCTACAATTGTCCCATGAATAACTAAACTATAAATGAAAACAACCGAGGAAGAAATAATATGAATAACGTGCGACAGTACATGTCATCATACTTTATTTCTCCCGGAGGCGCGATTCCGTGTCAATATAACAAAGTGTAATAACTGTAAATAGAAAAATAAATAAATAAATAAAAATTCACATGAAAACTCTTAATATTTTTATTTTTTCGTTCCTACCTTTGTTTGTTTTTTCCTCGGCGCTAAGCCGATTACAATCAAGAACAACTGCTTCGCAAACTTCCTCCCACAGTTTTTTCTTCACATTCGCGTTGGAGTACTCTTTTAAACTTTTTTTATAAAACGCAGGTCTTTTCTCGACTTCTTCAATCAACTTTTCGACGGAACTTTCTACAATCAACAATTGTGATTTGGGCGACGCCATATTCAAAATACACGCACACGACGCCAAATCACAGAGCGAACTGAACTATCGGCCGACTAAACAATCGTCATGTATGCGCAGGCGTGTATGCGCCAATACTGATTAAACAGTCGGCCGATAGTTGGCCGACAGATTAGTTTGAATGTAATCGGGTAGCCCATCAAACTTTTTTATCGGCCGATACTGAATCGCTGTAGTGTGCTCATATGCATTCCTCTCCATACTGATTGAGAAGCCGACCAAACTATCGGCCGATAAAAAGTCTGCAGTCTGCGGAGGCCCTAATAATCATATTGAATGATAAATGGTTACAAAATCCTCCTTAAATACACTATCATCTTTGTTATTGCATTTCAGATATATTTTATACAACAATTATTAGTTTTCGTTCTATTGTGTATAAACAATACATTTTATTAATTATTTGCAATTATGCATTATCACCAAATGTTGGATATTGTACTTTAGGACAATATATGTACAGGATGTCTTTTCCTTATATTAGAGTGGTACTTCTTATTTAATAAATCATAATAGTAAAATTTAATTTTTAACACAGCTGTAGAAAATCTATTTAAACATTTCTGACAAATGAGAATGAAATAGTCTATTAAAAAAATATCTATTGGTTCTTTTTGTTTCAGGATGACGTAACAGGTGATTCTGAATTAGAAAAAATTGGTACAATCGATGAAGAGCAATATGGAGAGACGAAATGTTCACCATATAAAGAATATTGTTATAAAAATGTCAATCTTTGCTTACCAATTTCAACTGGTATACTCATAATTATCACACAAATTTTAAATATGTCTCTTGATCTATGGATAGCATATTGGTGAGTTACCTACCTATAATTCAATCAGAATAATAAGAAAAATTCAAATGCGACTACCTATCCATCTAGCTTATTTTTGGTCATCTTTGGATATTGGCCCTCTCTAGCTTTCTCCATTGTTCTATGTTTATCTATATATTAACCCATCACAATATTTCGTTATCTTTCATGTCGTCAGCGAATCGTATTAGTTATTGTGGTGAATACAATAGATTACCTTTAGAATAAGGCTTTATTCTACAGAAAACAACTGACATAAAATTATTGACAACTTTGTAACATAATTGACAATGTCATGGATATAATCAAGAGGGTAATATTATGACATTCTTCCCGCCTTCTTATTTCTCGAGGAAGTCAGTAGTGTAGCTATAAGGGTTCTGAGCCACTACTTCGAAAAAGGCCCGCTAGGCGACGGTGGCGCAGCGGTGGCGCTGTCAGCGGTGTCGTCCATTTTTTATCCAGTCGGCCATTTTTTATCCGTCGGCCATTTTTTATCCAGTAGATTTCGCTAGATGGCGCGCTCCAATTTTGCAGATTTCTTTTTTAGATGTGTGTCGTCCATTTTTATCCGGTAAATTTGTGCATGACGTAAAAATTTTTACCCCGAGTGAGATTCGAGCCCACGACCTCATCGTTCACAGTCTACACCGCTACATGTATGCTATGAGGATTCCTACAAATTATGTTTTTGAAATTGATCAGTATAAGTATTTTGAAATCTCACGAGGCGTGATTTCACGATGCGATGTAATTTTCTTCGATAAGCCGATTTTAATGCATGAATATGTTCCACATTAAAAAAAATGTATTAAAATCGAAAAAAAGTTTACCTCGAGTGAGTTTCGAACCCACGACCTCATCGTTCCCAGCCTACACCGCTACATGTATGCTATGGAGGATTCCTATATATTATGTTTTTGAAATTGATTATATGCGTATTATTTTGAAATGACGTACTGAGCTAAACACCACGGTGTCTCATATATTATCTGATTTCATCATACGATTGCTTCGATGTAAATTTCTTCAATACTTCCTTGTACTAAGATCATTTTAGTTGTTAGAACATGTGAATCAAATGCAGTTGAATCAGAATCCTTCGTAATCGTTCATTGTATATAATTGTATAATCAGTGATAATATAAACAGTTTTATCATACACACAACATGAGAGAGAAATTAATATATAACAAATAATTTACTGAAACGAATCCGAATTTTATGACGCTAGAATTATTTTTTAAAATCTCCTTCATCACGACGTTACATCATAAAGCTTATTAACGTTTCGCTGTATTAAATAGGGATGACTTTCCTAAATGTATTTTCATAGAAATTTTTCTATACACCTTTGAAGAAAAAAATATTATTTGTGTTGTTATTACAAATTATAAAAATATAGGGAAGATTGAAAATAAAGAACCTTGAATTCACGACATACGAGTCTAAGAACAGGTAGTCTCTCTCGCCTACACTTGTTCAGGTAGGGAACAAAAGATTTGAATGACAATATTCTGTATAGTGACTGATTTGAGGAGCCGACATGACGTTGAGCTTAGATCATAAAGATTATTAATGTTTCTATATTGAATAGTCCACTGTATGTTACATAAAATTAGGTTGATTACAGTATACGAATATTTTTTTCAATACACGGTGTTAAAAGAGATTTGCATCCCTATTATTATTCTGCGGGGGAATATGTACGTAAAATATACGAGGCATGTTATGATTAAAATTGGTATATACATGGGGTGTTTGTAATTATTAAGACTGTAGAAATATGTAGATATGTATAAAAGTTAATGACACACACAGTTTAGTAGTATTTTGAGCGGGATGTCTACGTAAATTATAACAAATATATGTCTGAATATGATACTGAGAAACTATCAACGTACATACAGATACCGCATTTTTTATACAGGGTGTGGTCATAAAACATACCATTTTTCTTTATATACAGGGTGTAGTCAAAAAGATGTGATGTTCATATATACAGAGTGAAGTCATAAAAAGATGCGATTTTATACAGGGTGTAGTCATAAGGATACCGTATTTTTTATATATACAGGTCGTAGTCATAAAAATACCGAATTTTTTCATAAAAGATGCCACAGGGTATATAAAGATGAGGGCGTTACAATGAATCTCTGCTATTATTGCTCAAATTTTCATCGAACAAACCGCATTGGTAGATTATTTTCACATACAGGATGTAACTAGAACGACAACGACAATGACAGCAAATCCACTTTATTCGACAACAGAGGACACCCAAAGCTTTTGCATGCTTTGAGATTTGTTGCTCGTACGACTACACTATAGTAAAATATGATGTGACTCATTATTAGACGGATAACACACATCAGAAGTCTATCAGACAGATAGGAGAGGGGTAACAGAAGGGATAACAAACACACCCCAGACTCACATCAGAAGTCTGTTTGACAGTGCTAGTACTAACAAATTTACTGCGACACTCGGTTAATATGAATTATTTTCCAATAAAACAACAAAATGAAGCAATGATTTCACAACTTTGTCATACACTGAATGTCATTTTTATCATAGATGCGGTGAAAGAAGAGCCAACTTTACAACTCAAGCAGAGGGACAGCAGACACACATCACAGGGTTTGCACACATACCCACAGAGGCACCAGACATGCACCACCGTTATACGTTTGACATTTTTGGTATCAAACAGTACTCTTTGAAACAAAATATCAGGAATCTTGTATTTCCAAATTTCATTATGAATCACCCCAAATATTTAGAGGGACGTATGATACTGATGGCGATATTGATAATTTTCATAGACATTATAGCTTTTTATAATTTAATTACGTTATTTGTATATTCATTTAATATAGTTATATGCTTTTCTGTATTTGTAAATTCTTAAAATTAAACTGTTATATGCTTTACCCAAGTCCCAGTAAGACTACGCTCGTCAGGCACGGATTATTATACCGAAATGTGATAACACTTTCGACAACATGATTATAAAACTAACAATTTTAGTAATGGAACTCACAAAATGTTATTCAAATATTGTGATTTGTCTGTATAAGAGAGAGAATTTACGGTCGACGGGCAGATGAGGTTTTATCTGAAAAATAACAATGACATTCTCGGAGGGTCAAAAAGATTTCACCCGCTGTGTGTTACATAAAATGTAAGGAATGTATATGCAAACATAGAATTTGTATCTTCCCATAATGGTCGTTATGGTGCAAAAATCTCATTTCTAGTCCGCGTCATCGCAATGGAACAATTTTCAAAGATGATCCGACTCTAAGGAAAATTAAAAAATCTCCATTTTCAATAAACCAATGTATATGGATATGGCAATTCTCGATATTTCCAAAACTGGAATGTACGACTTTCACTATAATTTTATGCTTCCAACAATGGGAGTAGTCAATTGTAAGCTATTGTACACAGACACTAACAGTTTTGCTCACCAACTTACTTGTAACGATGCATATAAACATTTAATTGACGCAAAAATTGACAAATTTGATACATAAGACTACTACACTAATAATCCATACAATATACCTAGAGTTAATGAAAAGTATTATGCGTAATGAAAGATGAGTCTAATGAACAAATCATCACACATTTCGTTGGTCCAAAATGTACGGTTACAAAGTTCAGTGTGGGAGTAAAGTCGTTAAAGAGTATTAAAAAATGTGTAGTAAAAAATAACTTTTGATGATTATGTCGATTGTATGAAAAATTGGAAACAGATGACAATTACTCAAAATACGATACGTTCCTTTGTCCATAATGTGTATAGTGTTGAACAAACCAAAATCGCGTTGAGTCCTCACAATGATAAAAGGAAATTACTTCATAATTCTTTAGATACACTTCCGTGGGGAATAGAATATTTTTTAGGAATGACTACTACCACAAGATAATTGCATTAAAAACATAACTTCAATTCTAACTTTTATAACTGAAGTTCATTTACCACATAATTTATTATTAAAATATCGCCCATCATTGAAAGGAGCAGATGATGATTATAAATTTTGTGATTGGTTTCACCAGCATCATATTAGAAATTTGATTCTAAGTCAATTCTGCTGTCATATCGTTAATGAGATACAGGGCGTTGAATTGTTATTTCAACTTTGATGTTTCATAACTCGGTTTGCAGTGCAGGAGGAGGGAGGAAAAGTTTCATATTTTGGCTTTCAGTACTTACAATACTTTTAACATTGACGAAATGTTTTATAACCAGAGGATGACCTAATGTGAAATGAAAATATTGCTAATGATTTAGATTTGTGTTTAGGATATAAGAGATTTCTAGCATTTTTATATACAAGATGTAGTCATAAAGATGTTGCTTGTTTATGTAGATAATCAATTTTAATGTGTGTGACATAAGAGCAGGTACATTTTGCATTAATATTTCAAAATGTGTAACTTCACAGTGATAGAACTTTGCAGCAAATTGATGAAATTATAAATTCCTTAAACAAAATTCAAACATTTTCAAACAAAGTATAAAGCCTTTCTTGATAATATGCATCTAAGAAATTTTTCAAATTTTCGGTGGGACAAAAGCATAAAATTCATTCAAAAATAACAGCACACTTGAAGCGCATGAGATGTTTAATAAAAGTAGGGAATGGGGAGAAACAACATGTCATTGATGTTAGTAAAGAACATAAAAAGTCTAGTATTAATAGAGTCAACTGGGAAAAAACATGAATGTCGCCTTTGATAGTAGATTGAAAACGGGGATTATCATAAACTTGAACCATGAAGATATTAATTCATTCTTTATAGACGCTTCTAAAATTTTAAAAAAGAAAATGTCTGTGGTTTTCAATTGGATGTCATGCAGAGTTTTTTGGTAGAATCTCCCCTACCTTGGATTGTTACCAAGCAAGTCACAAAAAATTTCTAAATATAAATGAGGTTTTTTAAATAGAATAGTTCAAAAGATCCATCACGCTTTGTCAAAGATCTTATTAACTTTATAACTTGCTCACAAGTCATTCCAATCTTAGTAAATGCAGTACTTGCTACATCCGAATTGGGTGGAGAGAGGTATTTGAAAATAAACTTGAATATCGCGTAAGGTCTAACTATTATAGAGTTGATGGATATAACATATGTGTTTGATAGCATTAAAACATATCATAAAATAATTAAAAAATATTTCTTAGCAATCAATGACCATCATCATGACGTTTACGAATCAGAATCATGATCTTTATCACAATAGACATTTTTTGGTGTCAATGATGCACTCAAACAGTTCTTTTTTAAACAAAATATCAGGAATCTTGTATTTCCGAATTTCATTATGAATCACCTAGAGCTAAAAGATTTAAGAGGAACGTATGATGCTGATATTGATAATTTTGATGAACATTATACTGATTTTCAATTTTAATCTCGTTATTTGTATATTTATTTAATATAGTTATATGTTTTTCGTATTTGTGTATTCTTTACATTCAACCGTTATATGCTTTTCTTCGTCTTCTCTATTCTATTTTTCCGTATTTTTATTTGTAAATTATATGAATTAAACAATATGTATGTTGTAATAAGTTTGTTTATTAAAATATCATCCTTACAACCCGCATGACTATAGGGAGAAGAGAGAAAAATGAAACGCAAACATTTCAATCAAATCAATTTATTACATTGTTTTCATCCAAACCGTTTACAACTTTTGACTTATAATAATCCTCTAAGTACAACACTACTACTACAATAACTCTAATTTACTCAAATTTCAATTATTTTGAACAAAATTCCTGGTTATATCTACAATTTTTTTTTAAATATTCACAAAAACTTGGAGATTCTAAATAGGTGAGTCGGTGTGAAATGAGACAATGATTGACTTGTAGAATTTGATGAACATCTTCTCCACATAAAAGGAAGCTGATGTCATGTTTTATCACTTCCAACTATTTAACATAATCAAATATAAAATCGCATCTTTTTATGACTACACTCTGTATATATGAACATCACATCTTTTTTACTACACCCTGTATATAAAGAAAAATGGTATGTTTTATGACCACACCCTGTATAAAAAATGCGGTATCTGTGTGTACGTTGATGGTTTCTCAGTATCATATTCAGACATATATTTGTTATAATTTACGTAGACATCCCGCTCAAAATACTACTAAACTGTGTGTGTCATTAACTTTTATACATATCTACATATTTCTACAGTCTTAATAATTACAAACACCCCATGTATATATCAATTTTAATCATAACATGCCTCGTATATTTTACGTAGATATTCCTCCGCAGAATAATAATAGGGATGCAAATATCTTTTAACACCGTGTATTGAAAAAAATATTCGTATACTGTAATGAACCTAATTTTATGTAACATACAGCGGACTATTTAATATAGAAACAATAATAATCTTTATGATCTAAGCTCAACGTCATGTCGGCTCCTCAAATCAGTCACTATACAGAATATTGTCATTCAAATCTTTTAATGTTCCCCACCTGAACAAGTGTAGGCGAGAGAGACTACCTGTTCTTAGGTATAGATATTAGTACAAAGAATATTTTATGCTTAATAAAAAACACTTCCACTCGTATGTCGTGAATTCAAGGTTCTTTATTTTCAATCTTCCCTATATTTTTATAATTTGTAATAACAACACAAATAATATTTTTTTCTTTAAAGGTGTATAGAAAAATTTCTATGAAAATACATTGAGGAAAGTCATCCCTATTTAATACAGCGAAACGTTAATAAGCTTTATGATATAACGTCGTGATGAAGGAGATTTTAAAAAATAATTCTAGCGTCATAAAATTCGGATTCGTTTCAGTAAATTATTTGTTACATATTAATTTCTCTCTCATGTGTGTATGATAAAACTGTTTATATTATCACTGATTATACAATTATATACAATGAACGATTACGAAGGATTCTGATTCAACTGCATTTGATTCACATGTTCTAACAACTAAAATGATCTTAGTACAAGGGAGTATTGAAGAAATTTACATCGAAGCAATCGTATGATGAAATCAGATAATATATGAGATACCGTGGTGTTCAGCTTAGTGCGTCATTTCAAAATAATACGCATATAATCAATTTCAAAAACATAATATGTATGAATCCTCCATAGCACACATGTAGCGGTGTAGGCTGGGAACGATGAGGTCGTGGGTTCGAAACTCACTAGGGGTAAACTTTTTTTCGATTTTAATACATTTTTTTTAAATGTGGAACATATTCATGCATTAAAATCGGCTTATTAAAGAAAATTACATCGCATCGTGAAATCACGCCTCGTGAGATTTCAAAATACTTATACTGATCAATTTCAAAAATATAATTTGTAGGAATCCTCATAGCATACATGTAGCGGTGTAGGCTGGGATCGATGAGGTTGTGGGCTCGAATCTCACTCGGGGTAAAAATTTTTACGTCATGTACAAATTTACCGGATAAAAAATGGACGACACACATCTAAAGAAGAAATCTGCAAAATTGAAGCGCGCCATCTAGCGAAATCTACTGGATAAAAAATGGCCGACGGATAAAAAATGGCCGACTGGATAGAAAATGGACGACACCGCAGCGCCACCGCAGCGCCACCGTCGCCTAGCGGACCTTTTTCGAAGTAGTGGCTCAGAACCCTTATAGCTACACTACTGAAGTCTTCTAAATATTGAGGACGCCTTCGTGTCCTAACTGGTCTATCGATATTCAGTACTGCGTCTTGATTGTTCTGTTCTTGAATGGAGTAGTCTTGAATCAGATGGTCTTGATTTTCTTGAATACTTTGGTCTCAACTTTCGTGAATGCTTTGGCCTTGATTCTGATGCTCTGGTTTTGAATGGTATTGATCTTTATTGACAGAATTTTCATCGCAGCGAATTAATGATATGTCTCCTCGAGGAGCTAAATGCCGAGTTGAAACTGTCTTTTCTTCTCCATTTTCCAGTCGGATATGGGCGTATTCCGAGTTGGCTTCTAGGAGTTGGACTTCGTCAACTAAGGGTTCGTATTTATTCGAACGGACAAATTTCTTTAATAGTATCGGTCCAGGTGCAGCTAGCCATGTAGGAACTGACGATTCATAAGTTGAGCGTCTCACATATTTAAACACACGTTCATGTGGGGTAGAGTTGACAGCAGTACATAAGAGATCTAATAGAGTGAAGAGAATCCACTAGAACCTGCTCCCACTGGTTTATTTTCAAATTTTGAGATTTTAAAGCCAACTGGATGGTTTGCCATATAATTCGATTAAATCGTTCACACTGACCATTACCCTGAGGATTATAGGGAGTCGTGCGACTCTAAAAATGACTTAAGTTTACGGGACATAAAAGTACCTTGGTTAGAATGAACATATATCGGAGTGCCAAATGTAAAAAATATTTCACGGAAACATTGGATAACTGTAGAGGATGATATGTCGGAATATGAAAATGTGAATGAGAAGCTGGAAAATTCATCAACAACGGTTAGTAAGTACTTATTTCTAGAAGATGAAGGCAAAAGGACCTTTAAAATCCAAATTAAGTCGTTCAAATGGTGAGGTGGCTTTGATTAACGCTCCTTAATTTTTATGAAATTTTGGTTTAATTTCAGCACAAACAGGACATGAGGAGGTAATTTGACGGACGTCTTCCACAGAATAAGGGAGATTTTTACAACGTATCCAATGGAAAAACCGGATAATACCAGGGTGACACAAAGAAGAATGTAAATCAAAGTTAAGTCAACATAGCGTCATCATCAATTGAAGAAATCGAAGAGTTGGCTATGTCTTGTTTGAGCTGTCTAAATGCCAAAATTGCTTTTTCAGACAATGAAAAACTTGTGCTGTATGCTAGCGGCTGAATTTTTTCGGAAAATTTAGGAACCCATTTAGAGTAGTGTGCAAACATTCCTAGAATTCTTCGAAGAAAAGTTGTAGTATCAGGTACTGGTAAATTCAAGAGAGGCTCAAGTCGTTCCGGGTCCGGCTTCATAGTTTTGTCGCATATTAAATAACCAAGAGTGCAAATAGATTCGAGGAAAAATCTTGATTTGGTTTCATTCATTGTTAAACGGTACTTCTTGATGACATCCAAAAAATTTTGTAAATTTTGATCATGTTCTTCTTCTGAGTTACCGCAAACAGTAACGTCATCCAGATAAGCATAGACGCTTTTAAGTTTTTCTTTCTTGATGATACTGTCGACGGTTCGTTGGAAACAGGTGACTCCATTGGTAACACCAAACGGAATTCAAGTGAATTGGTACAATTTTCCACAAGCTTCAAAAGCTGTGTTGATCTTTTCTTCATCTTTAATTGGAATTTGGTAATTGGCACTACGGAGGTCAATTGTACTAAAACGGAATATTTCGAAATTTGGTTTACAATGTGTTCTACTCGTGGCAATTGGTATGCATCCAATAATATATATTTATTTATGGTTTGAGAATAGTCAATACACATACGTTTCTTGTGGTTTTCACTTGAAGTTACCAGAGGTTGAGCTCGCCAAGGGGAGATACTGGGTTCTATGATCTTTTCTTTTAGAAGATGTTTGATTTCTTGCTCAATAAAGTTGAGGTCTGAAGTTGTAAATCGACGGGATTTTATTCAGATTGGTTTGCAATTAAACGTCAAATTTGAAAATAGACTGAATGGTTCAACATTTGCTACTGCTAAATTGGATATTGATAGGGTAGCTTTGTCACCGACAAAAAGAATTTCGAGTCGGGAATGTTGCTTCAAACCAATGATCACTTTGATACAGAGTTCATCAAGGACTAAAAGCTTTACATTTTAATAAATGTTATCCAAAATTTGTAGGCGTACAATACAATATCCAAGAGCTTGCGACGTGAGAGATGTTGAAGCCATTTTAACATTAATTCTTGATGGAATGACACAAATATTTCTATTGGCAACAATTTTACTTGAAATATAATTATCAGAACTCCCTGTATCGACTAGTACATGTGTGATGATGTTGTTTATTTTAATTTGAATAATAGATTTGGATAAACAACTAGGAGAAACAGCAGAAATTGTAGACAAAATAGCAGCAGATGTTTTCTGAGTTCTTTTGGTGTTACTTGATCTACAGACAGTTGAAAAATGATCTCTTTTATTGCAGGAATTGCAAATTGCATTTTTAGTAGGACAGTGTTCGCGCAGGTGTCTTTCTCTGCCACAAAAGAAACATTTCTGAAAAGATGCAGCAGCCGCTAACTGCCTGGTTGATGAATTTTCAGAATCTTGTGACGGTTCTGCGTTTTGTAAAATGACAACACTTGAATCAAAAGTTGATGTATATGATTCAACATGTTGCTTGGCTATTTCTAACGCTCTTGCAGTATCAAACGCTTGAATTAAGCTCAAAGAGGAATGCTCTAGAAGCCGCTGTCTAATTTGTGGTGAACTTAAACCACTGATAAATGAGTCTCGGATACAATCATCTCTATTCTGTCCGGCCGTGACAGCTTTAAATTTGAAGTCTTTGCTCATCTGCTTCAAAGTTTGTAAATATTGGTCAATTGACTCACCTGCTAGCTGTCTTCTTGATGAGAGAGAATATCGAGAAAATATTTCATTTTTAGGTTTTACGTAGAGGTTCTCAAGGGTTTTTATGGCATCTAAATACGTTGTACTTTCACTAATGGACTCAAAAACGAATGGACTCACGTAGTTTATTAGTAAATTCAGCTTCTTCGTGTTATCCTTTGCATCTACCGCTTCCAGAAAATTCACGAGCAGTCTGTACCAATGATTCAGTTGACCTGCGTTTCCAAAGTGTAACATCTATATCTAAACGATCGGGGCGAAGTAGCTTATCCATTTCATATTTTCTGTAGAATAAATTGTAGTGAATACAATGGATTACCTTTAGAACAAGGCTTTATTCTACAGAAACTAACTGACATAAAAGTATTGACAACTTTGTAACATAACTGACAATGTCATGGATATAATCAAGAGGGTAATATTTTGACAGTTATATTCCTCTAATACCATATACTGAGATTATTTGTTCCAACTAAACCTAACCTAACGATACCGAGCGATTCGTTTGGTAGAGTCTTCGAGATACAGAATCCATTATTAGCACATCTAGGTCGGGAAGTACAGTATTACGAGTATTGTTTATTTCTTTTAATTGAGCACCCGGCAGGTATGTGTTTCTTTTACAGAATATATATCAGTCCAGACTAAAAAGGTTTTTAACTCACTATACAAAATTTCTTGGTTCTCACGCTTAAAGCAAAGATCTGGTTTTCTTTGTATATACTAAAAGACCTATACCAGCATTTCTGGATATTTAGATACTGCTTTAAATGGGTATCATAAAAATATAACCCTGTGTCAAAGGACAACTATTTGTAACAAGGATGTTATTACACAAATTTATTTTCTTGCACTTAAAATTGTTAAAGTAATAAAAATGGAGTGATTTTTGGTGAAACTAAATTTAATTCCAACATGCCCCCTCAAAAATTACTCTCCTAAATAAGTACTACATACATATTTTACCTAAAAGATATGAAATGAAAAGTAAATAATTATATTTTAATTAGCTAAAGACATATATTCCTTGTACTATCTCTGGGGACCGGTTATATATTATAACCCTTACATAATGATCCAACATATCTTGCAAGGTTAAGGGAAAACCCTGAAAAACCTTATCAAATAATTTTCTAATACAATAACATTCTAATAATAATTTATTAATGTACTTCAATATTCATGTAATCTGTATTGGTTTTCTTCTAAGGTCATCTCAGGCCTTAGCTTAATGAATTAGGCTCTTGGCGGCGGTTTTGTCAGTATATCTACAACTTGCTCACTTGTGGGAATATATTTTAAATTTATTACCTTTTTCTCAATCTCGAGAGAAATAATATTTTATATCTATATGCTTAGATCGTTTATGACTTGCTGTATTGTTGGCAATACTAATACAACCATTATTATCCTGATAAATTATAGGTTCTGATATAATTATTTTATAATGATTTCAAAAACAAAGCTTCTCTAACCTCAAGAAGAGTCATACTCAGCCTCTGCTGAGGGAGCTGCTATTGCTGTTTACCTTCTTGTATTCCAGCTTATGATACAACGTTCAAATACTTTAAACAAATAGCCTATTGTACTTTTACGATCTGAAGTATCATTCCCTCCCCAGTCAGAATATACATATCCTGTCAATATATCGTTGTAATTTTCTTTGATGTATCGTAACTTGATATCTTTTGAACCTTTTAAATACCGCAGCAACCTTTTTAAACATTTGCACAGTTCAATATTATTTTTGTTCATTGAAATTAATGTGTCTCAGCTTCAGAGGCCATTGACACAGTAACAGTATAAGTATTACATACATGTTGGCAACATAATTTTGGCAGTTGACGATGCGCGAGAAAGTCATACAACTTGACAACGTTGTAAACGCAGTTACCGGGAAGAGCAGGCGACGTACATTCCGCGTGCAAAGTTATAAAGGTTGTGAGGCTGCTAATACGTACGAGGGTAACACAATATTTTGAATTTGGATTTAATAATAATAAATTGTGGCACATATATAATGTTATATAAAATCGAGTTTACATAACAAAATAACATTAATGTGTTCTTTATTATTAAATAATTGAATAAGGAAATAAAAGCCATTAGATTTTTCTACGAAAATTGTTTTTTTGTACAGACATAATTATTAATTATTTATTGCTTCAAAAACCATACGGAGAATTCTATAATTAGGTACCCTTTATTATTTTATGTGATGTGAATAATAAATAATAAATAGATTCGAAGAGACATAAACTTTCACCTCTACTTCAAATTAATGTCTTTTAAATGGTCCCTTCATATTATTCGTCGTTAAGGTTTATTTGTATATAAATTGGAAGTCGGGTAGATTTTGTAGATAAAGCGCACAATATGATAAAGATTGTTAAAGGACTTTCTAAATTTAACAATGGCCAACAACTTTTCCTATCTGTTCGTAGTAATAGCTAATGACATACCTACCTGTTAAGCTTTTTAAAATTGTTATTCTCAATAATATGTAGTAGATAATTATGTAAAAATTCGGGTTTATACATAAAATTTGAAAAACAAATTGGGGAAATCGCCTTTGGAGATGGTCTAATAAGTATACTAATAATATAAATAAAATATTAAAACTTTTTTGTGGTAGATATTTCTACTTTTATATGTAAATTTTTGGGTTTTTTGCAAATATTTACTATGAAATTAGAACATCCATTCACACTTTTTATAGAGTTAGGACTGGCAAAACAAAAAATTCTTTGTTCTGGGTGCCGTCAATTATTGTTTATTTAGAACTATGTACAGATGTGCTACAAATATTATATTACTCTAATGAGTCTAATGGAATTCATCTCTAATATCTACAATTTAATAACACCTATTTACATTTGTTGTGTTTAATATATTCAGTCATACCACCTATAAACAAACAATATAATGAAAAATATGTTTTAGATGTACAGGGATTATCAACAGTAAAATAATGATGTGCATCTACAAATGATTCTTCAAAATCACTTTCTATATCAACTTCATCATCCTAGCTATCTCCGTCTTCGGCCAAATTAATAATAATATTATCTACAACAGTATTTAAAAGCGGTTCATTGTTCATAAATTCATCGTCAATCTTTTTAACATGGTCACATCTAACTTTCCAATCATTTGCAGAATAAACAATTCATCAATTTTATAAGTTTTATATTGCGGTTTGTACATTTATACAACGTTATAAAGACCCCGTTTTAACATTTGTTCACTGTAATATATGTTTCTTTCAGAAAGCCAGTTTTTTAATTGTTGTTTTGTCCAAGCAGTCGTAGGTAATTTTTCATGTAAAACATTGTGATATGGGACGTTATCAATTACCACAATAGGTTTGTAATACGTTTTTCTTGTACCCACTTCTCATCATTTTCGTACGCCAGTTCATTATGATAGTCTCCTGTTTTTGACTGGAAGTTCCACATAATACCAGCAATAGGTACAAAACCATTTTCACTCCCTGCATGCGCAATGATGAGCCTATTATCTTTCGAAACGGGTTTTCTTAATCCTTCGTTACTCTTGTCGCTCGATCCTTTAAGGTGCGTGTGACATGAATGAATGTATGTTTCATCCATATAAATGATAGGTTTGTTCTGTTCTCTGTACTTTTTTATGTTTCTTGAGTATAGTAGGCGTAAATGTCTGATTTCGTGATGTTCCATTAACAAACTTCTGTTGTTTTTCATGTCGTTCCTACGAAAACCCAATGAATGTATTTGTTTCCGCAGAGATTCGCGACTTCCTGCGAAGCCATAACTATCTGCAAAGGTTTGGAGTACATTTCTTAACGTGGATACTTTTCAGTGACCGTTGTTTGAAAACAAAATTTTTGTGGTGGTTTTCGGCCATTCAAAAGAAGTATTAAATTCAAAAATACTATTTTACGTTTCAGTTCATTAGTTGTTTCAAACGATCTTTAGATTCTAGTTCAAACATATTTTAATATGACCAAACCGCAATTGTAACTGAAATCGGAAGATGGTTAAAAACAAATAATAAAACCGAAACGTAATAGAGATAGATATGAAGTGAGTATAATAATTATAAGTATAAGTTAAAAAACATGTGCCCTTTTATATACTCCTCTAGACAGAAACAAAATAGTTATTTATGTAACAAGTGTATAAAGTGGTACTTTTTTTGACGAATGGAAAAATTGACGCATGAGCCGCAGGTATGCAAAAACCAAAATATGTCTCATTTAGATTGCTCTAAATGGACTAAAAATGGCGTCGATTTGTTTATCATGATGACATAACTGTGCATAAAATTGACACATGAGTGCATAACATACTTTATCTCACCCTAATGTTACGTTTTTAAATCGTTTAACAAATAAATATTTAATGTACGAAAATCGATTTAAAAAATTCACTATCGAGTGTAAATTTGTTAAATAATTCCTTTGTTTAAAAATTTTATTGCAATAATTAAAACTTACCATGGTTAATGGAATTGTTGACTTGCCATTGTTTGCCTCTTCGGTCATGAAATTTAAAACGTTCATAATTATTTCACGACACTGCTCACTCAACTTTTTATGAACAACTTCACTTTCTGGAATCGCCATAACAAGTTAGTATTGCACAACCCCGGTAATCATACTTTCTCTGAGCTGTACTGTCGATACGAAGCTTCCGAATTCTGCCAGCGAAGGGAGCTCTTCCAATCCGCATACGTCTTTGCTACGGCGCATAGGACGTTGCCAAACTTCCGACTGCCAAAATTAATTTGCCAACCTGTAGTTGAGTAAGTTATTGCATAACATAAATAGTTACATTGTTGGCTTATTACATTGTGGTACTGAAATTAATGTCTTTCAAGTAGTTTAGAACATTATGTATTTGGTCCGGAGAATTCAGAATTTCTGGTAGGGTGTTCAAAAGTCCTAATTGTCATCTTCTTTCTGAGTGTTGCTGGCAATCAGTGATGATATGTTTGACGAAACGAATGGTGTTGTTGCAATGATGACATAAAGGAGGAGGTTCTGAAGTCATTTGATAGGTATGTGTGACCACGGTGTGTCAAATTCGTAGTCTTCTGATAATTATATGGCTTGACGGTTTCTGTAACTTGGGTTATAGAATGGAAGGCTCGACGTAAAGCAAATAGTTCTCTAGTGTGAACACTGGATTTTCGTGAAAGTAATTTTGTAGAGACAGTTGTTTGGGAGAGAATAACTGAGCACCCTACGACATTATTGACTTTGGAGGCATCAGTGTACAGTACTTTATCGAATTTGGAGTTATGCAAAAGATTCAGAAAGCTTTGTGTTATAAGTTTGCCGGGATTGTCATGTTTTGAGTGGTAGTTTAAACTTAATTTTGGGTAAAGTTTTGTTCCAGGGAGGAGTAAAGGAATGAGTAATGAATATGGTTTGTTTAAGGTCAACATGTGAAAGTAGTGATGGCAAGATTTGGTTGATTGGTGTATTATTGTATTATTATTTATATTCCTTTTGTGTATAACTACATAGGCTGGATTGTCTGGCCGTGCAGATAACTCGGAGCAGTGTGACAGCAGAAGTTGTTGTCTTCTTAGCCAGAGAGAAGATTAGTTAGCTTCCCAGCAAAGACATTAAATTGGACTTGATCGGAAAGCTCGTAAACAGGTTCGTACAGCTGAATTTTGTACACTGTTTATAGGTGTTAAATTTGTTTTAGTAGCCTACATGTACAGAATGCTGCCGTAGTCCAGTCTAGAACGAATGAATGATCTATAGATCCTTAATAATATCTCGTCCTCAGCTCCCCAATGATGGTGCGATAGGCTTCTTAGGATGTTGAGTCTACATTAGACAATTGTCTTTGAGTTGTTTGATGTGTCCTTTCCAGCTAAGCCTCTTATCAAATAGCATTCCTTGAATCACAACTTGGTCAAAAGTGGGAATTACGATATTATTTAATATGATATTTGCAGAGTTCTGATTATTTCTTTTTCTGCAGAACTTAATAGTTTTAGATTTTGCAGCCGAAAACTGGAGACCTTTTCTGATGGGCCATTCGTAAATATCGTTTTTTGTTTTTTGTAGTATATCAGTTGTAGTAACTGTATTGCTCCCCTAGCAGAAGATAAATAGTTCATTAGCGTATGAAGCAGAAACTACCGGTGGTTGGATTATTTTAGATATATCATTGATGGAAAGGATGAACAGTGTTGGGCTGAGCACTGAGCCTTGAGGTACACCATTCTCCTGCAAAAATGTGTTAGATATCTTAAAATCTAATAATACGATCTTGTTGAGTGATTGCTGAAATTTTTGTGAAGGTCCTTTTCCCTTGCATTTGCCGAATCTTTGTCCAGACCTGGTTAGGAGAAGAGTCAGACGTTATGGAGGAAACATATTTATTCCAACTGTCTTTTTCACTTTGTTTTATTGTTCTTCTGGCTATTATTTTTTTGAACTCAATGAAGTCATATTCGTTCCTCGTCCTTCTATATCTGTTTAAGGCCTTTTTACATTCCCGAATCGCAGATTTGCAGTTCTCATTCTACCTGGGAACTATTTTTCGGGAGGGACATATCACAGTCTTCCCAATATGTTGTTCAGCTGTAAAAATAATACAGGAGCTGAAAGTGGAGACGGGAGCTTCGATGTTATATGTAAAATTAAATTGATATGTTTGATTTTCCACACTGCATCTGAAGGCTTCCCAATTGGTATGAGCTATTTTCCACTTTCAGATGGTTTGGGAATATTGTCAGTGATCAAAATCTGGAAGTGATTACTGTCATATAGGTCGTCTAATGGGTTCCATGTGAGCAAGGGAGAAATTTCTGGGTCATAAAAACATAGATCAATTGTAGAAAAGGTTTGAGTGCTTGTGCCATTGTTTAGAATACAAAGGTCAACATTTTTATAAACGTTTTCAATGATTTTACCTCAACCAAACGTTTTTTCTGAACCCCACAGGGAGCTGTGGGCATTGAAATTACCACAAATTAGGAAAGGACGTGTTAGCTGCAAATTAAATTTGACAGTTCTGCTTCTGAAACTGACGCATTAGGTGCAATGTAAATACTGCAAACAGTAATTTTGTATGGACACCAAATGGTGGCAAAGATGTATTTAAGGGGTGAGATAATGAGTAGAGGTCTTTTAAAACAAAGACAGAAGCTCCGCCGCTAGCTCTCTTACATTCAGCTCTGATATGGTGTTAGCCTTTAAGCCCTTTGAGGTGGCATTTGTGAGATTCAGTAAAGTTAGTTTCTTGCAAACATAAGATATCTACATTTAAGATCGAGGTTCATTGTTGAATACGTTCGAGACGGGGATAAAAACCGTCACTATTCCACTGGATAAGAGTGAATATCAATATGAAGATTTTTGTGTGAAAGTTGTGAGGTGTCTGAGAGGTCGTCCTCTTCAAGAAGGTTTAGAGATGACTAGGCTTTTAGCTTCTGAATCTTCTATATTTAGCCAATTTTTTAACTTTTTGCTGAGCCTGGTTAGTCTGTTCTTGATGAATCTTTCAGTTAAGAGAGTATATATAGTGTGTAAATCTGAAAGCAGGGATTTAGCATCTGTAGTAAATCTTTAAGCTTCTAATAGGTGATTGGAGTTGCCAAAAGTATTTTCGAGAAAAGCTATAAAATTTTCTACTGTAAGAGTAAATGGATCTTTTGATTTACTATAGACATCTAAAATAACTTTCTTTTGGGATTCTGACAGCTTAGTTTTATCAGTGGAGATGTCCCTCCTCAATCTCTTTCTGCTAGGTTTGGAGATTGCTTGAGTTGGTTGGTTGGAGGGGGCATAGGATTATTTAAAGGCTAAAGGTAGTGAATTTACTTTGGATTGCCTGGCGTTCATTGATCCATTGTTAAGATTTTTAGTTGTTCATATCAAGAACAAAAATGTGAGTGATATTTTTTATCGGATGCTGCGAATTTTTGAGATAATGTTTTATACTAGCTACTGTGGTTATACTAAATGTTTGATTTTACATAGAAATATGTAGATATGAACTTTCTCTTTCTTTCTTTCTCTTATCCTTATGCCTTCTCAGGGGTCAGATTGGAATTCTTCATGTACTCATGTTTTCCATTCTTCTCTGTCCCTAGCCAATGCCTACATCTCTCCTAATGTTTTTTCCTTGTTTTTCCAATTTCTTCAATCTGATCTATCCATTTCTTCCTGGGTCTTCCTCTTTGTCTTTTTCTTGATATTCCTATTTCCATAACTTTTCTCGCAATTCTATCTTGCTTCATTCTTACTAGGTGGCCATACCAGTTTAATTGTTTCTTTTTAATATTTGATATTATTGGTTCTTGATTAGTTATGCTTCTGATTTCTTCGTTCCTTTATTTTATCACATTTGGTTTTACCTGCTATTTTCCCTAAATATTTCATTTCCATTGCATTTATTTTTGTTTCCTGTTTTTTTTTGCATTACCCAGTTCTCACTAGCATTTGTTATAGTTGGGACTGTAATTTTGTTGTAGATTTCCAGCTTTGTGTCCATATCAATGTGTTTATGGCTTAATATTGTTCGATTTAAGGAATAATATAATCTTATTTGCCCTGTTATTAAGTTCTGCATCTATTTTCCCTTCTTCTGTTATGATACTTCCTAGGTAATTATAAGTTGTTACTATTTCTAATGTTTTGTAATTACATTTCAATTCCTTGCAGTTACTTTCCTCTCTCTCCCCTCTCTGCCTCTCGCTGTTCTTTTCATTTACTATCATTACTTTGGTTTTTTCTGTATTTATTGTCATTTTCATATTTTCTATTTCTCTTGCCAATAAGTTGATTAGTTTCTGCATTTTATTTTCTGATTTTGCTATAAGTACAATATCATCTGCACACAGTAAATTACTTAATCTGATCGGCACCATGTTTCTGTACCATATTATCATGTCCAGATTTCCTCCTTGTCTTTTTATTTCCTTCACTATTTTGTCCATTATAACGACAAACAACAGTGGGCTTAAGCTATCGCCTTGTTTCATACCTTTTTTCATTTGAAATTCTTCCGATCTTTGACCTCCTATCTGCACTCTTAATTTGACTGTCTCGTATGTGCTTTTAATTATATTTATTAGAGTTTTCGGTACTTCTACTTCTTCCAATACCTCCCAAATTTTTTCTCTCTCCACTGTGCCAAAAGCTGCCTTCAAGTCAATAAATATTCAATACATTTCTTCTCCCGCTTCTATGGTATTCTCAATTAGCGTTCTTAAAATACATATATTATCATTTGCTTGTCGTCCTGGTCCAAAAGCTGCTTGTTCCTCTTCTAATTTTGCTTCTACATAACCTCTTAAACAGATCTCTATTATTATCGTGTATATTTTGAAACTGGTTTGGGCTAAGCATATCGGTCTATAATTATTGCGCAGTGTCTGATCCCCTTTTTTATGTATTGGCAGTATAAGGTTATTTTCCCAGTCTTTGGGGATTTTTTGAGTATCCCATGCTTCCCTGCATATGAGACACAGCCAGTCTTTTCCTTTTTCTCCGAACCATTTTATCAGCTCTGGCGCTACTTCATCCTCCCCACTGGTTATTCCTATTTTAAGTTAATTTATAGCCACTTCCATTTCTTCCCTTTGGATTGCATGCTATTCATGTTCATTCCATTCCTCTTTCGCTATATTCGTTGTTTTCTTCTTCAACATATTACTAAATTTGTCTTCGAAGTGTTCTTTCCAAGTCTTTAGTATTTGATTAATTTCGGTCTCCAATTCGTTATTTTTATTTTTTATTGCTCTTATATCTTTTTCTTTACTTCCTCGTAGTCTTTTTATTGCTGTCCACAATTTTGTATTATCTGATGCATGTGTCTCCGACATCTCCCTTCCAAATTCTTTCCATGAGTCTCTTTTCGCTTTCTTAACCGCTTCCTTGACGATGTTTCTTTTTCCGCTATATATTTCTTTATCTTCCTGTGTTTTTGTTTGGAGGTATTTTTTCCATGAGGTTTTCTTTTCTTTCACTAATGTTTATATGTCTTTGTTCCACCACTTAGTCCTCTTTAAATGTTTGTTGAATTTATTTCTTCCACATATATATTCTTCTTTTTCAAGTGACATTTGTTTGAATACTGTTCACCGTTTTTCGAGTGTCCATTCGTTGTTTTCAATAATCAATTTTTCGAATTCTCTGTCTGTTTCTTCCTGATATTTACATTTTTTTCTGTGTTTCTTAATTTACTTATTGCAATTCTACTGAATCTTACTTCTTCTGTCTTCATTAGTTTTTCTTAATATTCCGCTACTACTAATCTATGGTTTGTACTCAACTCATCCTCTTTTCTTGTCTCTACTTTTTTCACCATATTTGATAGGTTTTGTGTATAAACTATGTAATCGATTAAACTTTTTGCATTTCTTTCTTCCGCTACAAAGTTATATTTATCCTCTAGTTTTTCTTTCCACATCGTATTTCCTATTATTAAATCGTTACTTTGACAAAAACCTATCATCTTAAGACCATTTCTGTTCGTTGTTTCCTGACCTTAAACTCCCATACAACCCATTCCTCGATTGTAATATTTACCAACTCTTGCGTTCCAATCCCCCATAATGATTATATTTTCGTTTTGCTCTCTTATATCATCCACTACTTCCTGTAATTGCATATAAAATTCTGAAACCTCTTCCTCTCCCGTTCCTTCAACCGGTGCATATATTTGTATTATATTCAATATTTCTTTTAGTCGTATACTTAGAACTAGTATTCTTCAATTTATATCCTTCATATTTATTAACTTTTTGTTTATTTCCTTTGTTAAAATTATTCCTACTCCCTCTTTTGCTCTTTGTTCTACTTTTACCCCTGAGTAATATAATTTGTGATTATTTGTTAAATTTAATTGTTCTCATCTTTTTTTCTTTGTTTCAGTTATTCCTAGAATATGTACTTTGCTGTTTTCCATTTCCTCCGTTATTTCGATTTCCTTTCCTGTTAATGTATTAATATTCCATATACCTATATTTATATGTTCTTGTTCTGCACTATTTATATATTGTCTACAATTATTGTTTCCCCATTGACTAGTCGGATAATTTTTTCTATCTTGTCCCCTACCATAATTATTTTTATGTTTAAATTTCCTATTAGTTTCTTCTTTATCCCTATTGCTAAAACTACTTCTATTCCTACTGCTACACTTTTTACTATTCTTAATACTATTATTTTTATTTAATTTATCTTCGTGTATGTCTTCTAGTTTTGTGGGTACCCTGTTTGTATCATTTTCCGAGTTGGTGCTATTTCTTCATCGTCTTCCTCCGTTATTTCGATTTCCTTTCCTGTTAATGTATTAATATTCCATATACCTATATTTATATGTTCTTGTTCTGCACTATTTATATATTGTCTACAATTATTGTTTCCCCATTAACTAGTCGGATAATTTTTTCTATCTTGTCCCCTACCATAATTATTTTTATGTTTAAATTTCCTATTAGTTTCTTCTTTATCCCTATTGCTAAAACTACTTCTATTCTTACTGCTACACTTATTACTATTATTTTTATTTAATTTATCTTTGTGTATATCTTCTAGTTTTGTGGGTACCCTGTTTGTATCATTTTCCGAGTTGGTGCTATTTCTTCATCGTCTTCCATGGTGGGTGACCACTGGCTAGCCGTTCTTCCTTTTTTCTTGTTTGCATTTGTTTTTGTTTCTTGTTCTCGATTGTATTCCAGCTGATATAAGGTATATATTGTGTCCTCCACTCTTAATTTATCATATATTATATTTGCTCTACATACTTTTTCTCTAGCCGATTTTATATAGGGGATGAGTGCTTTCCGTTTATCTTGGATTGCTTTTGGTATTTCCTCTGATATCCATGTTTTTGTACCTTTCAAGTTTTTGGCTTCTCTTATTATTTCTATTTTTTTATCTTCTCTTGATAGCTCTAGCCATAGTGGTCTATTTCTGTTATTATCTGTCTCCTTCTTACCGATTCTTCTTATTTGTATTATATCTGCTTCCTTGTTTATCTTAACCTTTATTTTATCTAAAATTTGTTCAATTTTGTTTTTTCTTATTTCGCACGTTTCGTTCTCAGTTTCTTCTATTCCATATACTACAAGGTTCTTTCTCTTACTTTCTTTTTCTAACTGTTGTATTCTCTTATCCTGAATTCCGACTTTTTGTTCCATTTGGGTGACTTTGTTCTTTAATTCCGTATTTTCGTTAGTTATTTTCTTTATTTTATCTTGATAATTGTCCATCTTTTTATCCATTTTGTTTAGTTTTTCGATTATTTCCTTCATCATATCCTCCATCGTATCTGACATTGTGTCTCCCTGCAGGTTAAATACCAGAATCCTACTATATTCAGATCCCAGCCTTAACCTGGAGCTGGCAATTTTTTTATATTTATAATTTCTATTCGCAAATTTATAACGTTCAATCTAGTTAGTTCGTCTCTGTTTCTTTTAATAACAAATTTAATGGAGACAGGTTCTTCTTATTTTGTTGATAACTCTAATAACTATTTTTCCTGATAATGTTTTATATGTTTATTAGGTTAGAAGTATTCATTTATTATGTGTAAGAAAACTGATCTTACCTCTATTTGCAGTGTTTATTTCCACTTATTTGCAATTTGTGCACTTTTTAAATCACTTATATGTTAACTAACTGAATAATTTTAAAGTATTTCCTCTAAATTTATAATTATTTATGACACTAACTCTTAACGCACTTTTCAGTAACACAGCCAGGACCGAACTTAAATAATATATTAATTAATTTAAAGAGTTCAAAAATAAATGTCTTTCTTCAATTTTTTTTCTCTGAGATCGTGATGTACAATAAAATTGGAATAAACTGACCTTTTCCAATACAGCGATGAGATACCCGCAGCTCCTGCTTACAGGTGCAAGTTTGTAAGTTTGTAGATGATTCGATTGCTTTTTCAAAAGGCACACTTCTTAGTCTGTTCTTATCACTATTTTCTGCACTTTGTTTAGCGAGAGAGTTCACTTTGATTTACATGTATGAGAAAATGTTGAGTTTAGAGTTGCACTGGCCGGAGAGGTTGACTCTCACGAGATGTTCGAAGATACTTGTTAAACAGTGAAAATGCGTCCATTTCCTGTGAAAATGCGTCCGTTTCGGACAAATTTTTCATTACTGATTTTTGCTCGAGAATTCGTCTCTTTATTTCAAGGCAAAAACCAGTAGTAACTCAGATCCGGAAGTCGTAAAAATACATTTCTTTGTGTTGGGTCGACACTTTAAACGTCGACGTCGAGTAAATTACCCACTGACAATAGCGATAAGTAGTGTCATTATATCAGAATAAGGGATGCAACCATACCCATGATTGAAGGTTTTTATTCATTATCTCAAAGCCATTTTAGCCTTGTTGTGAGGTAAATTATTTACGTCAACCATTGTGGAACAGAATCAATTATTTGTGGTGATTTTTATGTGATTTCAAATATTTTTAGGAAGGTCCATAATTCCTTCTTATGAATATATTTTTGGAACTAGTTAAATTTTTAAGTGCCTGGTTCCTGTAGACAGGATTTCTCTTTTGTTAGTTTGTTTTCGTGATATATACTGCTCGACAAATCGCCAGAAAAGTGTTAAAGTAATAAAAATGGAGTGATTTATGTTGAAACTTAATTTAAAATTTAAAATAAAAGTCAAATTGAGACTGTTTGATGGGTATAATAATCTGCAATATGACATATACAAATATTTAGGTGATACACAATTCCTTCATGAACTGATTATTGTTTCAAAATTTCTTAAATTATCATAGCGTTTTAGGTGTTCCTTTTCCATTTCATTCTTAGTACTTCCTTTTAGAGGTATTCTGATTCTTTTAGGACAAGTCAAGAAGAACTTCGAAGCTCATTTGAAAAAAAATCCGAAATACTCAAATTAAAAGGAGTTTATAATACAATAAGCAACTACACTTACTCTATATGGGACAACTTATATGATTATATACAAATCAATGGCGAATCTACTACACTGTTAAAAACCGAGTTTGCTAAATATTTTTATTTGGGATTAATAACAGCATTTATAATTATGATATTTCTAAGATCGATGTTATTTTTCAAATCTTGCATGATAAGTGTCAACAATATACATTCGAAAGTGTTCGAAGCATTATTGAAAGCACCAATGAGATTTTTCGATCGGAATCCGAGCGGAAGGATTCTCAACATATTTTCCAAAGATATGGGTGCTATAGACGAGACTTTACCGACCGTATTATTAGAATCTACACAGGTATGTTATGCAATAATTATAAAAATACTAACAAGAGGACCTCACTAAATACTCTTAAAAAACACAATTCCACAAGCAGAAATGAATGTGTTTATCAAAGTATCAGTGCAAGGCATCCGTCTTCAGTTAATAAAAGACAAAAAAGAATGAATAATAGTATATTACACTACAAGAGTCGAGAGTTTGAGATTCCAGCATTTGAACGCGCAGTGCTGGGCTATCAAACTGTCACCCGCATAGTGTATAGGTACTATTTATTTTCATACATGTCCGAAAAATCGATTGACTAGCTACCGTTTCGTGTATCTAAGTGTCAATGGATGCATTAATCACTTTGACTTTCGTATAAGTCGACCATCCTAGTTTGGCACTCGACCTTGATAATTTTAAAATGCACTGTGACAAACTCCGCTCATCGGTACCGAGAGATCATTTGATGTTACTGTTTTTAACTGTTAACATTGTAAAAATTCCAGAGGCCTCTAGAACCTGTGATACTTGTAGTATGTCGAAGCAATAAGCGATAAGCTAAAAATTGTTATTATTATTATTTCTCTTTTTTTCAGATATACTCTGGTAAATTCAGAATCTATGCGAACGTTAAGTCAAACATAGTTTCTATTCTGTTTTTATAATTCGCCGTAGTAATGTAATTTTCGAGTTATAGAGCAAGTATCTAGTATGAAGGTGGTAGGTACGTTGTTGGATGAAGTTATAATTTCTGGATGCTGTTGTGTAGGTTTCTTGGTATTACTCCTGTGTTAGATAATATTATTGGTATTATAATCACTCTGTCCTGATGACACATGTCTTCTGAGATATGTATGTATTTTTCAATTTTGCTTTGTAGATTGTGTGTGTAAGGTATGGAAATTTCTATTAGGTAAATAGTTTTGTTGTGTTTGGTTATTAGTGTAATGTCCGATTTGTTCTTTGGTATTGTCTTGTTTGTGATGATTGATCAGTTCCAGTATAGTTTAGCATTATCGTTTTCTAATATGGTTTGTGGTGCATATTTGTATGTTGGAGCGATTTCTTCTATAAGGTTGTATTGCTTCGCAAGTCGCAAGTTGTTTCGCTACAATATCTTCTGGTGTATTCTGTATTTGGTGGTATGTTGCACACTCCCGTTATATGATCATTTGTTTCTATATGTTGTTTCATAGTCTACATTTGTCTGTTGGTGTATTTGGATCCTTGATTATATGTTTGCTGTAGTATATGATGTTTATCGTTTGGTCTTGGATTACGATCATAAATCCCTCTGTTTCACCAAAGATATTCCCCTTTGTGAGCCACACCTTGGATGCCTCCAAATCTATATGTTGTTGTGATATATCTGTCGGTATTTCTTCCTTCAAGATATACTTTTGGTAATTCCTCGTTTTTATAACCTGATCTTGTATACCAACCATAAAACCTTCAGTTTCTGGGAACAGCGTTCCAGTTTTAAGCCATTCAACCGATTTAGCTTGATCTATCGTGTATTTCTGTAAATCATTAATGAATCTTCCGTGCAATTCTTTTGAACGCCAATTTCTAATTTTATCTTCCTCATTTCGTGTATTAAAGGGCGTAAAGTTTTCCATGCTTAGGTTTAAAGGTGTATAACCCGTATCTGTTTTCACTATGGCTTTATGAAGTTGACTATTTTGGTGGCGGAAAAAACTCCTCAAGCCTGCAATTTGCTGAGTGCAAGCTTCCACAACATCTTTTATTCCTCTACCTCCTTTTTCTCTAGGTAAATTTACCCTTTCGACGGACGCTTTTGGATAGTGTTTTCTATGTTTTGTTAGCTCGGTTCTAATCTTTCTGTTTACTGCTTCCAGATCCGTTTGAGTCCATTTAATTATTCCGAAGGAGTACTGAAGAGCGGATATGGCGTAGCTATTTATGGCCGTGGTAAGGTTTCTTGAATTTAGCTTACTTTTTAAGAGGTTATAAAGGCGTTTTTCGAATTCGGTGGTTAATATGGCTTTTATTTCTTTATGTTCTATCTTGTGTGTCTGAAGGATTCCTAAGTACTTGTAGGGTTTGTCTGTCATGGCTTCAATATATTTGCCTGGCTCTAGTTCTATAGGTTCTCCTTCTTTCAGCTTTCCCTTTTCAACCGATACAGTTTGGCATTTTTCCATACCAAACGACATTCCGACATCTGTGCTCCACTGGTGCATGATTTTTAAGTTGGATTCTAGGTGTTTTTTGCACGCGGCATATAGTTTCAGATCATCCATAAAGAATAGATGACTTATGGTTGTTGAGTTTCGATCCGCTCTAATAGTTGCTCCATATCCTGTGTGGTTTAGGCCACGTGATAATGGGTTTAAACACAAGCAGAACCATAGAGCGGAAAGTGTATCTCCTTGAAAGATTCCTCTTTTAATACTGATAGATTCAGTTTCTAGTTCTGTGTGGTTTAGGTTAATTTTGAGTTTTGTTTTCCAATTACTCATAGTACTTTTTAGAAACCTAACCACCACAGGGTGTATATTGTAAATTTCCAAAGTTTTTATTAACCAACTGTGGGGCACTGAGTCGAAAGCTTTCCGATAGTCTATATAAGCCGTGTATAGATTTCTGTTCTTCTTTCTGATTTGTTCCAATATCACATTATCGATTGTTATTTGTTGCTTGCAGCCCATATATTTTCTTTTGCACCCTTTCTGCTCCTCAGTTAGAATATCATTAGTTTCTAGGTATGCGTACAGTTTATCACATAGTGCTGCAGTGAGAAGGATCTTGGGTTTGATCAGATTTTGGAAGAAGATAAGTTACACCATTTGTAAGAAAGTCTGGTAGTTAGTCAGGGTTTCTTAGAGCGATATTGAATTGGTTGGTCAGGTGATGATGGGTAGCCGTAAGTTTTTTGTACCAGAAATTTTGGATACCGTCGTTCCATGGTGCTTTCCAGTTGGCCAAGTTTTTTATTACCTTTTTTAGATCTTGTAATGTAAATATTATTTCTTCCATATGTAGATGGTTGTTGTTCTGAATTTCTGTTTTGATCCAAGGTGTATTTTCCTGGTGTTCGATTTCCTTCGACCACATTCCTTCCCAAAATGTCTGTAAATCCTCCTTCTTTGGCGGTTGTCCTTTAGAACCAGGTTGTTCGTTAAACGATCTATAGAAGCCCTTCTGATTTTTTGAAAAGAAGTTGTTTTGGATTTTGCGTTGGTAGCTCTCCTGATATCTTTTTAATCTTTTAGAAGCAACTGCAAGTTTTTGTTTCCAGGTATCTAAGGTATCATCTATAATTGTTTTTATTTCATTTGTTGTTTTTCCTTCCAGCTGTTGTTTAATCTGGACCGGGATTTTATTTAGCAGCTTTTTGGATTTTTGCCCATTTGCTATTTGTTGAATTCTACCAATTTCTTTTCTCAAATTCTCGATTTTGGTACTAAGTCTTTGTTCCCATCTCGGTTTTTGAGGCGTACGTGTCTTAGGTGCTTTTAGTATTTTTTGTTTGTTGGCTTTAATTGTTGCTAGAGCTGCGCAATACACGTGAAGATGTATTTCCTCGAGGTTCATATCTGCATCCAATTGACTTTCCAGAATTTGATTAGCAATTCCTAAGAGTGAGTGCGTGTTTGGAGTATAAATGAGTTTTGGTAGCGCCGGCCTGCTGGCAGGGTCGGATCCTCTGAATTCAGTAAGATGTTGTTGGTAGTTTTCTTCCCATAATGTTTGACGGTTGATTACTGAGGGTCGAAGACTTAATAGTGGTAGGTCAGCTTGAGGTCCTCTACTTTCTTGTTCCTGAGTCTCTGGGGTTTCATTTATAGGCTGTTGATTAATCTCCCTCTCCACCTCTGCCCTTATTTGTTCGATTGCAGGTAGAGGTATTAGGTTATTCCTTATGATAGCTCTACGTTGATCTGCTATTCGTTGTTCTGAGAGGTGATTTAGGTGTGGCATTTTCTCAATGAAGTGATTATGCAGTCGCATGCGGTACATCGTCATATCAGTCTCCAGTGCCGTAACTGTGAAAAACGAACGTATTACTTGTTTGTTGGTTTCATTGTCCCATTTTATACGTCGTCTTTCTGATTGTGCCTGATTTGGTTCAGTGGGTGCGACAGGCTGTCGCACAACACGTCTCCGAGGCGCCGTAGGTTCAAGCGGTTGATGGGGTACGTTTCGATGAGCGGTGCCCCCACCATTCTCATCTACATGCTGGACATCCTGACGGTTCCGATTGGAAGGACAAGCATCTAATCCTTCCCCGCCCGAGTAACGATTTCTTCGTGTGTTGAAAGCACTTTTTTTTTCACACCATACGGGATGCTACCCCGCGTGGTGGTGGTTCTCCCTCTCGCGTTAGCCCATCTGCTGCAGATCCGCCACCGGGGATGGTTACCCGATCCTGAATCTCCAGAAATAGTTACCGGGGCTACCAACGTGGAGGTGCGAGCAGGAATTGGTAGGAGAGGCTATAAGAGACGCTTCACTACCATTTTAACCCCTTATTATTATTATCATTATTATTATTATTATTATTATTATTATTATTATTATTATTATTATTATTATTATTATTATTATTATTATTATTATTATTATTATTATTATTATTATTATTATTATTATGTTGTATATGCTCGTCTTATAACGGTGTTTCAGAGAGGAGCGGTACGAGTACAAGTTCCTTCATAACTATTTTAAGTTGAGGTGTCTTCTTACTATTGCTGCTGTTTCCAGAATAACAGCTTTCTGAAGCTGTATGTATATGAGCGATGGTAGGTTAAGTATTTGTAGGCTGGTGTGGAGGCTTTTTGGGATTATTCCAGTTGTGGAAATAATAAGAGGAACCACGTTAACGTCACTTTGTTTCCAAATTGTCTTTACTTCCTCAGCAAGAGGAGTATATTTCACCAATTTTTCATTCCACGTGGATTGCAGGTTGTGAGAATTTGGGATGCCGACATCTATAAGATAAGTTATAGCTGCAGTCTTGTTGGTAAGGGTAATATCTGGTCTATTACATGGAATCGTCTTATCGTTTAGTATGCTACGATTCCAATAGAGGCGATAGTGCGCATTTTCAATGCCGTTTTCGAGTTGGTATTTGTAGTAAGGTGATGCATCCTCGTGGAGTTGGTAAAGTAGAGCCTATTTTTGATGTACTATCTTCGCAACTTGGTCGTGCCTTTTAAGATAGCTAGTCGGAGCGAGTACTTTACAACCGGCGGTGATGTGCTGTATTGTCTCTCCATTTTCTTTACATCTTCTGCATTGATTGATGACATCCAACTCCTTTAAAATAAATTTCCGATAGTTCCTGGTTAAAGTAACTTGATCCTGGATTGATATCATGAAGCCCTCGGTTTCGACAAATATATCCGCTTGTGTCAGCCATTTGTTCGACGCTTCTTTGTCTACATAAGGTTGGCTGAGATCATTCGGGTATCTACCGGGAAGTGCCTTACTGGACCAGTCTATAGTCACCTCCTGTTCATAGGCGGCATCAGTGGGAAGTCGAGTGTCTCTTGCATGCAGAAGATCCAACGGGGTGTAGCAGTGGTCAACCTGCGAGATAGCCTCATGCAAAGATGTTCGTTTTTGAAGCTAATAATGCTGGAGACTATTGATTTGTTTCTGTTGCAACCGAATTATATCCACAAGACCTCGGCCTCCATTTTTACGGGGAAGTATCAGTCTTTCAGTAGCTGCTTTTGGATCCATGGGCTCTAAATTTTATTAAATTTGTTCGAGTTTTTCTTTGAATATCCTCAAGCTCTGTTCGTGTCCACTTCACAGTACCACAGGTATAAGTAAAGACTGATATAGCGAAGGTGTTAATGGCATTAAACGTGTTCTTGCCATCGAGTTTAGATTTAAGAATACTGGTCACTCTATATAGATACTCTTCAGTGACTCTTTCTTTAATATCCTTATGCTTGAGGCGTTGGGATTGGACCAGTCCAAGGTACTTGTATGTGTCGTTTTCTTTCATGGCCTCAATAATGTCTCCATCATTCAACTGAAAATCTATTGCTGTTATTTTGCCTTGACTGATGTTTAATGTTTTACACTTGTCGAGGCCAAATGACATATTAATGTGATTTGAGAAGGTCTCTGTAGCCTGAAGTAGGTAATTGAGTTGTCTCTCGTTTCCCGCATATTACTTGATGTCATCCATATACATTAGGTGGCTGATGTTACAGTATTTCCTTGCTTCAATTTAAATCCATACCCTGTACTGTTGAGAAAAGTTAAAAGGGGGTTGAGTCCCAAACAAAACCACAAGGGACTCAAGCTATCTCCTTGAAAAATTCCCCTTTTGATGCTAATTGGTCTTGATGCGATCGTTTCAGCTTTATGGTTAATTCGCAATACTGTATTCCATGATGACATTAGGTGTTTCAACATAGCTATAATTTTCTGATCCACCTTGTACAAAGCCAGAACACGCAAAAGCCAAGTATGGGGCACTGAGTCAAATGCTTTCTTATAGTCTATAAAGGTTGTGTAGATGTTTCGTCGCTTATTAGCCGCTTGTTCTATTACTACCGAATCTATAATTAGTTGTTCCTTGCAACCCTGCGATTTTTTGATACATCCCTTTTTTTCTTCCGACAGTATATTATTTGAATCTAAGTATCCGTAAATGCTTTTCAATAGACATGATGTTAAAATCTTGTACAAAGTACATAAGCATGTAATTGGTCTGTATTTGGCTGGGTTGTTCATTTCTTCTCCTTTTGGCAAAAGATACGTATTCCCTTGTGCCAATAATGATGGTATTGTCGTGGGGTCCTCTAAGAAATGTCTGAAATGTAGAGCAATATAGGAGTGGCTACTTTTAAACCGTTTAAGCCAGTAGTTATGAATTTGGTCCGGTCCTGGTGCTTTCCAATTCTGGGTCATTTTGAGGACTTCGGAAACCATGTCAGTCGTTATATGAATTGGATCCATTTCTGGCTTCTCATTCATTCTCTGTTTCTCGTTGTCGATCCAGACGGCATCCCCTTTGTGGGAGATAGGTTGGGACCAGATGGATGACCAGAAATTTCCCTCGGCATCCTGGGTAGGTGGGCTTTCAGTCGTATTCTGATTTTTTGTTCTTAGGCTTCGGTAATATGCCTTCTGGTTATTGTTAAACATTGTGTTTCGTCTCCTTCTTAAAGCCGCTTCACGATATCTTTTGAGCCTACTTGCTTTAGCCCTTAGTTTTTGTTTTAAGGTGTCAAGAGTTTCATGAATCCTCATATTGTCAGGGTTTCGTGCTGCATTCTTCTGTGTTGTACTGTTTATTTTAGTTACAGCTTTTTTGAACTTTTTACTTCGATTGCCTACAATATACTGATGTATTCTGGCAATATCTGCCCTAAGTTTGGAGATTGACTTTGCCAAGCGAAGTAAAGTAAAATTCTACAGGAGTAGATAAAACAAGTGTCACAATGACTGGTCTTGTAGTACGAGTGAAGTACTACAGAAAGTCATTTTGACACAAGTTTTACACAATATTTTTTATAATTCGCATTTATTTAATTTTTTAATTAAAATAGAATTACATATAATCCCTGTTTGTAAACTATGAGGAGTGGTTTGAGTTTAAGTTGGCAATTCTGTAGATTCCTGATTGGTCAGATCACAGATGGTTTTATTCAGCACTTTTGACATATTATGACCGAACAATTGTGTAAATTGTAAACAAACTCTCATTTAAGCTTCTTCGTATATACTTGCGATCTATTTATATTATATCATGAACAGAATTATTTCTACTACGCAGAAGAAAGTATTAAATGAACAAATTTTAATGTAATTTTTAAATAAATGAATATAACATAAATTCGACATTTTTATTTATCAATAAATATTTGTAAAATGTTTTTTCTTTTCAAATGTTTGATATCAAAAATTAAATGAATCTACTAATTATAAATAAAAAGTTAACCCATGCCTGATTTATACGACACTGATGTTGCAAAAGTTTTCTATCTCACTTCAGGCACTATTTATTTCTTTTTAGTTCGCGAATATCAAAAGTGCCAAGATAGGATTGTCGAGTTATTCTTTCGGCTGCCTGGTATGATGATTTTTTTTTTAGGTCGTGTTAATAACATCTGGTTCGATATTAATTATTTGTATTTCCACTCCATATTTGACTATCGCATGCTCTATTCTGATATTCACGTTTTTCAAAATTAAAGTATGGTATAGCTCTACAGCCAAGGCTCTGAAACATCTAGAAGGAATAGGTGAGTTAGATCTGTATTATAATAAATGTTTGATGTGTAGGTTGAAATTTAGTGACTGTATTTATTGGTTGATTCGTTCAAATCATATTTGTTCGTAGACTATTTTATATTATGAAAACTGGAGATATAAAACACAACAAATTTTTAATGTACTCTACAACTACTCCCGCAATAATGATTAATGTTGCCGCTAAAGGTCCGGCGTAACAAAAAAAAAGTTGCCACGTCTTGTATAGTCTTAGATGTTCATTTAATTATACGGTGATGAGCAATACATTTTTATTATTTACACCTATTGTTCCTGATATTTTAAGTTGATTTTTTTGTTATTTTTAGCAAAGTCTCCTGTATTTTCACACGTCAATTTGACACTCACTGGCATTAACACCATACGAGCCTCAAAAGCGGAGGAAATTTTAATCAAAGAATTCGATCAGCACCAAGTAAGTATATTTATATGACTTTTAACCATATACATAAAAATAAGGTAAACAGGGTGAGTCACCAAGAAGGCCACGGAGCTTTATGACAAAACGATAAATATTTTCAAAAACTTTTTTTGCAATATTATGTAAGTATTCAAGAGCTACAATTTAAAAATATTTTTAAACTTACAGGGTGTTCCAAAAAGCCTTGGTATATCAAAGTGTGATGATCCCGAAAAAGTCAGTATCATAAAAAAAAGACATTTTTACAGAAAAAGATTAAATTGTACATTTTATATTTTCCAATGTTAATAGTGGTGGTCATCGATCTGATTAAGGTCAGGCGAACACCCAGAAATCACGTTTCTATTTAACGTAAACACCGCGTTCACACACGCGGAAGGTCGAATCTATCGGTGACTGACTTGAATGTTTCCTATAAAAACAAAGTGTAACTTACCCATGATTAATTCAATTATTATTATTTTGAATAAGTTAAATGGTCTATGATATTGTAATATGTGTTAATTTTAAATATACTGAACCCAGTGATTTTTATAAATGATGTTGTTTATTCAATCCCCGAAGAACGGCTACTAGGTAAGTGTTTTCCTCAAAGATATAATGGCTTCACGTAACATATACGAGGGGCACTTACCGAGTAACCACTACATGGCGATCCTGCGAACGAAATGGTAATGGAAAAATTAATTGTATAATGGTAATCGCCACTACATGGCCATCCTGCAAACTAAATGGTAATGATTGGTAAAATGGAAATAAATGGTTATTGTAAAATGGTAATGGAAAAGTTGATAGTAAAATGGTAATCGCCACTACATGGCGATCCTGCGAACGAAATGGTTATGGTAAAATTAATGGTATAATGGTAAATGATCCTGCAAAGTAAATGGTAAATGGAAATGCTAATTGTATAGAACAAATGTTAATGGTAAATAATTCAGCAAATTAAAGGCAAAACAAATGGTAACGACGAGTGGAACTATATGGTTTTCTATCTAAATTTGGGACCTTGGAGAAGAGAAACTATGGGAGGTTCATCAACCAAACAAGAGGCAAAAGGAACTGGAATTGTCAATAATACTTTTATGGTACAGCAAGACAGTTTTGCGATGCACATAATGGTTCTATTGTATATTATAACTGTAGCTTTCATCTTGAAATTTATTTGGTCATTGTGGAAAACGCACCAAAGAGCGTTGAAAAGGGGCATCAACCGAAGCATTGCAGCGAAGCAGACAACAGGAACTCTAACTGTGTAAAAATAATTGTAAGTAAGTTAATAGCCAAAAATTGTATTGTTAAAATACCTATCTCTATATTTGAGGAATTCGATATTTGCGTATTACAAATAATAAGCAAACATTTGAAAATGGCGACAAGTATGAATGATTTTTTTAATTTTGCGAGTAAATTTTACCGACCGAATTTAACGGCGAAGCAAGCAAATTACAATCATTTTTGAACTCATTAAATTTGCTACAAACAAACACTACAGGTAACGAGGAAAATGCTATTCTACTAATTAAGACGAGATTAACGGGAAAAGCCAGAAGTTTAATAACGACGGAAAACTCCATTACAGAAATCAAGAAGAAACTAAAAACGGGAATAAGAGGAGACAATCCAAGCCTTCTCTTAGCGAAACTTGGTAAAGTAAAATAACATGGAAAATATGTAACACAGTATGCAACGGAGATATAAAAATTAACGGAGAGACTACAGGCAGCATACGTATCGGAAGGTATGCCCGAATGACTAGCCAAAAAATATACTAAGGAAGCAACGATTAAGGCAGTAGCTACGAATGCCACAATGGATGCAACCAAAACAATAATTGCAGCGGGAAGTTTTGAAACTACGCAAGAAGTACTATCCAAATTGGTTTCAGTGGAAGGTATAGTAGGACAACAACAAGTTTTACACATGGAGGATAACAGGAATTTCTTCAGGAAACCAAACTTTGACTTTAGGAATAATCATCGGAGAGGAAACAACAGAGGATTTTATAACGGTAATCATTCAGGAAGGACATTCCGACAGTTTAATCAAGGAAATAACTACGGCAGATACGAAAATTTTAATAAAGATAGGAAATTTAATAGGAATGGAAATTATAAAAATCGAGACAACAATAATGTAAGAATATGCGAGATAGAACGAAAAATGGAAGAATTGAGCAGACAAATAGCGCAATTAAAGAAAGAAAACTACTTTTTAAGGATGGAAAATATGGAACTAAAAGAAAAAACAGAATTTTTGCAAGGAAACATGACACATACTCAGAAAAATTTTAGAGAGAAGAATTTAATAATACATGGTATAGAAGAAGAAAACGAAGAAGATGAGGAACAACTAGAAAACAAATTAGAAGATGTAATGAACAAGGTTAATAACACAGTAGATGTTAGAACAGATATCTTGAAATGTGAAAGATTAGGAAACAAAACCAGTAACAAAAATAGACCAGTACTAATAATGATGAAAGATGTGAATAAGAAAGTAGAAACTTTGGAAGGAACGAATAAACTAAGAGGAACAAAAATATATATTGATGAAGATTACCCAAAAGATATATTGGAACAGAGAAAACAATTAATAAGATACATGAAACAGGCGAGAGAAAGTGGAGCTAAAGCTAAGATAATTGATAATACATTAATGATTAACGACCACGTGTACAGTTTAAAAAAACTAGAAGAAAAGAAGAATAAATTAGAAATACATACAGAATGGGATAAAGCAACATATAAGGAAAATAACAAAACTAATCCGAAAATTTTGGATAAAATTTTCAGCGATAAAAGTTTTAAGCAATTGAGAGGTAAATACATTATCTAAGAAAAATGTGAAATTTGATCGATTTGGAAAAATACGATTTTGAAATACAATATGTCAAAGGTATACCGAACTACGCGGATAGCATATCGAGAATATCCATAGAAGAACTTAAGGATTTATATATAAATAATTCACATGTCTTGGCAATCACAAGAGCACAAACGCGAAAAGAAAACGCTCAATCAAAAAAGGATCTAAGGATTAACGAAGAAACAAAGGAAGTAAGAATACAAAAACCTTCAGTAGTAAAAGTTTTAAATAATCTTGAGACACATAAATTACTAATTTTACACTTTGAAAATAACCGTATCTCACTAAGGATGGGCATTCGGATCAAAAATAAATTGAAATTTAGTGAAGCCTTAATTACCGGAATACACAACTTCGACCTAGGACGAACGTTGGAAAACTTGAAGAGCTATCGGTAAAAAATGAAGTAAAAAGAATTAAAATATATACAAATGATGATATATTCAAAAAGTGCACAGTATAAGAATTTATAGAAGAAGGAAATCAAAGGTTAAAAAATATTCTAGTATGTATATGCGAAGTACCAAAAACGGTACAGCAAAAAGAAGAGATACAAAAGATTTTAGAAAGATACCACAACGATCCAATGTTTGGAGGACATGTAGGAAATAATAGATTTTTAAAGAAATTAAGAGCAAATTTCAGGTGGAAGAACACGGAGAAAGACGTAAGGAAGTATGTAAAGAATGCCATAAATACCAAATGAATAAAGCAAAGCTTAATCATAAGGAGAAGATACATCTATAAAACCGTTTGATATAATTTACATAGACACAATAGGTCCGTTTGTAGAAAGTAACAACGGGAATCGTTATTGTATTACAATATTATGCGAACTAACGAAATACGCAGTTATGATACCGGTTCAGAACAAGGAAGCACACACAATAGCAAAAGCAACATTTGACAATTTTATACCGAATTACGGACTGATGAAGGAGATAAGAACAGATCAAGGGACGGAATACAAGAATGAAATAATGAAGAACTTAGCGGAACTTTTAAATATAAAACATAATTTTTCAACAGCATACCATCACGAGGCCATAGGCAGTTGTGAAAGATTACATAGAACATTTAATGAGTATATAAGAAACTTTATCAAATATTCTAGGGATAACTGGTGCGAGTTTGTAAAAATGTTTGCATATTGCTATAATACAACACCAAACACGTATCATGGATACACTCCTTTTGAGTTATTATACGGGAGAAAACCCAATTTACCAGAATTCTTAAATGTAGAAATTGAACCGTGTTACAATCTTGAAAGATATGATAAAGAATTAAAATATAATTTACAATACGCAAATGAAAGAGCCAAACAGTTTTTAATAAAAAACAAAATAATTAGAGTAAATAATAGTGAAAAGGAATCTTCACCTGTAAATTTTAGAATAGGGGAATTAGTTATTTTAAAGAATGAAGGGAGAAATAAGTTCGATCCACGTTATTTAGGTCCGTTTAAAATAACGGAAATAAAAGGTGTAAATTGTGAGATTACATCTCAGGACAATAAACTACCACAGACAGTTCATAAGAATCGTTTGTATAAATACAACAGCAGAAAACAAATGTAAACAAGTGAAGAGTGTTTATAAACGAACAAGTAGTGTTTACTAAACAAAAACAATCACGATCACGAGAACTGTTATATTTATAGGTAGTATAGAAAAATTAAGACGATAATTTTTCTCTTCCAAGAGGGGATGATGTGATGATCCCGAAAAAGTCAGTATTATAAAAAAAGACATTTTTACAGAAAAAGACTAAATTGTACATATTATATTTTCCAATGTTAATAGTGGTGGTAATCGATCTGATTAAGGTCAGGCGAACACCCAGAAATCACGTTTCTATTTAACGTAAGCACCGCGTTCACACACGCGGAAGGTCGAATCTATCGGTGACTGACTTGAATGATTCCTATAAAAACAAAGTGTAACTAACCCATGATTCATTCAATTATTATTATTTTGAATAAGTTAAATGGTCTATGATATTGTAATCTGTGTTAATTTTAAATATACTAAACCCAGTGATTTTTATAAATGATGTTGTTTATTCAATCCCCGAAGAACGGCTACTAGGTAAGTGTTTTCCTCAAAGATATAATGGCTTTATGGTAAAAGTAGTTTATACGAGGGGCACTTACTGAGTAACCTCTACAAAAGTTATGTTTTTATAAATGGAACACCCCGTATTTTTTAAAATTTTTAAATTAATCGTAACAAAATGATATTTATTGAGTGAATGAAACGACGAGTACTCAGTGTGTATTTATTATTAAAATTCAGCTAAGCGCTTTCGGCCACTAGGCCATTCTCAAAGCTGTCCTATGAAATTATAATATTTGTAAAATTTGAAAGAAAAATTTAAAAAAATTTTAAATTTACATTATGCTCAATTAGATAGATTGAACATTGAATCAAAGATACTTTATGACAACATAACTGAACTTGTTCCTTACGAGGTTTTTCGACAGAGATTTAGTGAACATATGGAGGAACAAATTAATAGGGTTAATAAAAAGCTCCAACAACTTATTAGGGCTAGGGTCTTGTCTTCAGCTAGTCATGAGCAGACGGCTTCGAACTCAGGTAAGTTTTCTGACTTCCAATTTCATGACCGCATTATTAACCTTACACACACTACATTTAATAGTGAAGAGTATGAGTTTAGTCAACCCCATCTTATGTCATCATATAATGTCACGTCATGTCATTACATAAAATGTTCATTATAATATCCTTTTCTGTTACTTTGTGTTTTTAATCAATATAGTAAAACGTATCCAGTGCATAGTTACAGTCCATCGACACGAAAACAATAATGGTCTCAAATTTTCTACTTTAAACAATTTAAATTCAAAAATTTTAGAAGAACTCGCTATAGATGTAGATGTGTTACGAGAAAGTTTGAATCTGGATGATAATATTCAAAATAACATAAAGAGTAGCTGCTATTTATCTTTACAAAAAAACTTCACTAAATTTCATAACAACAAGGCTAAACTGAAGTCAAAATTCTATGAACAACAAAGATTGGTAAAGGTTATTGATGGTAAGGTGAAGGCTAATAGTTTGATGTTTACAAAAGCTGATAAAGGTAATTGTTTAATCATAATGTACCGAGATGATTACATAAATAAAACGGAAGAATTTCTACAATATAATAACTTCTTAATCATGAACAATAATCCCACTAAAAAATTAACAACTGATCTAAAAGACATATTGAATGAGCATTAGACAATTTTCTCCACTCATGGCATCAATACGAGGCATTTTACTCCTACTAACTCCCACATACCTTAGACTTTATATGGACTTTTCAAGATACATAAAGAGAACCAGTTGTTAGCTTTTCCAACACTCCTTTGGAGCTTCTATCTAAATTTGTCAATAACTTCCTTGATACAACTCTAAATGATAAACCAGTGTACACTGTTAAGAGCAGCTTGGACTTGGCAGATAGAATTAAAGATTGTAACTTCCAGTCTAATTTTTTAATGGTTTCTTTTGACGTTTCCAATCTCTTTACCAACGTCCCCCAAATAGAAACAATCCCTATCGTTAGCAACCTATTCCAATCTAAGAACATTGACCCAATTACAACATCTCACATTGTCCGTTTACTTAAATTTTGTCTTTCGCAGGACTTCTTTTCCTTTAATGACAACCAGATGGATTAGCCATGGGTAACCCACTCTCACCATTGTTAGCGGATTTTTTTCTTGATCACCTAGAGTCAACGGTTACTTTCAATAACAATCCACATTTTAGTAAAGTCATTAAATGGTTCAGATATGTTGATGATGTTTTAGCTTTTATCAATGGAGATGAAGAGGATGCATACAGTATCCTCAGCAAACTTAACGATATACATCCTTCCATACAGTTTACCTTGGAAATCGGAAACAATGACTCAATAAATTTTTTGGATTTGAGTTTATCAAGGAAAGCTTCTGAAATTAAATTTTCCATATACAGAAAACAGACTGATCTTCTTATTCCAATACATTCTGACCACCCTATTCAACACAAAATGTCTGCTATATCTTGTTTTGTATATAGATTACTTAGGGACCCTCTTTCTCCACATAATTTCAACGTAGAACTGAATATCTTGAAACAGATGGCATTGAACAATGGTTATTCTCCTCAAATTGTTGATAGTATGGTCTCGAAGACAACAAGGAGGTTGAGAAGGAATTCAGCCTACCCCGAGTGTCTAAGCACTAATGAAATTTGCTTCGGAAGAAATTCGCGGACTGTAGATTTATTCGAAAACAACTGTAATTTCTTAGGAATGTGGGTACTCACCGGATTGCTGGCTTTCTGTACCTTAGGATCCCTTGATTTAGGCTATCACCATTTTTATTATTCACTTTAACGTCTCAGTATGTTTTAAATCACTTTAATGTTCAGTTTGTAATTTTATCACCAAATTTACTTTTTTTTTAAATTATCGTGGTTAACGGTCGCCGGCCAAAACGTTTTCTGTCTTGTCCTTTTAGCGCAAGCGCTACGCGATATGCGCACCCAATCGCTTGAAACCAGCTGTTTTTGATCAGCGCCGAAATTATTTTAAAATTAGAAAAAACTCAAATCATTAGTGCATGAACACTGAGGTTCACAACAACGAACCGACTCAGTATCGTTCATTGACTTATTGTGGTGAAGTTACAGATGGAATTTCAAAGATTATTACTAACAATCTTGAAGATGTTAAAATCTCCTTTAAATCTAAATGTTCCATTTTCACAATTTTCTCTAAGAACAAAGACCCTATTGATAAACTTAACAGAAGTGGTATCTATAAATTAATTTGTGATTCTTGTCCATCTACTTATGTGGGTAGGACGACTCGTGCTTTAGGTACTAGAATCAAGGAACATCTCAACAAACCTACTTCTTCGAATTTCGACTTCCATATTAAGTTTAATAACCACAACTTTTCTCCATCACGCAACTCTAAAATCCTGCATAACATTCCCAGGAACAACTTCAGAAATATGGACTTGCTCGAAGATCTAGAAATACTCAGGGAAATGAAAGTTAACTCAGAACACTGTCTCAACACCCAGGTACATCTTAATTGTAAATTTCAGCCTCTGTGGTCCTGTAGAGCTTTCGTCTCACCTTCTCACCGTGGCGATCTGGTCCAACAATATTTCGCCCAGCACTCGGCTGATTCGTAAAAGGCGAATGAATGACTCTTTCCTATCTTCTATCCATTCTTTACCTCTATTTCTTTTCTTCTACTTTAAGTTCTACACCTATCACTATATTACACACTGTGTTCCAGACACCTAGAAACTTTCATACTCAATTCAACAACCTATTCATCGTATATTTAATTTTAAAATAATAGGAATAAAACCCCCCTCATGAACTTATCTGAGACATGATTAGTATGGATCTGGGTTTGATCTTGGTACTGGTTCTAGATTACCACAGTGTACTTCGGACACCATGCTATGTATGGGTCATAGTTTGGTTCAGCATACAAGCAATCTTAAAAAGGATGGTTCTAGGTATGGCATACTACCTTCTATTCTTATTGCTAACACATCTGCTATCTTTCCACTCTAAGCTACTCTCTTCCTCGGTTTCCTCTTTTTCGTGATATGCCTAGTATGGATCTAGGTTTGTCACAATTATCTTATAACTTTTACTCCCTTTTCATACAATTTTAGGCATATCTGCCATCCTTTTCTTCTCTTTCTAATCTCACGTTTCATTTTAGAATTTAAAAAAATACGGGGTGTTCCATTTAAAAAAATATAACTTTGATATGCTATGGCTTTTTGGAACACACTGTAGATTGAAAAATATTTTTTAAATATTGCTCTTGAAGACTTACATAATAATGCACAAATTTTTTTTAAATATTTATCGTTTTGGCATAAAGCTTCGTGGCTTTCTTGGTGACTCACCCTGTATAGCTGAAGTGAGACGTTCGACCCTTGTAGATATGGAGGCAGCCATTTCGATTTTTAATTGTCATATTTAGAACTAGAAATTTTAAATTTCGTTTGATTTGAATCAACGAGAAAATTAAATTGAAGTTTAAAATTTATTTGGGAAATAAAATCAGCTCTAATTGATAAGTCGATAAAGCCAGGTCGATAAAATTGAAAATCAGCTAGCAAAATATTAGTTAAATGGGGCACTTATTGGAATCGATTTTAAAATCAGACATAGGATCACAAATTTTGTCTAAGACTAAAGTATCGAAATTAAAAACAGGAAAATCCCTAGTATACGGGAAAATTGAGAGGACAACTTTTCCAGTCTGCAAGAGGCAAGACCATTAATTTCAAGGGCACTTTGAGACTGAGGGATACCTGTGTTTAAGGCTTTACGGGTAATAACAAAATTTTGGCTACCACAATCTAAAGTAGCCCTTAAGGGTCGCTGACTACCTTTATTATCAAGTACCTGAACCACAGCCGTGGACAACAAAACTATCTTTACAACGGGGAATTTGAGTCCAAACAAAGTAGTGAGAGTTTTTTATCGAAATGCAAAAGAGTACGATGAGTCTTGGATTTGTAAGACCGACAAGTGTATTTGGAGCGACAGGAACGAAGATCGTGAGAGGAACTTGAACAATTAAATCAAGCAAAAACTATGCTTTTCTGAAGGACTGTTATTCAAAAATTGATCACATGTGTAAATGCTATGGTTTTTGCATAAAATACATTTAGTCCAGGAGAATTAGACCCCAAACCTTTGAAATATGGCTGTGTTGTGACGCAGATTAGATATTGGTTGGAATTGCTCGGAAATCATGTAAGAAAAGAAAATATGAAGGTCCGCCAGCTGAAAAAGTTGTGCTATTTGCAGGAAAAATCATAAACTGCAAAAAAACGCAAAAATCGCTCATTTTTTCCGATATTTCTTAATATAACTCTTTAAATCTGCAAGGTAGAGAAAAAAAGTATACTTACGAATTTATTCTTTATGAAATTCTCTACAAGACAGAATTGGTTTAAAATCGATATATTCAATTTTTTCGTTGAGAAATGACGATAAATGTAAAAAAAGTAGCTAAAAACGAGGTTATTTTAAAGCATTTGTTTCGCAGATAAGAAATCATCCATTCACGCTATAAATTGGGATTTAAGAACCTTATTATAGTATAAAACAATATGCCAAAGGCCGATTGATTTGGCCTGATAGTTTTTACAGTAATTAATTTCCGCGAAAAAATTAACGTCATTTTTGCGTTCATGCCAGGCTTACATTATTGAGTTGTAATAGGCGCCGATTTTTTTACAACTACTTAGACCTCTAAACTATAATACACAATAGTTATAATGAACAATTTTTGACTTTTTATCATTTTTTTACGCGATTTTGAAAAGTTGAAATCGACGCTTCAAATCGAGCGCGGCGCAAAAAGTTGCCTTATTTCGGCTTCTATTGGGCCGATTTTGATGATTTTTTTTAAATCGATGTAGCAAAATGAAAGAAACTCATTTTTTAGAATAGCGTCTACCAATTATGACAATTTAAGCATCTACAGTAACTACTTATAATTTGGCATTTTTTTATGTTGATAATAATCAATGATTATAATTATGTCCATGCTACGATTGTGTTGTTCATTGCAAATTCATATACCTAGTTAAAATAATTAGTAAACAATATTACAGGTAGTACAAATAATTGTTATGTATATTCATGGTATATTTTATTTCATTATAAGATCTACATACAATAAATAATGATATTTCGCTTATTTGTTACAACATTATTGTATTCTATTTTTTTACATAAATATATTATTTTATTTTATTTTAACTATACGAATTTGCAAAGAACAACACAATCCTAGCATGGACATAATTATAATCATTGATTATTATCAACATAAAAAAATGCCAAATGATGAGTAGTTACTGTAGATGCTTAAATTGTCATAATTGGTAGACGCCATTCTGAAAAATGAGTTTCTTTCATTTTGCTACATTGATTTAAAAAAAATCATTAAAATCTGCCCAATAGAAGCCGAGATACAGCAACTTTTTGCGCCGCGCTCGATTTGAAGCGTCGATTTCAACTTTTCAAAATCGCGTAAAAAATGATAAGAACTTGTTCATTATAACTATTGTGTATTATAGTTTAGAGGTCTAAGTAGTTGTAAAAAAATCGGCGCCTATTACAACTCAAAAATGTAAGTCTGGCATGAACGCAAAAATGACGTTAGTTTTTTCGCGGAAATTAATTAACAATTAATTCATGTAAAAACTATCAGGCCAATTTAATCGGCCTTTCGCAGATTTTTTTATACTATAATAAGGTTCTGAAATCCGAATTTATAGCGTGATTGGATGATTTCTTATCTGCGAAACAAATGCTTTAAAATAACCTCGTTTTTTAGCACCTTTTCTGTATCTGTATCTGTAAAAGTTGGAAGGGTGGGTAGACCCCACAGCACTTAGGCCGCAATTGGTCCATTGTGCATCCTTCTGAGGTTCAAAACTTCATTCTAGCTCGTCATCCAGCCTACTTCTCTGAAGTAGGCGATAACGTCGCCTGAATTAAGTTCCCTCATACTGGCGTGTGATAGCCTGTGCTCGCCGAATACATTAAACCTAAGATGAGAGAGTGTCTGACATTCACAAAGAATGTGCTCGACGGCCTCATCTTCTTGCTCACATCCTCTACAAAGTGGGGTGTCAGAGAGACCCAGTCTGTGGAGGTGTTTTCGTGGATGGCAGTGACCAGTCAGAATACCCGTGGCTGTTCGTAGGTTCCGCCTGTTCATAGTCACGTATTTTTTGGCTACTTTGCTGTCCGGATATTGTAGCAGTTCCTTGGCAAGCCTGCAGTCTTCTGCGTCGTCCCATCTACCCTTAAACTTATTAAGGGAGTGTTCCTTTAATAGGTCGGCCGTCGCTGACGCCGATAGACCAATGAAAGTGCCAGGTCCCAAAAGCTTTTGGGAGGCTGCCTTCCTGGCTAGCGAGTCTGCAATACGGTTTCCTTTCGATTTCTCATGGCCCTTAATCCAGCCTAAAGTGACCGTGTTGTTGTTACAGGCTTCGATTAAGGCCATGTGACATTCTAATACTAGGCCTGATGTAATACGTGGTCTGTTCAGGGCTAGTAGTATTTGTCTACTGTCCGTAAGGATGTATATGTTATTACCTGTGGCTTTCCTTTTGGTAATCTCTTTTGCAGCGATGCAGATAGCAGTGAGCTCTGTTTGAGCAACACTTGCATTGCAGCCTGAGCCCACATTTGATTTAGACCCATCTGTGAAGATACGGATTGTGTCTTCTTCCGTTGGGTCTTGTTCGTTGTTTTTAAAGATTACCTTGTAGGGCCTGTAGAAGGCATATCGCGGTGGAATCGAGTCCGTATTGGCCTGCAGCAGTGGGGCCTCCCTGAGGGCCTCATACCACAAGTTACGTCTCAGTTGACCGGATCCTACATCAGGTTGTATACCGGTAGAGCGTGGACGTGTCATGGTCATCAAAACAACCTCATTGATGTATATGTCAAGGGGAGTGAGACCGAGGATTACCTCCATAGGTCTTGTTGGTGTGGTTCTCATGCCTCCTGTAGTGTTGAGGCATGCTGTTCTTTGGATTTGATCCAGTTTACGGACGACTGTCAGCTGGTTTGCTTTAGCTCCTCAGGCAATCGCGCCGTACTTTAGCATAGGTTTGATGATGGCAGTGTAGATCCAGGCAGCAGCCCTAGGTGACATTCCCCAGGTGCGGCCGATGGTTCTACGACACAGCTCATAAGAAATATATGCTTTTTTAACTCTGTTTTCTAAGTGAGAGTTCCACGTTAACTTACTGTCAAAGGTAACCCCTAAATATTTCACCTCTGAAGAGAAATTAAGTTTGGTATCTAGGAGCTTTGGGGCTTGATGTTTTGCAAGCTTCCTTTTTTTCGTGAAAAGAACCATCTCCGTCTTTTTTGGATTTATTGACAGCGAATGGTCACTGCACCATTGTTCTATGATATTGAGGGCCTCTTGCAATAAAGAGCAGAGTGTCTCCTCGAATCTTCCTGTTAGCAGAATCACTAAGTCATCTGCGTATGCTATTGTGTAGAAAATGCTTTCGTTGAGGTGGCTGACCAAGGAGTCTAAGACCATGTTCCACAGTAGTGGCGAGAGCACCCCTCCCCGTGGACAACCTTTTACAACCAAGCCTCTGATGGTTACATCATCCACACTGATTTTTATCGCTTTTTTTGATAGCATGTTATATGTCCAGCCATTTATGGTTTGGGGGATATTTTTGTTGGAAAGTGCATTTGTTATTTTAGGAAAAGTGGTACTATCAAATGCTCCTTCTATGTCTATGAATACACCCAGGGTGGACTCCTTATTTTCCAACGATCTCTCGATGCGGCCCGCTACGAGATGAAGAGCCGAATCGGTGGATTTCCCTACTTTTTTTGCATTTATCGCCATTTCTCAACAAAAAAATTGAATATATCGATTTTAACCCATTCTTTCTTGTAGAGAATTTCATAAAGAGCAAATTCGTAAATATACTTTTTTTCTCTATCTTGCATATTTAAAGAATTATATTAAAAAATATCAGAACAAATGAGTGATTTTTGCGTTTTTTGCAGTTTATGATTTTCCCTGCAAATAGCACAACTTTTTCAGCTGGCGGACCTTCATATTTTCTTTTCTTAGATGATTTCCGAGCAACTCCAACCAATATATCTAATCTGCGTCACGACACAGCCATGTCAAACTGTAGTGCTCCTGGCCTAAATGTTGATTAGACAAATTAGTAACTAAAAAAGTTCTTGAACGAGTTTTACTGGAAACTTTTGAAATTGAGGGTGGATCTTTCGATCGGAAGGATTTCGGTGAAGAAACGTTAACATTTAAATTACTGTATGCGTTCAATTGGGTTTCTAAAAACGCAATCAAGCTTGTGAAGGTGGGTATCTCTGGTGATTTATGTTCCATTTCAAAGAGTTAGTCGAGAATATAACATATTAAACATACTAAAGCCCCACTTATCTGTAGGTAAACCAATCACTTGGACGGCAGAAAGATTTTCTAAATAAGATTAGACAAATAATCAGCTGTTACTCCGGATCACCTAGTTTTAGAATACCTCGCCATTGTAAGCCAATGCAAAAAATGCTTCGGACAAGAAATTTGCAAGAGTGAGAATCTAACCTCCTTGAAGCAGTCCCAAATACTAGAGTTCATTCTAATCCTGCAACTGGAAGGCGAGCTGTAGTAGTAGCGAGAACAGCTCTGATAAGGGGGGGGGCATAATAAACTATAGGTTTCACTCCTTTGTTAGCTCGCTAAAATATAATCTAATCTAGCCTCGTGAAATTTCAACTACCTATAACGAACCCAAACAGACAATAATCGACTATTTCTAAGACATACTGATGCGACGTAGCCTTGTTTTACTATTTTCACAAGCCTCTGAAACTAAATAATACATTTGATCTCTTCATTTTCTAGGATGTCCACACTTCTATTACGTATTTAATCATAGCCTGTATGTCCGGTTTCTGTTTATGGCTCGATATAGTAGTTGCAGTATTTCAGGCGTGTGTTACCTATGGTTCGATTTCTTTAAACAGTAGTAAGTATTTTATCTTTGAAATTAAATTTGAATTACGACATATTTCTCTCTAGTTTCATACATGAGTGGTAGTTTGGTCGGTTTAGCTATTTGTCAATGCATGAACCTCAGTGGTCGGTTACAATATGGTTTGAGACAAACTGGGGAGGTTATAAATAATATAACTGCCGTCGAAAGAGTACTTCAATATACCAAAATGGCTCAAGAGGGACCCTTCGATACGCCGAAAGGTATGTTATCGAGTAAATTTCTATTTCGATTTATTGAAGTGAAACTTTTTGTAATGGTTTTGTAATTTATTTAAACAGTAAACGGGTGGGATAATTTTTAAACATACGGTATGACTACTTACTAATTTATTTAAACACTAAACTACTAACTAACACTTAATTTATATATGCTCAACTAATCACTTAAATTTAATTTATATGCACACAAACTTAATTATTAATTTATATCAACAGTTTAATGTTCACTGTTTCGGTGTATTCTTGTTTATTTCTCGAGATCACTTTATCAACTAACTAAACTTTCTCGGGTCGGTTCCTTATATATATTAGTACCTTTTTTACTAAAAAATTCTGGATTGCGGCTTACACCAAAACAATTGGCTCTGGCATTTTCTAGATAAGACTGGCCACAAAAATAATGTATAGTTTGAATCATTACTTATAGTTAATTTAAAACACTTGCACACCTTCCTACTACCTATGTTGTTACCTCCTCAATCTCAGGGTCAAGAGGTAAAAATAAGAAAGTTGTTACCTTACTCAATTTGTTGAAGACCTTCCAATTTATACTGGTTATAAGACTCTTAAGCAGGCCAGGTATTTTCCAAAAAAAATATAAAGGTGATTGATAAACTGCATAAGTCAACAGATGAATCGGTTAGTTTTTATCTACCTACCCTAAGAAAAGAAATGAAAGAATTATTAACATCTCCAAAACTTTTAATCTCCCAACTTCATGAGTTTAATACCTTAATGACAATAGTATATTAGTGTTTACTAAGAATTTAGTAAACAATACCATAATGAAAATAATACATTAGTGTACTGAAATTTGATAGTAATTTACTGAAAATATACTACTCACTTAGCTCACATTAAATGAGTAACTACCACTCCCTTTTTGCAATTGCAGAAAGTTTACATTTGAATAAAAAAAAACTAGTAATAACTAGTGTAATTACATTGTTACAAGAATTATGGTTTATTGAAAACCTAACCACTTGAAAGGAAAAAATAAATAGATACGTTACATTAAATTGTTTTGGAGATTAACTTTATCTTAAAAAAAAAAAAATATATATATATATATATATATATATATATACATAACTTTATATCTTATGAGCATTATCAGGCCCATTAAGCTTCCTGGTACACCCCCATTCCCTGTTGGTTATCGGAGACCCAGAAACGGTAGCAACGACCACAGGTTTGTTTTATTTTTGTTTCACTGGAACACTTCTTCCACCCATGATAACTGGCATCTGGCCATAAATATGGATATAAACAAAAATACTTCTGCCTACAGGAGCCAACTGACAGTACTATCAGTGATCCCCAACCACAACGTAAACTGTGGTTTTTCAAACCACCTCCCATCAACAATAAATCCCGTCCTATTAGTAGGACATAAAATAAGGACATCAAAAATGCCTAAAAATTCATAATTACAAACTAGTAATTTTATACAAAAACTACAACAAAATGGTTCCTTACCAACACCAACAAAAAATCCTCTAACATATGAGCTTCCTTCTCAAAAATACTTTTAAATTTCCTATTGTCTGCTTACTGCCAAATTTATTTAACAGTTATCTCAATGAGATGACACTGTCGGTATCAGATATTTTTATGTAAATCTATTCAGCCACAACACGTGTTCAACCCAAAAGGAAAAGAAAGAGAGATCACAGAGCACTTCAATCTTTCACGAAACAACTGAATGATTTTCTCATATCAGCGTTTATCGACCTGACGTCAGTACTTAAGGTGGGTTCACCTTATAACCACAGACCTTTAAAGTAATGGACGCATCCATAGATCTGTACAACATTTTAAATGAAAGCGTCCGCGTACGTATATTTAAATTTTTAAATTTACCAAATCCACAATAAACCTACATCCCGTTTTACGGTTCATTACAACCGTAACAACAGTTATAAAAAAAACCTGCGTATCCGCCATAATTTTAACTTTCACACATGGCTTAGTCAGTAACGGATTTAGGGACTATACCAGTGTGCTGTTTCGTAACATTTTTATGGGACACTATTGTATATTTTATACTTTATTTAAATAACACATTGATAGTAATGACATATCTATTTCTAATATGACAGTGCTAATTCTAACTTTACAAACATGAAAACAATCAAATAACATAAAATACCAAGTGACAAAAGATTATATATAGTAATAATTCTTCGGGTTGTAATAAGAAGGTCATTCATAATTCAAACGATCAGATGGTCTTCGAATTCTTGAAGATCGTCGTAGTAAATACCGGTTTTCATCGAACTGATTTGTAACAAAATCTGTTTGCTGATTAACAGGACTGGATGGAAAACCATAAAACGATGTAGATGTGGATGCAGACGGATCAGATACACGTGAGGGTGAACCTCCATAAAATATAGAACTGGATGTCGCATCATTGTTTTCACGGTGGATTGACATTTTACTGGATGAATCTCTATTTTGATTCTCATTTTCTATGTCTTGTGAAATTGTAGATCTAAAATTTCCAAACAATCTTCTTTGTGATGGTACGAATTATGATTGATTTATTTTCTCTTATTCCTGTACTTGTTCATTTACAGTAGCTGCAAGTCTTGGATTTATAATATTACAAAATCTAAGTTGACGGAAATGTCTTTTAATTGTGTAACCATCATCTAGTTCTTTTAGCTAATGTATTTCCCCAAGCGCTGTAGAACAGTTCCATATTTCCATTCTAATTTCGTGATTGTACTCTTGTTCCCATCAGATAAAATTTATTAAATATTGGTTGTTTTGCATTATTTTTATCTGATTTCTGAGGTCGAATGAATCGAATATTTTGACCAAAAAGTAACTCTGCGGATGTTACCCTCAATAACAATTGGAGGGCAAGATGAGGGTTTCTTAGTGATCTTTTTGGGGGTTTCTTTAGGGCACTTCGCATGGCCGGCAACTTCTTCATCTTCGGAGCTGGAAGCTGAAAGATTGAATTTTCGAAAGGTCTTTTTCTTTCGCTTCCTCTGCGTATTTGTTGGTATGATTTCGTCATTTGTTTGATCGGATAAAGACTCGTATCTATTGGTCGTTGATATTTTTTGGCTATGAGGAATTTGCTGGATGATTCTTTTAAATGATGTAACTTGTTTAGGTTTCTCGAAACCGGGTGGGATGGTGTCCATTTGGCTCCATTGTTGTGTTTGTGGAAGAGTATTGATCGAATTTAAGTCATTTTTAGGGTTATGGCTGTTATTTGTTTGTTATTTTTAATGAGTTTTTCATATTGTGATATAAATTACTCATTTGGGTTGGTATTTGCATTATCTCCTTCCATTTCTTGTGCCCAGAAAGGGGTTTGTGAAATTCAACCTCAACCGTTTGGTGGATGTTGGAGTTGCTTCTTCTTCGTCTGACGTGGTTTTGTTAAACTGCGGGCCAATTGTATCTTCTTCCATTCTGTTAATGTTGTGATTATTAATATTTGAATAATTCGAAGTAGAAGTATTATTATTCTTCTTCCTCCTACAGTTGGGGATAGATAGTGTACGGCTGAGTGACTGGAGGGTTTGAGACTTTTTGACTGCAATTTCAGAGTTTTCTGTGTTCTCATTAATTTCGTCGTTTTCTAGATACTTTTCTACCGGAAATTCTATACTCTGTTTATTGTCCTCTTCTAAACACATTTCTACTAATTCTGTTCACTTTTTGTTTGCTATATCAGATTGTTTTGTCGTTATGAGTTCAGTGTGATTATTAGAAGAGTTTGTAACAGTATATTTTTCTATAAGCGAAATGCCCTTAAAATTATGAACAGTTAGTAGGATTCCATGACTGAATGAACTATTAGTTATCATGAGACTCGTTAAGATAGTTATATTACTGTAATTCAGGGTCGTAAAGATTCTCACTCACCATGAGCGAGAGCTCATAGTTTGTGCCAGGATCCTAGGTAAAGTAAACTACCATAAGCTGTTGATAACAATCTATTTACTAATTAAAATGGTTCTATATGGTCTACATACAAAGGAAACGAACCATGCAGTGAGGATTGAACTAATAGCAAAATAATATATTAACTAAGCAAACTGAGTACAACTAATAAGGTTATAAAGCTAATAGGGTAGTACAGAATTATATACAAAATAAATCAGCAAGGAAAATATAAATGGTACACTGAATATTCTATGCGGTGAGGATTGAATTAATATATTACAAGGGAGAAGGTGAATTTACAATAAACAATATTTAAGAATACTTAGACCTAAACACGTGGTCAACCAAAAATAACACCGGAAGTCAGAATATTGGCAAGCCGTCAAGACTTTTAATGCCGAAACATCATCCCTCACGAAAAAATCAAAACCTCACGGCTCGTCCTAAAATTTTTAACAGTAAGGAAGTACTTATCTTGTATGCTGGAGCTTTAAAAGTCGATGTATAGAGTTCGGGTGTATGTTACGTCTTCCAGGCGAAATATTCCGATAAAAGAAGTAATATCCAACGGTTCTACAGTGGATTAATGTCCAACAAAAGAATCCGCTCGGGAGAAGTCCAACCCCAGTCTAATCCCACCAAAACCAAAATCCTAATGTGGATAGTAACGAGTTGGAGCTGGTATTGTGCCAGACATGAGATATCCAATAACCAACTGGATTTATCATTAACTTCTACAACTTACTTGGTTGATAACCAAAAAAAATTACTATAGGTATAGGTTATTACGAGTTCGTAAGACAATGGAAAAGCCAAAAAAAAGAGCTGGCGAGCTAATGCCTGCGAATTTATAATATCTCAAATTTTTGTAAAAAATCTCATAGTGACAGTATGACGCTGTCAGCTAACCTTTCGAAAACCATAATCGAATAATCGATTAAAGACTTGACTTCCCTCTTACAACTATTTTAAACGTGAATTATATCTTAGATGATAATTACGAATAAGAACTGAATTTAGAACATTATGATTTAATTACTGTTAAAGAAACAAGCAGGATTAATTATCCAACATGAATAATCGATTATATCGAATGAACTATAGAGTTTATAACTAAAGGACTTACTGTCATAGAAAAATCGTTGATCGGGAGTGAGAAAGAACATAGATGAATGATAGACAATTATTAGCCAATCGGTACAGAATTTTGACAGCTAGAAGTACTCTGGATTATGAACAATATTTAAACGGTGAAAATTGCATAGATCACATTATGTTCCCTTATAAGTGAACCATAAAAGAGATGAACATGTCCCAAGAATTAACTATTATCTGTTACTTACAGATTCCTTACAGATTTGTAAATATTTACGGGCTAGACATCTGTCACTGTAAGCAGTACAGGGTGTGGTACAGAGCATTGTATTATTATTATTATCATTCTACGTGTATTATTAGCCAAAAAGTTTTTTGGTTTTTTTGTGATTTTAAGTGATTATTAAATTGTTAAGTGAACATCATTGACATTAATATGAACGGACAATTAAATATTTTCGCCGGTATACTGTTGGAAGAGGAAGTGAATCGGTTTGTACATATTTTCTATGGTATTATTATAAAATACACTTTCCATTTTTCCAGAAATCATATGAGAATCCAACGAAGGCATTTAATCCGTGTAATTTTTCATGTAAAGTTCCTGGTTCTTCCAACATTTTTTTCATTTTATCTTTAATACGATGAAATAAAACAATTTACCTAATAAATTTAAACTAAAGGATTTACCGACTACATGTAAATTTATTAGAGGCTCTTGAGATAAACAAAAATAAATATACTGGTAAACTTCTTAACGACCAGAGAGATATCAATCACTCTCCTTTATTCAACCTTTTTACCTAGAAGATAGCTTAGGAAAGTTTGTAGTGAATGAATTTCCAGGTAATTTCTTTCGATACCTTGTTAACATTAGTATAATAGAATTCTGTATTTATGCACTGTATATATTAAAACATTTTTAAATTTCACCTTCATTCGTTTTGAGAAAGCTACTGCTTTAGTGAAACGCGTCAACAAGTTTAAATTGAACATTAGGTCAAATAAATTAAGTTTTAAACAAATTAAATTGTTTTATTTTATCGTGCAGTAAGGATCTTCATCAAGTAAAAGCCTCATCTATGCAATTATCTTTAAAAGTCTGTATATATATTTCTGCTTGTCCAATTGTTGCAGGATGGCCTGGAGCAATGGGTCTCATTCCATTTCTGTTACAAAATTCTGCGAAATCTATTGATTTGAAAATAGATGCATTGTCGCTCACATGTATTTCGGGTAATCCGTAACAGCTGAAAATTTCTTGTAAATAATTTATTGTTCCTGAAGTTGTTGGTGCATTTCTGGACATTCTAATTTCTGGCCATTTGCTTTTCGCATCGAAAACTATGAAGAAATGACGATTCAAAAAGGGACCTGCATAATCTATATGAACACGTTGCCAATTTTTGCTGGTTCTTCCCATTGGTGTTATGTAGCTTTGTAAGGATTTTTCTTAACATCACAACATGCTTTACAACTTTTTACTAGATTTTCTAAATCTTTGTCGATACTTTTCCAGTAACAATATATGCGAGCTAGAGACTTCATTTTAACTATTCCTATGTGTGAGAAGTGTAGTTCTTCTAATATTGTGTCTTGAAGACTTCTTGGTACAACTACTCGATTGCTTTTGAAAACTATGCCTTCTTGTAAGCTGAACTCTGAATCAAACATATACCCATTGAGTAGCTTTTCCTTTAACTGTTTTAATTCTGGATTTTGCTCTGTCAATGTACAATAATGTTTGAATCTAGTGTCGCTGTAGAAATGTGTTTAATTGTATAAATATTCTGAAAAAATGCGTCATCCACAGAATTTTTATCTTATTTTTCTAGAGGTAGTGGATTCCTTGATAAATAATCTCCCAGACAGCACACAATATCCATTAGACATCCACAAGATATCCTTTATGGATATCCAATATATCCACTGGATATAGATGGATAGCCTATAGACATACAATGGATATCCATATGTCCGCCTATATCTAGGATATATGTAATATCTTATTGATGTCTTTGTATATATCTACTGGATATCTCGTTATTATCCCATGGATATCCTATGTTCACATTTGGTATATCCAATTAACGTCCCATGGATACTAATAGGATATTTTATATTCACATTTGGTATACTTATCCTTCCTCCTCAAACCTGAAAATCTGAGAATATATGACTAGACCTACTGATGGAAATACAAGGTGATCCAACAAAAAAATGTAAATCAAAAGTTTTTTATGTCTACAGATCTTGAATAAAATTAAGAGAAAATAGTTTATCCAGTCAACCAGTACAAAATATAATAGATCCACAGTGTGGATAGTCTAGTATTTAAGTGAACGACTGTAGAATATTGTGGTCTAGCGAAAAAGATTCAAATACTCATCGCGTATGTCTGTTATATTTTCTACTGATTGACCAGAACTATTAGTTCCAGTTAATTTCATTACAGATCTGTGGATATATACAACTTTTGGTAAGCATTGTTTTTGTTGGCCATCTTGTATATTTCCACCAATAGGTACTAGTTAGATATTCATCTGTGAGTAAGAAGGTACAAATGGAATTGAATTCTTCATAATAGTAGTATTATTTGACATATAATGAAATGATATACTATGGAATAGAATGATAGAAAATACTTTATTTTATATAATATACATATTTGCATATACATCAATAATTCTTCTTATTCTTCACCCAGCTCATCTACTCTGCACGGTTATTTCTGTAAGAACGAGAAAAGAAAGATTGTCGGTTTTCAAGGTCAACTATATACCGTATACGCCCGAATATAAGATAAACCGTTTTTTGTAAAATAACATTTTGAAAATTGGCCCAGGTCTTGTATTCGAGCACATACCGGTAATAAGAACATTTCTTATCACCTGAACTCCATCATTATTATTGAGCACAAAATAATTTTTACTCAAATCAGCCGAGCCACCAGCTCAGTTTATCATGAAACAAAGTAAAAGCCGAGGTAAAACTCATTTTACATTTCTACACCATGCTATTTTACATTGTATAAATATACAAAACGCTTTTAAACTAGGTAATCAATCATAAATATAAATAAAATATAGGAGACGTAACAATATTCAGAATTAAGGTAAGAAACATATACATACCTTATTTTTTACCAAATCCAAACTACCGATAAAAAATAACCGACCACTTTTGCACGTTTCTAAAACTATGATAACCTAACAACCAAAATGACGAGAGGACGAGGTTACATCAAACAGTCAAACGCGGCATCGACCAATGAGAGAACAGTGCATAGTTGGTAGCATAGCTTTGCGGGTATGTAATATGGAAATCCAATGATTTATGCATTATTTTCTATTATAGCATTAAACGTTAAGACATGAAATATTTTTATTGTGTGTTAAGAACATCATGTATTATGCCGCATTCATATTATTGATTAAACTCATTATAGTCTGATACAACTTAGGTATATCTATCTTTTTTCAATTCCACTTGAATAAAACTAAAAATACATTGAACACAGACAAAAAATGCGACAGAAAATAATAATAGATATCCATGGATATACAATGGATATAATATCAGGAGATTAAGACACTTATGCATTGAAGGTATTATGTATTAGAACTTCCTTCTCAATAATTTTTTATGTGATTATTCAATAAATTATCAGTAAAATAGAAAATATTTTCTTCCATATCTATGAAAATATTCAGAGGATATCCATTAGATATCTTATATGGACTGGATATTCAGTAGATATTGGGCTATCCACTGGGTATCTAGTGGATATTCTGTGCTGTCTGGGCTGCGTTTGTATGATCGAAAGATTTTTTAAATTCTATAGTATAATCTAATCCGGATAAAATGTGCATATCTGATCATTCTTGTTGCTAAAAGTACGGGAAGTTGTTTTGTTGGGTTGAAAATGGACATTAGAGGTCTATTGTCGACGACAAGTGTGAAATGTCTTCCATAAATATAATGAAACATTTTTTGAATGCCCAGTAAATTGCGATTGCTTCCCTATCTAATTGGCTATAGTTTCTTTCGGCACTATTATTTGTCTTATATTTATGGTGATTCTTGCTTCTTATAAATAACACTGTAGTCGTTGCAACTAACGTAATTATAACTATCAATCTCTTTATGGATAATCTCCTTCAAGACATTCAAGTTTTCTTCCATCTGCGTTTTCAATAATGTTTATATTATTATTATATTACCAGAATTATTGTAATAGGCTACTGTAAACCCAGCGATCTAAAATGCACGATGCACGTGGTTGATGAATTTTAGTATGCGTTATGGAGTTAAAACGCTTGCGCAGCGTCCAGCATTCATTGCTAACTCTATGTCGCCGGTATGATTTGGAGTAGAAATAGGCGCGTATTGTAACTTCATATCATCATATCCTACTATGTTATAGATAGACGTCCATATGTATCGTGGTATGGTTTGAAGTATACATACGCGCGTTTCACGTATAAAAACCCTACTACATTGTAGAATGGCATTCATCTGTATAATGGTACAAATACGCTATCCGGTAGTGGAATCGAAGAACTTTGGCAAAGGATATATGCAAATAATACTGTTCCACACATGATTTCGAGTCTTGCATATGCACGAGCTCTAAGATGCCATTTTCTTACACAGGAAGCTCCTGGCTTATTTCTACTCTCTGCTCTCTGACATAGTTCTGACTGATGAGAATATTGTGGAAATCCGTATTTTATATGAACGGCCTTTACTAAACGAAGTCGAAATCAATCAGTTGGTCGAGAACATGTTGGAAAAAACTGAATCTATAAATTTTGTTCTTCATCAACATCGATTAAAAACTTAACTTCATTTGCGATTTATGTCTGGATGGTTAATACGTACAAACATTAATTGAATAATAATTTGTACCTGCTTCTAAAAAATGTATTTTTTGTTTAATAAATATGTTAAAACACGGTTTGGATGAATTTTCAATAAAAATCAATAAGCAAATAGAAGGGACGGAATTAGGATTGATAAAAAATTAAAATTAGCAATTTTTTCTTGTTTTTTCTATCCTTTAGAAAAAATTTATTTAGTAAATTCATACTAGCAAAACTAATACATATGGAGTAGGGTTATTTAAATCAATTTTTGCAATAAGAGATCTTGCTTTACAATAATTACTTAAGAAAGTGAATAGACGACTTCATATTGTGAATCTCTTAGCCCGTGGAACCCGGACTACCAGTATGCTGGTAGTTCGAATTTTTTATGTGATACGAACTACCACTTTACTGGTACACAATTTCATATATTTTAATGCATGATATTTCATCGCCGAGCTGGAGCTAAGGAATGATGTTGGCTCGTTGTATATATAAATGATCTGAAATATCAAATATTTTACCAGTATATTGGTAGTTAGGTTCTGAGAGACATAGTGGCACTTGTTTTGAACACCTGTAAATTTTAAGGTTATGTGTTGATATTGTGAAACAAGAAAACTTCTGTGTCGTTAACTTACTGAAATATGGATAATAAAAATATCCCAGAGTAAGTAAGCAGTATATTATCGATATAGTAACTTATAAAAATGAAATATGAATAAAATTATTGATTTTCCAGTGTAGGTTTTGTTATAATTGTTATCATCCAAAGTTTTCATTTTTCGATAGATATATTATAAAATTTCGTTGATTTCGGCCTATATTACTTGCAAGGAGACCCAATAAATTGAGGAATTTTAGTTTTGAGATTTTTTTTATACATGGTGGCTCAAAAATTTAGAGATTTTTTTTCAGTCCAAATGGTACAAATACACGTAAACGTCCAGAGTATGTTACAAATCGTTTGTTGACGGCAAGTGAAATGCAGGATGAAATAAACTTAGTAGAGGCAGAAGGTCTACGATCGAGTGAGTCTGACCAGGACTTTTCTGATGATGATTCTGTTGTAGACGACACCTTTGTTGCCGAAAGAATAGCAGTTATTAAGATACTAAGTCCGAAGACAGTGCATCAGGGGATGAACATCTTGACCTAGAAGATAAAAAACAGATTGGCCCTAATGCAAGTTCAATTCCGAACATAAAATAAAAAAAGTACATTTCGGATGAATATTACGGTTGGGATGAAGTAGAAAGAGAGGCAGAAAAGTTTGACTTCACTGGATCACCTGGTATCAATTTAAATCTTCCATTCGATGCAAAACCCATAGATTATCTGAATAGGTTTTTCGACAATGACATCATTGACACAATTGTATGTGAAACTAACAGAAGGGCAAATGAATCAATGCCTAATCCACCTCCACCAAAAAGAATTGTATGGAAAAAAGTTTACAAAGAAGAGATTCGGAAGTTCCTAGGTTTGTGTGTTTTAGGAAGCATAGTGAAATCGCCTTTCCTTGCCAATTGGTGGAGTAGGCCAAGTATTTATTACCATCCCGTTTTTTGGAAAGACTATGCCCCGTGATAGATATCTAGGGATTTTAAAAATGCTGCGATTTGTAAATCATACTGGTATTACTTAATACTGAGGACCGTCTCTATAAAATTATAAATATTTTGGATGTAGTTTTAAACAACATAAAAAGTTGCATTTATCCTGGTCAGGCGCTATCAATTGATGAGGCTATGATCTTGTGGCGTGGTCGTCTGATATTTCGACAATATATATCCTCAAAACGCCTATCGTATGGAATAAATTTATTCGAGGTTACCACTCACGATGGATATATTTTAGACCTTTTAGTGTATACCAGAAAAGGATCCTTAAGTACGGGAGATGTTGTTAAACATTTAATGAAGGATTATTTGGGCAAAGGCCATGTTGTATACATGGACAATTTTTATAATAGCGTAAATTTAGCTGAAACTCTATTCAAGGAAAAGACATATGTTGTTGGAACTCTGCGCGAAGATAGAGCAGGAAACCATAAAGATATGGTGAAAAAGAAATTAAAGAAAGGGAAAGTTATATGGAAACGTAAAGGTCCAGTGTTGGTTACAAAATGGAAGAATAAACGTGATGTCAAAATGATTAGCACTAAAAATAAATATGTCATGACCGAAACTGTTGGTAAACGAGGTGCTGTGAAAGTAAAGCCAGCTTGTGTGCTAGATTACAATAAGCATATGTCTAGGATCGATCGAGCAGACCAGATGCTGTTATATTATTCAACACCACGGAAGACACTTCGGTGGTATATGAAAGTGTTTTTTCATCTGTTAGATATCTGCATCTGGAATAGTTTTTATATCTACAAGAAAGTAACAAATAAAACAATCACCTTTTTACAATTTCGTGAGAGCATAGTAAAAGACCTTATCAAAACTGACACTGTGCCGGTGCTTCAAGTAAATCCAACTTCAAATATTTTACATTAGCCAGAAAGGGTTCCAATAACAGAAAAAATAAAAAAGGTTTGTTGCGGTGTCGCTATTGTAGGAAGCAAAATATAAGGAAAAAGTGACGATATTACTGTCCTATTTGACACGTGACTCACCAGGAATTTGCATATCCCCATGCTACAAATTGTGGTATAAAGAAAACAGACAATAACCCCCTTTTTCTATTTGATAGTTCGAATGTTTCGTTATGTTACTTTCTCTTGCAATATAATAAGTTGTAAAATCCATTTGACTCATTTTTCTTCCTAGTCATAAAAATATATTGCTATCAATTCCAAATAATTAGGTCTAACTTAGCTTACCATTATAGTGGTACTCAGTATATAGCTACGCACATGAATATATATACTGACTACCAGTATACTGACAGGTAAAACTAAAAATATAAATCATATCCTACAATATACAGGGGTCCCGGGACTAATGGGAAAAAAGTTAGGAGCGGATAATCTGAGCCAAAGTCATGTTAGTACTTCATATAAACTTTTTCTATGCAGGCCCTCGTTTTCGAGTTATAGGCCTCCAAAGTTTTAATTTTGAATTTGGTTTTTATTTTTATTTTTTGTACTAGTTATTTGATCTTTATAAAATTTACGGAAAAGCTATAATGTGCGAGTATGTTTATTTTGGAAAGGTAAACAGATTTACAGTAGTGCCTTGAAGCCAGGGACGGACTATTCGCAATGGTTAGTGATCCAAAAATTTTGCAGGGATGGCACACCCTATATGAAATTATCGAAATTGACTTCCCCACACATGAAACTAACGAAAAGGTACTCTTGTTGGAATTCGATAAAATAAGCCGTTTGGCTAATATTTACAGTTTTATTAATGCACTACGTACCAATTTACGCATTCACCATTTTTATGAGTACACAACGAGGTAAAACTAACTTATTAATACGATGTCCAAGATTTACCTACAGTACTACAAAAAAATAGTTTAACGACAGCAGAAGATTAATAAAATTAACGACTTATAAATTCGAATTTTGGTAAAAACTTTTTAAAAGTGTTTTTACCGTTTATCAAGTAACAATAGGATTAGTTGTCAAACGTTGTGTAGAATAGTTCGTAGTCAGTACTTGTCAATAAATCATAAGTCCTTAATTTAACAGTTACAATGGCAGAATTCACTTTTATTGAGTACGCAGATATGCATTTAATGTGAGGACTCGCTTCTCGAAACTGCAAAATATTTTACAAACAGAGCATTGCCAGACAGACGAATGTTTGAGCGTATTGATCTCAGGTTACGAGAAACAGGTATGAATGAGTAAATGTAATTTTTTATGTATACAAAACAAACTTTTAAATTCTAGGAAGTTTTTTGCCAAAAAAAAGGTGGAGAAGGTCCAGTACGAGCGTACGTACTGTGGCAGTTGAACAAGACTTGTTAAATGCAGTTGTTAATGAACCATCAACGAGTTTAAGAAAATTATCAAGAGAACATAACGTCTCGAAATCAGTTGTTCCTCGCGTCCTAAAAGAACAGCTGATATCCTTTTCACATGAATAAAGTACACAGTATGACAGTGGCTGATTATCCTGCACGACTTGAGTATAGCCAGTGGTTTCTGCGACAACAACAAGCAGACAATACATTCATTAGTAACGTTCTCTTCACGGACGAATCCGGTTTCACCAGAGATGGAGTCATTCATTCTCATAATATGCATTTATGGGATGATGTGAATCCACATGGCATTATCCAAACTAGGAACCAGCATAGATTCATGATTAATGTTTGTGCAGGAATAGTTGGCAATCATTTGATAGGGCCATACTTTATTGACGTTACTTTGAGCGGTCAGAGATATTTGGAGTTTTTGCAAAATGAATTATGGAACCTGTTTGATTATGTGCCACTACAAACTTGTAGGTATTTATGGTTCATGCATGATGGGAACCCTCCTCATTTCAGTTTAGATGTACGACAGTATTTACACACAAGGTTTCCCAATAGATGGATTGGTCGTGGAGGCCCTTTTCAATAGTCACCGCGATCAGGAGACGTGAATCCTATGGATTTCTTTCTCTGGGATTATCTCAAATGTAAGGTATACGCAACACCTGTGCAAACAAGATTTAATAGACTAGATTGTGTTACACTGTAATGTTATTATAAATAATTAGTCCAGGAGGAATCGGCGCATGAGTACCGAAAACTATTCCACCTCAATTTTTTCATGCGATCCTCTTTGAATTGCCCTACTGATGATATAAATGCATGTTGCCATGGGGCAACCTAGTGCCATATTGTTTAAACCGAAATTGCTTAAACAATTGGAAGGAATTGTTATTTTTCAACCGGACAAATTTTTTTATATTCTTTATTGAAATACAAATAAAAAAGGTCCTATGACTTTTCACGATAAAGTTAATATTTTTAGAGATATGAATTTTTAAAGGTTCGAAAAATCTCAAATTTGGGTACTTTTGACCCATGAAAAATATATTGAAAAAATATAATAAAATATAAATAATAGTTTTTTTAAATTCTTTATACAATAGTTAATAATATTCTTAATAGAGATTCAAGAAAATTTCATTGTTTATACCTATTTTAATTGTTAATTTCGCGCGCTCACAAGTATGCGTCGCTACCTTTAAGTATCGCCGTCTCTCTCTGACTCATGCGCTGCATACGGTCTCTCTGTGTCCTGAATCATTATTAATCATTTATCTAAAAAACCATTAACTTTATCAAGATTGGTAAAGAGAGCAATGTTATTAATAATTAAATTGTCTACAATTTGTTTTTAACAAAAGTAATTTAAGTATGAATCGGAACATGTAATTAAAATTACTTTTTTGTTATTATCATAGTGATTTATGCATTTTTATCAACAATAATAAGATATAATAGTATTCGAAAAATGTTTGGAATCACAATTATATATAAATAATAAGCTTTTCCTTAAACATACATTTGGAAAAATGCATTGAATCCGGAATATAAAACATTAGATTTTGATCAGTTGGAAATGGGGTTTTGTTTATAAATAAAGGTATTAGCAAAGTATCATTCTCTAGTTTGTATGCGAAATTCGTAAAATCTAATGTTTGGTGTCAACTAGATGTTTTGCGTAGTGGGGTTTCTCTGGTTGTATTAATCTGTATGCTAGTCAGTGTTCACTGTGTCTAATTTCAAAATTCCCAAGGGTTTGTGTCAAATAGACAGTATTACATTCTGGACATTTAAGTTTATATGTAGCAGATTTTTTTATTGGTAATACATACGCCAGGTAAAACACAATTACATGAATTAAGTGATTAACAATGAATATAAACACTATCACTTAAATAACTATGCCTATGCCGTTCTACTGTTTAGGTCCACAGCACACCACCCAAGTGTCCTTCTTTTGATAACGAAGCAGGTTGATGACGTTAGAGCACCCTGGTCTTGTAGGCTAGAACGTAATGATTCAAGCCCATCGCTCGGCGTACGTCCAATTTTGAATAATATTTTTTCCAATGAACATATTATCATATCAGAGATCATTTTTGATTTTCCAGTGACGATTTGTTCTGAGGAATAATCTGTTGGTTTTAATATTTGGACCCTTTTTTGACATAAATTATTTGAATAATATAACAAGTGAAACGTTGCAGTAGTTGTTTTTTAGTAAAAATTTGCGTTCTAAGCCTCCCTTGGCAAATTTGGCTGAATACAGGGCTATATTCAACTCAATTTGTTACAGAACACACATCCAGCCGTTGTTGCGAAAACTTACAAAAATTAAATTATAATTTGGCCCAAAATGATGGATTGTTCAAACATCTAATAAAATAATTTCTTAAGAAGAATATTTATTTTGTTTGTCTTTTATTGTAAACAGTTTTTTATAGTCTATACGAAAAAGAAAATAATTTTTTTGTTTGAATTTTTTTTAAGAATTATCGTTTTATTTTGTTGATCTTTAAGAATTTTCTTTGTATACGCATTAAGAGTTTTTGCGTAACATAAAAAGTTTCACTCCTAAGGCTGTCAGTTTTCGAAAATGGATCTAATTTTTCTTTTCGAATGATAAATATTTTTCTCAGATTTCTTAATCTTTTTGATTTTTTTGCAGAAGCAACTGCGGGGAATTGGCCAGAAAAAGGAGCTATTGAATTTAAAAATTTAATATTTAAGTACGGTCAAAACGACCCGTTGGTATTAAAAGGTTTGAATTTTTCTATTACGCCAGGACAAAAGGTAATCATATTTCAAACAGAAAGAATAAAAATCCCCTTTTTGATACGATACGGTATTTGAAATAATAGTATATTAAAGTATAAGTGGATGAAGAGGTCTTTCAAACACGCGCGATATAGAGCAAGTGTTTGAAAGACCAGTTATCCACGAATACTTTACGCTATTTTTTTTTATTGGTGCAATTTAAAATCATAAAATATTATTATTATATTATTACTACAAAAAAATGGAAGTCCGTCCTCGATGCCCAGCCAAGTTTCGTGAAAGTCAAATAGTATTTATTTTTATTTGACGTTACGAGATACTGCTGTCAGATCAATAATCGAAAAGTTTTTTTATTTATATTTAAAAGGATACAATGTATATATGAATATATAGATAAATTTTGGAGAAAAAACCAAATAAGACATTGGTTCCTAATGAAAATATACAATTTAAAAACTAAGAAAAAAAGTTGTCATTGATACTTACTTCGTGGAATCTACTCATTTTAGTGTTTTAAATGAAACTCACGGTCTCTAGTTAATACCACAATATAATAAAAATTGTTGAAAATTCTAAAAAATTGACAATTGTTTCGATGAATCAATATCATCGTCAGAATGACAGAAGTTACATTTCATTTGATGCCTACCTGATGTTTAGTAGTTATTTTTGGCTAGACCAAGAAGTGACCTAACTTGTGATTGACTTCATATATGTTAATAGAAAAAAGAAGAAGATGTGATATTACAAATATTGAAGCTTAGACATTATTAGCCCTATGGTGATATTCTGGATATCATTTTTCCAATTAAGATCAGTATAACTGTGCAATGATATAGAAAACCAGGAAAACTATATCTGCTGATCTTTACAATTATCACTTAAGAAGACAGTTTATTAGTGAAGAACTCCCTAGATTTAACTGTTCATTGACAACTTCATATTGTGGGTTTCTTAAATGTCTTCTAATTTCCAATTCTTCAAGGATATCCAGTTCTTGTTTCTTTTCACAAATATGCAGCACTTCTAGTTTTGTGTTAGGTGTCAAAGAATGATTGGTGTCAAGTAGATGTCTGGCGTAGTTGGATTTATCTGGTTGTTTTAATCTGTATGCTGCTAAGTGTTCACTGTATCGGATTTCAAAATTCCTAAGGGTCTGATCCAAATAGACAGCATTACATTCTGGACATTTGAGTTTATATATACCTGACTTCTTTAATGGTGGTATTTTTGTTTTTACATTTAACAATTTTGTACTAACGTTACTTTCTGTTTTAAAAGAAATTGTTGTATTCGTTGCTGAAGATATTATCTTTGAAATATTATTAGAAATATTTCCTGCATATGTGATGGTTTTATAAGTTTTTATTTCATCAGTTTGTTTAGGAAATATTAGTTGTAATGCCACGTTTTCCTCTTTTTTATTAATTAGCTTTTTTATCATATCTAATGGATAACCGTTGGATGTTGCTATTTGTCTAATTGTATTAATCTCTCTATCAAAATTACATTTGTTTATAGGAACTGAAAAAGCTCTATGTATCATTGAATTATATGCCGCTAGCTTATGGGACATGGGGTGATTGGAATTAAATGGAATTGTCACATCAGTCTGTGTTGGTTTTCAGTAAATTGAATAATTAAGTACATTATGAACTCTTTGAATTTTTAAATCAAGAAAATTGATTGAGCTATTTTCTTCAATTTCTAATGTAAATTTAATTTTTGGGTGTAAATTATTGATGTGATTGAAAAATACATTTAATTGTCGTTCACTACCCATAAAACAAGCTAATATGTCATCTACATATCTATACCAAAATAATACATTTTTCGAAATATTACTTTCAAAGATCTTTCTTTCTAAATTGTCCATAAAAATGTTTGCCAAAATAGGTGATATAGGGCTTCCCATTGGTAAACCTTTATTTTGAATATATATCTTATTATCAAAAGTGAAATAATTTTGATTAATGCATACATCAAATAAGTTAAGTATATCTGATATTATTCCTGGATTAATATTTTTATCTTGTACTAATTTTCTTACAAGTATTAGACATTCTTTAGGATGAATTTTAGTGAACATATTAGTCACATCGAACGAAATAAGTTTATAGTTATCTTGTAAGTTGATTGCTTTCAACTTTTTGATTAGTTCTATTGAATTTCTAATTGAGTACTGAGATTCATATCCGTAACTATTAAGTATATTGTTGAGCCTCTTTGCCAATATATTATAAGGAGCATTAACATAAGAAACTACAGGTCTAATTGGTTTCGTTATTTTATGTAATTTAACGGTTCCATATAATTGTGGACAATGAGGATTATTATGTATGATAGACCTTTTTTCGTAATCACTTAAAAGATAATTTGAATTATTAACAATATCCCTTACATTATTAGAAAACTTTTTTGTTGGGTCTGCTTTAAGAACTTTTACATCACTAGATTCTATAAAGTTATATATTTTGGAATTGTAATTTTCAAATGTCAAAATGACAGTTGTGTTCCCCTTATCAGATTATGAACAAATGTAATTTTGATAGAGAGATTAATACAATTAGACAAATAGCAACATCCAACGGTTATCCATTAGATATGATAAATAAGCTAATTAATAAAAAAGAGGAAAAAGTGGCATTACAACTAATATTTCCTAAACAAACTGATGAAATAAAAACTTATAAAACCATCACATATGCAGGAAATATTTCTAATAATATTTCAAGGATAATATCTTCAGCAACGAATACAACAATATCTTTCAAAACAGAAAGTAACGTTAGTACCAAATTGTTAAATGTAAAAACAAAAATACCACCATTAAAGAAGTCAGGTATATATAAACTCAAATGTCCAGAATGTAATGCTGTTTAATTGGGTCAGACCCTTAGGAATTTTGAAATCCGACACGGTGAACACTTACGAGCATACAGATTAAAACAACCAGATAAATCCCACTACGCCAGAGATCTACTTGACACCAATCATTCATTGACACCTAACACAAAACTAGTAGTGCTGCATATTTGTGAAAAGAAACAAGAACTGGATTTCCTTGAAGAATTGGAAATAAGAAGACATTTAAGAAACCAACAATATGAAGTTGTCAATGAACAGTTAAACCTAGGGAGTTCTCTACTAATAAACTGTCTTCTTAAGTGATAATTGTATAGATCAGCAGATATAGTTTTCCTGGTTTTCTATATCATTGCACAGTTATACTGATCTTAATTGGAAAAATGATATCCAGGATATCACCATAAGGCTAATAATAACTAAGCTTCAATATTTGTAATATCACAGATTCTTCTTTTTTCTATTAACATTTATTAAGTCAATCACAAGTTAGGTCACTTATTGGTCTAGCCAAAAATAGCTATTAAACATCAGGTAGGCATCAAATGAAATGTAACTTCTGTTAATCTGACGATGATATTAATTTATCGAAACAATGGTCAATTTTTTAGAATTTTCAACAATTTTTATTATATTGTGGTATTAACTAGAAACCGTGAGTTTCATTTAGAACACTAATTTAAAAGTAACATTAATCAAATATTTTTTAGATTGGTGTAGTTGGTCGAACTGGTGCTGGAAAATCATCTTTAATTGCAGCTCTATTTCGATTAGCTCCATTAGAAGGTTCTATTTTCATAGATGGTATCGATATCAATCAACTAGGTTTAAGAGATCTACGAAAAAAGATATCCATTATACCCCAAGAACCAGTTCTATTTACAGAAACATTGAGATATAACTTGGATCCGTTTAAGGAATATGGAGACGCACAGATTTGGGATGCGTTAGAACAGGTAGGAGATAAGACACTTCATACTTTTCCACCAAAGCACAGCCTCCATTCATGTTTTCTGTAAGTCGACAAACCTAATTAGAAACTTGTACATGCGCAAACGAAGAACAAAGAAAACGAGCGTAAAGATAAGGATGGTGAAAATAGAGCTTGTCAAATCGTTTATAAAATTTACTGCACAGCAAGTTGTTTTTATGAAAGATCGTTTATAAAAGAAATATTTTATAAAATTGTGTATAGTATACCGTACAATTTTCCATCAAATATCTTTGTCAAAGATCTTTGATAGTGTAATACTAGCCTAACACAAAGTCTCGAGAATTCGAAAAATCTGGTATAATATTTTTAGGTGGAATTGGCAGACGCTGTTGCATCTTTGGACATGGTAGTAACTGAGGGTGGAGGAAATTTCAGCATAGGTCAGAGACAACTCGTTTGCTTGGCAAGAGCGATACTAAAAAACAATAAAATTCTAATAATGGATGAGGCTACAGCTAACGTAGATCACAGGTAAGAATTTGTTTTGTATATAATGCTGTAATCCCAACTTTTCGTGCTCGTTTTCCAGAACCGATTCTTTAATCCAGGCAACAATTAGGAGAAATTTCAAAGATTGCACAGTAATTACAATAGCGCACAGATTGAATACTATAATGGATTCCGATAAAGTGATTGTAATGAGTTTTGGGGAAATAGTCGAATTTGATACCCCATATAAGCTAATACAGATACCAAACGGACATTTTCTCAAGTTGGTTTTGGAAACTGAACCGTCAATATCTAGTGACCTACAAGCCATTGCTGAAACAGCTTATTTAAATAATGTTAATAAAGAAAAATGTTGCAGTAAATAGAACATTATTATAAAGTTTTTTGTTTTTTATATTCTCTTAATTTTCCTATGCAAATTGTGGTTGAAAACAGTATAATTGAGATTGGTGTTGTTCCAGGATTACTGGAGCTCGTTTTGAACGAGAATTCTGCGCGGAATTGCTCTAATTTTTGAATATTTTTAACCTACGAAGATTGTCTAAAGTGGTCTATCTCAACATGAAAAGCTTAGAGAAATTACTACACTACCTGAGCAGAGTCCCAAGGGCGAGTACTTAGGTTGTGACAAATTTAAATTTGTGAATTCGGCCTTAGTTACAATATTTTCTATTACCTCAATTGGGATAAAGTGAATCAACAAACAAAATTTCGGGACAAATGGATTTATTTGACACACAATAATAAATTCACATAAACCGTATATTCTCAATACAAATACGAATAAATATCAGTTATATAGTAAAAATGTCCAATTCAATATTTTATTACAGAAATAAGTTAAGGACTTATCTTGAGAAAACTCGGGACGTACAGCTCGCAGCAGTATTCGAGGGGTATTCAGCTATGGTTGTCTGGACTGCAGAACGAGAAGGTCCGTTGAATGGTTCTTGTAGAGTCCGTAAACGCCTGTGGAAGTATATAACGGTCCGTAGAGGTCGGTATATTAAGGTCTGTAGACGTTCCTTAAAGTACAGTCTAAAGCGGTCCTTAAAGGTCAGTACAGTAAGGTCTATAGATGGTCCTTAAAGGCTGCAGAGTGGTAAGGAAAGAAATAAAAAAACAGGAGAAACACTAGAAAATTTGAAAATTGAAAAGGAGCAATAAAATGAACAGGTAGGAGCTTATACTCCAATACATACAAAAATTTAAATTTAATTTTCAAAATAAAACCACAGAAAACTGTTCATTCTTATCCGCCCTGTTCCCAAAATAATCAGAAAAATCAAATTTAAATCGGTGGAAAATAACCATATAAAGAATTTGTTATAAATTCGCTTCATAGAATAACTTAAGGCGCCACCAGATTTTTTTTAAAGAAAGATAATACCGGCGAAGAAAAAAAAGAAGTAATTTAACTAAATAGAAAAATCGAAATAGAATCATTTGTAAGCACACAATTACAATTTGAAAATATATAGATAACTTACCAGCGAAGAAAATTAAAAATCATACACAAAATGATATTTAACAAAGAATGCTGAGTAACTTTTCAGCGAAGAAATGAACAAGCCGATTCCTTGAATCGTAGTTTTAAACAGCCATTTAATGATAGTAAAAACTATCACCGATACGTTCCTAATATTCGAAATAAAAGGATTTGGAATTAGAGGTGGGAGTAGCCGACGAATAAGAACGCTCCAAAATAATTGATGAAAATAGTAACATGTCTCAGCGACATGTTACAATGTGAGAGACGATTTTCTTTGATTTCTGATAGATATTTTCTGGTAATGAGGTTAAACTGTCACCTATTAAAAAATGACCAGCCATTAATAACTGCCAATCTGATAAATCATTTGAGAGGGGAATGAGTGGTCTAGAATTAAGAATGGCTTCAATTTGACTAAGAATAGTAGATAATTCTTCGAAAGTAAATTTTTAGTCACTAATTAGTCTATGAAAATGGTATTTTGTAGATTTAATGGCACTTTCCCAGATATCTCTCCTGTGTGGACTTTCAGGTGTGATAACTTTCCAAGTGATTTCTTTAGGGTTTAAAAATTGTCGAATTTGTTCTGAAGGTTCTTGTTTTTTGAAAAATAGATGAAGAAAGGAGGGGGCTGAATAGAGGCCTCTCTCATCTATAATAATTCACGTTCACGAATGTAGCTCAGATTAATCTGCATCACGCGAAGGGAGCTTCAGCCGTGATTGAAAGGCTGTTCACTAGACTACAACTGATCCAAGAACCATGGATCAACATAGAAGGCCAAATCGAAGGTTTGGCATGTAAGGGTTCTAAATTGATTTATGATCAAAGGCAAGTATCTCCGCGTGCCTGTATAATCATTAGAAATAACATAAAATATATTTGTGTTTCATAATACGTGTCACGGAACCTTGTTCCAATCATGGTTCACCTCAACATTGGGGGTATCACTGAGACATCGTCATTGCCTCTGCTTACTTCGCTGGAGACGGGCCGATGACACCGCCAGAAGAGGTACAAGAGCTAGTAAGATACTGCAATAGCAGACGACTGCCAATTGTAATTGGTTGTGATGCCAACGCACACAATACCGTGTGGGTAAGCACCAATAACAACGCAAAAGGTGAGTGTTTATTAGAATATCTCTTAGCAAATAACCTTGAGACCTTAAACGTGGGACAACCCCCACTTTTGTCACGAGAGGAAGATAATAGGTCCTGGACGTAATAATTGTTAATGTTACTGCTAGGAAAAATGTAGAAGATTGGAAGGTAATGAGCGAGTAAATCACCCGCACTACGACCTGGAACAAAGAGTCGAACAGATCCGTGAGGCAATAATGGAAGCTTTTCATTCCAGTTGCCCACTCTTAAAAGCTTGTTCAGAGAAGGATGCTGCTTGGGGGAATGAGAACCTGTCAAACCTCAGAGAGGAGGTCCGTTCGCTCTTTAATACAGCCAAACGTGACGGTAATTGGCAGGGGTATACTGAGAAGCTTACTCAGTACAATAAAGTGATTAGAAAGACCAAAAGCCTCAATTTTCAAGCCTTTTGCGAAAAGATTACTTCCACTAACACAGCGGCCACAAAAGGTCATGGCAAATGGGGAAACTAACCCCACAATGTCGCTGAAAAAGCCAGACGAATCATACACGGAAGGTGAAGAGGAACGATCGATTCTTCTTCTTAGAACCCACTTTCCAGGTAGTGAACCAGCAACAAGCATCGAAATAGCAATGAACGACACCAAAAAATCCCGCAAGGAGGATTGGGACATTGCTAAGAAAATATTTACCAGACAACGGTTGGAATGGGCAATAAGTACCTTTCAACCATATAAATCACCAGGAGTGGATGGAATATTTCCAGCACTCCTACAGCAAGGGATAGAGGAGATTCTTCCTCGCCTGCTGAAGATTACAAAAAGCAGTCTAGCAGTGGGTCTAATACCTAGAAAATGGAGAAGGGCAAGGATAACCTTCATACCAAAAATAGGGAAAAAAGATGGGACTGATCGCCGATCTTTTGGACTCATCTGTCTAACATCGTTTCTACTCAAATCGATGGAGAAAGTAATGGATAACTACATAACAACAGAGAATCTGGAGAATATACCACTTCAGCATGTCAGCATGCCTACAGAGCGGGTCGATCAACTGAGACGGCTATGTATCAGCTGACCGAAATCATCCAGAGAACTCTGAACAACAAAGAAATCGCAATGTGCGCATTCCTGGATGTATCAAAGGCATTTGACAACACAACTCATGTGCCTGTCAAAGAAACACTAAAAAGGCGAGGAGTCAATGAAACCATTGTAAAATGGATGTATGAGTTGTTGACAACGAGTATAGCTGAGACACAGGTGGGGAATCAAACCACCCCAGTTAAAGCCACTCGGAGGACACCTCAAGGGGGAGTGATATCTCCTCTTTTATGGAGCCTCGTAGTAGATGAGTTGCTCTACAGACTAACGGAGCTTGGCTTCGAATATATCGGCTACGCCGATGACATAGTCTTAATAGTCGGAGGCAAGTTAGAAAGCACCTTGTGTGATTTATTACAAAAGGGCTTCACAATCAATCGGCAATGGTGCTTATCAGTGGCGCTAAACATTAATCCAAGTAAGACCATAGTAATTCCATGTATCCGGAAAAGAACTCTTCCAGCCATGAAACCTTAAACGGGGAAATCATAGAATGGAAATCAGAGGTTAAATATCTAGGGATAACCCTAGAAAGTAAGCTTCTGTAGAATAAGCATGTTGAAATAACTGCTAGTAAACTGCAAAAGTAATAAGAGCTTTGATGGCGAGCAGAAATCTAACTGGTGGGGCTGTAAACCAAAAATACTGCGATGGATGTACGCCATGATTATGAGACCAGCAATTACGTATGGGGCAATAGTTTGGCACACAAAAGCAAGTCATTTCAGCACGAGGAAGACCCTCGACAAAGTTCAAAGGCTTGCCTGTGTGTGCATCACTGGAGCTATGAGAACGTGTCCATCTAGGGCACTTGAGATCATTACAGATGTCACACCTCTACATCTGGTGATAGAAAGATCTGCCCAAGAGGCAATTCTTAGAATATCTAAGGAAGGTTCGGGCAATGAGAGTATTCAGTATTCAAAATCAGGGAGATTGGTCCTCTCTGACAAGATACATCTTATCAGCGAATCTTCCCAGTGACGAAATGATCAGGAAAGTAAGCATCGAAAAGAATTTCACCACGATGCTAAATACGAGGAGAGACTGAGAAACGGAATACACCACTCAAACTCTCGAAGAAAACACAATTAGATGGTATACAGATGGTTAAAGAACCAACATTGGAGCAGGCGCTGGAGTATTTGGGCCTGGCACCAGATACTCATTATCGGTAGGCTCCTTCCCGAGCGTCTTTCAAGCAGAAATACTTGCGATCGAAAGATGCGTGGAAATGCACCTAGAAAGAAACTAGCAGAAATGTGACATATTTATCCATTCTGATAGTCAAGCAGCTATCAAAGCATTGAGCTCCCATGTCATTGACTCAAAGTTGGCATGGGAGTGTCGCAGAAAACTTGATGAGTTAGGCAAGAATAACTGGGTCTCTTTAGTCTGGGTTCCTGGCCACTCGGGAATCACGGGAAATGAAGATGCCAATACACTTGTCAGGAAAGGAGCACAAATGCCCTTTATTGGCCCGGAGCCTTTCTGTGGTGTAGCAAAATGCTCCTACAAGAAAGGGTTTCGGAAGAAAGAGGAAACCGAAATAGAAGCACTCTGGCGGTGCCTTCCCGGGTTGGAACATTCCAAAAAGTTCCTGTGGAACTTTGACACTGCTAGATCCAAAAAATATTTGCACCTCAGTAAAGATAAGCTACATCTCCTCACGGGCTTTCTTACAGGACACTGCCGCCTTTGGAAGCACTTAATGAGAATAGGTCTAGCAGAGATTGACGAGTGTAGATTCTGTGGGGAGGAGGATGAAACTCCGGATCACCTAGGTCTGGAATGCCTCGCCATTGCAAGCCAACGCAAGAAATGCTTCGGACAAGAAACGTGTAAGAGTGAGGACCTAACCTCGTTGAAGCCGTTCCAAATACTAGAGTTCATTAGAACCTTGGAACTGGAAGGCGAGCTGTAGTAGTAGCGAGAACAGCTCTGATAGAGGGGGTACAATAAACCTTTGGTTTTGTGCACTGTAACCCCGTTAAATTCTAATCTAATCACTATAAATAATATATGGAGAGCTTCTTCGTGCTATGAATCGTTTTAAACAGAGTAAAAAAGCTTCTTTGGATGAATCTGAAGCTAATTATATGTGGTCTGCTGTTATGAACATGCGAATAAATACAGAAATATAACACTGGTGCTTTTCTATGTTTAGATGCTTCTATAAAAAATGGTCCTCCAATATCTACTCCTATGCTAGGAAAAGGTCTCGCAGGTTTTGTTCTCACTAATGGTAAATCAGCATTACTTGAGAAAAAGGTTGTGGAGTTTGCCCATAGAATATTTTGCAAGAATCTCTGTGAGGAGTTTATTTAAATTTGCGTATACATTTTTTGAATATAACATGTTAAAGTATATTGAAAACCTCTAAATCTACAGAGAATATCAAACACTTCTGGCTGTACTGTATATCCTTTATGCATTCTTCTCCTTAATTCGCCGTCTCCCGTCGGAGGTTGGCGATCCAATTGGCAATCATTATTCTGGATGTAGCGGCTCTGAAGATGTCAATTGACGTACATCCAAACCATCTTCTTAATACTTTCAGCCAGGAGTTCTGTCTTCTTCCCACTGATCTTTTTCCTTGTATTTTTCCTTCAATGATCAGTCTCAAGAGTTCCTACCTTTCGCCTCTCATTATGTGGCCTTTATATCTCGTCTTTCTCTCCTTAACAATCAGTTCTTTCGATTTTTTCATCCGCGCAAGGACTTCCGTGTTGGTGATTTTCTGCACCCACGATATTCTTAACATACGACGGTATAGGTACATCTCAAACCCATCTAACTTTTTCTCTGTAGACGCATCGAGAGTCCACCCTTCACTGCCATATAAAAAGGTTGAAAATACGTAGCATCTGATCGTGCGCATTCGAAGTTCTAGGCTCAGTTCCTCAGTTCGCGTCTCGTGAAAAATTGCTTCATATTAATAAATGTTTCTCTGGCCTGCTCAATTCGTGCTTTTATTTCGATCTTGGGGTCGCACTGATTATTAATGTCCCCAGGTATCTGAATGAATTTACTTGTTCTACCTGTATATCGTTAATGGACAAATTGGCAATTATATTTGTCTTTGAAAAAACAAGAAGCTTAGTTTTAGACACATTCATGAGTAGTCCATGCCGTTCACTATGGCTTACTATACGGTTCATTATGTCTTGTAAATCGGCCAGATTATCTGCCAGCACAACTCAGTCGTCGGCGTACCTCAGATTGTTAACAACGACTCCTTTGATTTTGATTCTTCTTTGGACCCCTTGCAGCGCTTCTCTAAATATAGTCTCAGAATACAAATTAAGCAGAAGTGGTGACAGGATACAACCTTGCCTTACTCCCCTTTTTATTGTAATAGCCTCTGATGTTGATTGCTCAATTTTAACGTCTGCTGTTTGGTGCCAGTACAACTGTGAAATAATTATATTCTCTTTATGCATAGTATTATTAAATCGCACACTGGCGTAGTCCCTCAATCTGACTCTGTTTAATACTATATACAAAAGTAAAAATGTTGTCGGGTGCATATTGATTTCTGAGAAGGACTATTTTTTTGTGATTGTTTTTGTAGAGATTTCCAAGAAGGTCGATCGTTTGTTGGGAGCCACCATCGAGATGTTTCCGGAATTAGAAGGCACTAGAAAAACGTTTCATATATAATAGACCACCTACCAGCGGCGTATTGGTTCTGGGAATTGACGTAATGATTCTACATGGTTTCCAGTTGGCCTTTACAAACAGAATCATTAAAGTGGGCTTCGAGGAGGTATTCCTTCATCTATATGAAGGCAGCAAGGTGTTGGCAGCTGTACAGGAAGATACCGTTCAACCAGCACGAAGCGAGACCATGATAGTAGCACGGCTACAGGGATCATGGAGAAAGGTACACCTGTTATGATGGAGCCAAAGAACCACAACGAAGAGGTTCGCAAAGGAATACTAATTGGAAAAGGATTGGTAACGTCGGCAAAGAAGACCCTAGTATGTGTGATAAACGTGAACGATTACCCAATTACCATCAAGAAGGAAACCAAGATTGGATTCTGCGTACAAGGGACGTCTATAGTTCGTCAAACAACGACAATTGACAATTCCAATGCCAGATTCGAATAGATGCTATCAGTAGCTTTTCAATCATTCAATTGAGCTGATAAAAGGAAAACGAGAGAATTCCTCATGCAGTATAGAGATCTATTCGTACTCATAGGAGGGAAGACTGGTAGAACATCAACCGTCAAACACAAAATCGATACTAGTAATGCCAAGCCAATTAGGCAATCAGCTCGAAGACTACCGCAAGCGAAGAAAGAGGAAGCTGAAAGAATAATTCGAGAGATGGAAGAAGAGAAAGTAAAGAACCATCTACTATTCCATGGGTTTCTCCAGTAGTGCTCATCAAGAAAAATGATGGAACTACGAGATTCTGCGTGGACTATCGGCAGCTAAACAACGGGACGAAGAAAGACAGCTACCCTCTGCCTCCAATCGAGGACACGCTAGACACTTTGACCGGCAGCTAACTATTTTCTACATTGGACCTGAAGTCTAGTTACTGGCAAATAAAAATGGACCAAGAAGACAAAGAGAATACTGCTTTCACCTCCGGATCTGAATTTTGGTAATTCAATGTCATGCCATTTGGGCTCTGTAAAGCGCTCGCGACATTTGGAAGACTCATGGAAAATATCTTGAGAGGGTTATCTTGGAAGACATGCCTGGTCTATTAGGAAGACTTCGTAGTACTGGGGAAGACAATTGACGAACTTTTAAAGAATTTGGAAGATGTATTCAAACGACTTCAAGCTGCCCAGCTTATGTTAAATCCGAAGAAATGTCAGCTATTACAAATCCGAGTCCACTATTTGGGCCATATAGTGAGCAATGAAGGATTGGCGGTGGATCCAGAGAAAATTGCTTCCATTCAGCAATAGCCGCAACCAACCGACAAACATCAAATTAGTAGTTTTCTTGGACTCTGCACACACTATACAATATTTATCAGGAAGTTTGGAGACTTACAAAAGAAACAAGAGCTTTACATTGGGACAACGTCTGTCAAACGATTTTTGAAACCTTGAACCACGGCGCCGATATTAGGATATCCGTTACAAGAGGAGACTTTATATTCTTGACACTGATGTAAGTAACGTAGGACTTGGAGGAAAGCTCTCACAGATCCAAGGAGGGTAAGAAAGAGTTCTGGGATATTCTAGTACTTTTGGTGGTAGGGAAATCCGCGTAACACTTTTACCTGTATCTCTATGGAAGGAAGTTCCTAATCCGGACTGATCATACAGCACTCAAGTGGTTTATGCAGTTCAAGAATCCCGAGGGTCAAATCACTAAATGGATTGAACGACTTCAGGAGTACGATTTCAACATCGAACATCGAGCTGATGTGGGTCACCGAAATGTCGGCTTCCTGTCCTGGTGGCCGTGCCCAACAGACTGTTCCCACTGCAACAAGGTAGAATCTAGTAAGCTGCAGTTTCAAGAACTACAGTAGTCAACTAGCAACGCCCAGGATAGAGAGCAACCGGTTGGATTGGCGAGTCATCAGGAACATGATAGAGGTCATTTTCCAAGATACCGATGTCTACATGTTAGTTTGCAGCTATATCCTTCGTTATCAGTAGCCGATGAAGACGGGATCTTGTTATGTCAATACGACCGGAAAATGTAGAAATGGGTCCAGTTGCCAATTTAAACATCCAGTCCCGTCTACATAGAAGTACCAGTGCACTGCATCTATAGAGCCTGTCGAGTAACTAAAATCGATATATTTCAAAAAATTCCAAAACATTAATGAAAACTGTAACGTCGTTAGTAATAAAATTTTATTGATTTTTATAACTGCGTATGCGCGATGTCATATTGCTTGTCACAGAAAACTGACCCGTATTTTGTATTGCACGTCCAGTCATTTTCGTTTATCCTGGTTGTGATCGTTTAGTGGGAATAAATCATCCAATTTGACGACGAGGAAACAATGTTTCTCACAATTTGAAAAAGACGAAGGTCGGTTATTAAGAAATTTGCTTTGCCGTCCCTATTTTTGCCTGGTGAGTAATTATTTCTATATAAGTTTATTAAATGTTATTAAATATGTATATATTTTAGATTATTCAATGAAGGGTGATATAACAGACAATTTTTTGTTTCTCGTCAAAGTAGAAGAGTCTACACAGGAGACGGTCCCTAAAAGAATTAAAGGTACTCATTATCTGCAATTGAAAAAATTAATTAATCGGCATGAAGTCCTTTCATTATTCAAACGTAGGTAGATAGTTTTAAGAAATAAATTAATAAATATGTAAATGTTCATAATCGTATATATGTAAAATTGACAATCTTGTTTACTATATTTTTTTCACTTATTTTAATTGATCAGTAAGTAGTAAAATTTGATAATTTTATTTATTGTCAAAGTTTATTCCAATACATTTAATTAAAGGCATTTGTAAAGTATAAATGAATGCTTTACAATTAGCAAAAGCACAATTTTTCCACTAAGTACTTATCTTTTGAGTTTACTCCTTACGAAATGATTTTCATATATAGCCCATGGCATGGCAATTTATGGGAAAGTCAGTATTAACTTTTATTGAGCCATTATGTCTTAGTATTTGGTCTAGCGGTAACCAAAATATCCAATAAAAACAAAAAAACCTATAAGTCAAGAAATAATTCAGAAATCAAAAAAAATCATTAATTCAAAAAAATCAAAAACTCCAAAATTTAAACATTCAAACATTTTTTGATTATTATTTCAAAAGTAAGCACATTTTGTTTTCTTTTGTTTTCAAGCGTATTTGTGTGTTTACTTATTTACTGTTGTTATTTTGTGCGTTTACTTATATAACTGTTGTTAATTGTAGAAGCTCATCCAGAAACGAGAAAGGATTTCCACAAGATGGTGGGATTTTTAAGAGCCATGAAGACCTATTTAAAACTTCCAGTATATATATAAAGATCTGTTTGAAGTGGAAATGAAATGTTAGATATATTACTTTAAATTTTGTAGTCATAAGTGCTGTTTAGCACTCTTATATGTTATTACTTGGTACCTTGTATTTACAGAGCTGGGCAGTAGTTAACTACGTTTCCTTTAAAAATATTTTAAATACTTTTGTTCTAACAGTCACAGTATTTATACTCAAATAATTTCTTTCACAGAAAGTTGCCAAAAATAGTAGTTAACTACTCATTGTTAACACTTTTTTTGATTAAGTAGTTAGCAGTTATACTGCACTAGTTTGTCCAGCTCTGTGTGATTATAGGAGTATAATAATAAATAAATAAATTAATATAAACTTATCATAAATAATGATACTCCAATCTAGAATGTATGTTACTCAAATTATTTCTTAATTATTGCATTGTTTTTACATTATATATTCTGTTTGTGTACTTTGTGAAAGAAATTATTTGTTGTGTATTTTTATACCAAAATAAATAAATTGTTTATATGATTATTGTTTTATTTTTTCCATTTTAAGCATTTATGGTCCATCATTTGATATTTCGTTTAATTTAACTCAATATCATTGAGTTAGATTGAATGAAATGTCAAATGATGGATTATAAATTGCTATTTTGAAATAAAATAATTAAAATACAATCGATTTGAATATACCGCCTAAACCTAAAATTACAGAAATCTTCTCAACATTACTCAATTGTTTAGTCGACAGGCTCTTTAGATGACGCCACAATCAGTGTCTCATCCATATGTGGGTTATCTGTGGTTAAAGGTAAGCATAGATTAAGCCATACAAAAAATGTTGATGTATACCTTGTTTAAATCAGACTCTGAAGGATGAAATGTGATATTGACGCTGTTTTGACTGGCCGTTTTGAGTTTATATATGGTTTTTTGTTGTTCGTGGTCAATTCTGAAATTGAAGCATGATCTATATAAACCAGTTATGAGGTGCCTTTGTTTCTATTCATAATAAAATTAATATTGATACTTTTCTGCACAAGTTTAGTAATTAGTTTGGCCAATATACGCGTGCCCAATATATTTATTCTCGACCTACCGGAAACAATAACAAACACGAAATTCTTGTTTAGTTTGTCATTGAAATACAAACGTTTATCTACCTACAACACTCAGAGTTGTCGTGGGTACAGTCGTTCGCAAAAGCATTGTCTTTAAAAGGACACACCCAGCCATTGTTTAATAAATGGAACCATTAACTACACCGAGAAAAAGGTTTTCTATCCTTAAATCTATTGCTTAGTGGGAACTGTCAATGCAAATTTCAATATAGTCATTACATTACATTAACATTCCGTCTGGTGTGGTAAGTGTCTCAAACTCTCTCATGGGCGTTGTATAAACTACGCAACTAATAAATAGAAGATAAAAGGGCATGACCCTTATAAATCTGCGTTGTTCCCATGATTATAAATTACGTAAACAATATCATTGCCCCTATGTGGTGTACGTACATACCATAAGTACTTCAACTTCCTGCGCAGGCCTCTTTCAGCATTCTTCACCGCAAACATTTGCTGATTGTACTTCTATCGCCGTTAAAAAGAATTCTATGCAAATGCGGATAACAATACACAATAAAGATTTTACAATAAACGTTAATTAACTGTAAGGTGTAATAGTACATCTGGAAAAAAATATTGAGTGTTTTAGTAGTGATGCTTTTTAAGTATATTAGAAATTAGTTTTCTTTCTAAGACAATTTGTATCTAGTGGTCAGAAATTATTTGGTTATACTCACCCATATAAAAATCTCCCAATATCACACCTAACACCTATTGAAATTATATGCTAAGGTGAGATTGATTTATACAATATATCAATAGAAATTTCAAATATCAGATCACTTACACCCTATTTATACAGTGTGGAAACCACTTATGGAATAAAATTCTTTATGTCATTATTTTAGAAAATTATAAAAAATGCCGATACACGTCATCTTTTGAATTGAGTTGTGCGTTATGTAAACATAAATTTAAATGTACAGGGTGATTCACGCAAGTATGCCATAGTCGGTGTTGTTTTTTTTTAATGAAACCCCCTGTATATTTGCATATTTTTAAAATCCTCTTAATTAACCGATTCCAACACACTAAATAACGTATCATCAATTATGAATTATACAGGGTGACATTTTAAAATTAATAATTTATTACACTTGAAATATTGGTACTTTTTAAAATTAGCTAAATATGGATTTATCAGAAATCTAAGCTAACTAATTATTAGACGTATTTGTTATTAAACAAAACCTGCTACGCCCATGAATTTTATCATAAAATACCTAAAAATTGCCTAAAAACGCCAATAATTAAACAAAAACGGTAAATAATGTGGATTATTTTTAATCAGTAAATAATGTGGATTGTTTTCTATTCTGTCAGTTGTTGATGTGTTGACAGTTTATACTGAAAAAGTAAAATCTTTGTCAAACACTCTTTCCTTGTCGACATAACAATGAAATATTTAACTGAGACTCACCGAATTGAGATTTTAATGATGATCGGGTATGGGGATAACTGCAGAAGTCAAGTTGAAGTGGCAAACTTATTTAATCACGGGTATCCCGAATTGCCTAATATTTCACAAAGTACTGTGTCTAAAATTCATGCACAATTCAGAGAACTTGGACATGTCAAACCATTGAAAAGAAAACCACACTTCGTTGAAGATGATGTGAAAGTGGATATTTTGTTAAGTGTCCAAGAGAATCCAACTTCTAGTACACGTCAAATTGCCCGTGAAAATAATGTTAGTCATACAACTGTTCTAAGATGTCTCCATAAAGAAAAACTTCATCCCTAAAAATTAACTTTTGTGCAGGAGTTAACAGAAGACGATACAGATCGTAGAATGGATTTCTGCGAAAGATTGATGAATAAGCTGAACAGAAATGAGATAGCTCTTGGTACCATTCTTTTTTCTGACGAATCAACATTCGCATTGAATGGAGAGGTAAACCGACAGAACTGTAGATATTGGTCAGCAGAGAATCCTAATTGGATGCGTGAGACACATACTCAGTACCCTCAAAAGGTGAACGTTTGGGCCGGTATCATAGGCGATCATATTATTGGTCCTATATTTATAGATGGAAATTTGATAGCTGAAAAATATTTAAATATGCTTAGAAATGAAGTTATTCCTGCGTTGGCAAACTTATATCCCAACGCATTAGATCCTAGCTTACCGAATGAAAATGTTTGGTTCCAGCAAGACGCGGCAACACCCCATTATGCTTTAATGGTAAGAACTTATTTAGATGAAATCTTCCCCAATAAATGGATTGGACGAAGAGGTACTATTTAGTGGCCAGCTAGATCGCCAGACCTTACGCCGTTAGATTTTTTTCTGTGGGGTTATCTTAAGAACACAACCAACTAGCATTGTAGACCTCAAAGACAGGATAACTACAGAAATCGGTTCATTAAGAGGATTTCAAAAATATGCAAATATACAGGGTGTTTCATTAAAAAAAACATCGACTATGGCATACTTGCGTGAATCACCCTGTACGTTTAAATTTATGTTTACATAACGCACAACTCAATTCAAAAGTTGACGTGTCTCGGCATTTTTTATAATTTTCCAAAATAATGACATAAAGAATTTTATTTCATAAGTGGTTTCCACACTGTATAAATACTTCACTACTATTTGTGTTCACGTCTATTCGTTACGAGATTAAATTGTAAAGCCAAACTCGCTGCTGGTAGGTGGTCGCTTATATATGAAACGTTTTTCTAGTGCCTTCTAATTCCGGAAACTTCTCGATTGCTGCTCCCAACAAACGATTGAAGTTCTCGGAAATGTCTATAAAAGGATAAATAGTCCTTCACATATAACGGTGCGCACCCACCAAAATTTAATATATAGATTATATAGAGTCAGATTTAGGGACTGTACTAGTGGGCGATTTCGTAACATTACCTCTTCCTTAAAAGGAAATTCCTCCTCGTACTTCTATGTAGACGGGACTGTATGTTTAAATTGGCAACTGGACCCATTTCTACACTTTCCGGTCGTATTTAAATAACAGGATTCCGTCTTCATCGGCTACCGATAACGAGGGATATAGCTGCAAATTAATATGTAGACATCGGTATCTTGGAAAATGACCTCTATCATGTTCCTGATGACTCGCCAATCCAACCGGTTGCTCTCTATACTGGGCATTGCTAGTTGACTACTGTAGTTCATGAAACTGCAGCTTACTGGATTCCACCTTGTTGCCGTGGGAACAGTCTGTTGGGCACGTCCATCTGGACAAGAAGTCGGCATTTCGGTGACTCACACCAGCTCGATGTTCGATGTTGAAATCGTTCCCTCCAATAATTACAAGTGGATGAAGTTTAAGAAACATATATTACTTTAAAGATGGACATACATATCGCACACCTAGATCTAAAGAGGATTAAGTCAAAAATCTGTGTGATTGAGTTATGCTCACCATTTAATTTCCTATATGGATACCTATCTGACCAATAAAACAGATTTAAAAATAAGTGCAAAACTCAACGCTAGATGACGCCTAGAATCCCTTTTGTTGAACGAGCGGGCCAGTTCCTCCCGCGCCTAAACGGAAACAACGCTAGTTGCAATTAGAATTACAAGCGGAGTGCACGTGTCCTCCGTAAAAAGTTTGGAGTTATTTTGAGTTGTTTACTTGAAATTTGAAGCAGTATTATTTTGAATTGTCACCTTTTAGATGGTTAGTGCTGATTAAATGGATACAATATTTAGAGTTAAACCTGTATTGCTGGCAGGGTGAGTAAAGTTTTTATTTTTATTTTGAGTTGTTACCCTATTGTTGAAACATTTTTGTTTTTGTAGTTGTGCCTGTTTTGTTGAGTCATATTTCATGCTCTCTTTCTTCTGTGGAATAAACTTATTTCGTTATTGGCGATTGGAGTTTTTAAGTTTTAGTACAATTTAATATTCATCTTGATATTAACAAAGCTTGTTACTTTGTTACTGCCAATTTTTCAAGTTGGGTCCCTTTAGATGGTTTCTAGTAAAAATATATTTTTACAACATAGCTAAAAAGATTAAAAATGTTTTTATGGGCTTTCCAAATCGATTTGGGGCACATGACTCTGTAAGTTAGTAAAATAATCATTTTATATTTCAGCAACACAATGCAACGCGGACGATTTTTAGTAAATATGATAAAAGAACGGGATAAAGAAAATATCGCTCCTCCATTCACTTCTACTCAACATGCAACCGTGGAAGATAACTTGAAGATGTCATCAAGTGATGAAGTTTCATCCAAAGAAACTCATGCTGTCTTGACACGGGTTAATACGTCTATCCCTAGCACGTCTAAACAAAATTCTGATGATGATAGTAAGCAAGTAGGCCCAGAAAATGTTATGATTCCTGAAACTGGTATTGAGATCGAAAAAACGGACAAAAAGAGAGTACGCAAACCAGCAACGTGGAAGTGGAAACTCGCAAAACAACTGAGAAATTCTGGCAAAGCCTACCAGTCCCTGTCAAAATCTAAGAAACTAATACTAGAAAGAAAGGTTGGACCACCCTGTGGAGACAAATGTCGCCTAAAATGTAAAGATAAAGTGGATGAGATATCAAGACAACTGGTCTTTGATGCATATTGGACACTCAGCAATCTTGAAAGGCAAAGAGAATTGTCCCAATGACTACTTAGAAATTTTGCAGGTATATACGGTGAAACTTGGCCTCGCCCAAATTTGTATAATTTGTTTTGCTAAGAGTCGCTTATGTACCATAAGTGTTAACTGTGAAAAATGTCTTCAAATTTTGCCTCAGTAAAGTGTAAGAGCGTGATTAGCTTACAAACGAAGAATGTAGTGTTAAATGTGCATGATGCTGTTGTACATCAAATGCCGGCTGCTACTGTTAGAAATATAATTTCGACATGTTCCTATATGACAGGAGTTAGTGAATCTACTAATCACAGACTTCTAAGAGAGAGGAAAAATGGAAATATATCTCCACCTAAAAAGTTAACTGGAAGAATACCATTTGACCTTGATGAACATATGCAAAATACAATAAGACGAAAACTACATGAATTATATTTTAAAAAAGAGATCCCAACCCTTGACAGAATTCTAAGAATGGTGAAGGAGGACGAGAATTTGCCTGACATAGGGCGAAAAACTTTGAGGAAAATATTACACAAATTAAATTTTACTTGGGAGAAGCAGAGTCGCAAATCAGTGCTAATCGACAACGAAGAAATAATATGTTGGAGACGTCAGTATTTACGAGATATCCGAAAATACAGACAGGAGGGAAGACAAATCTATTATCTAGATGAGACATCGCTCAATGAAGGACATTCAGTGAAAAAAATATGACAGGACAAAAGTATTCAAACCAGTCGTCAAGCTTTCATAGAAAGTTTATTTACTGGACTGAAAACTCCTATCGGTAAAGGTCGCCGACTAATAATAACGCATATTGGATGCAATCAAGGATTCGTTGAAGGTGGTTTACTGGAGTTTCAGTCAACATCAACCAAAGACTATCATGAAGAAATGACTGCAGATGTATTTTACACAAATGGTCGAATTAATTCCAAATAATGCTGTAATCGTTATGGACAATGCCACTTATCATTCGCGATTAACAGAAAATCTTCCATCTACCTCTTGGAGAAAAGCTGATATTAAAAAATGGTTAATCGTAAAAGATATACCATTTGAAGATGATATGTTGAAAAAAGAACTTTTAAAGGTTGCTTCAGATCACAAGCTACAATTTAAAAAGTTTGTTATTGATGAAATAGCCAAGAATCGTGGGATAACAGTGCTTCGTGTGCCGCCATACCATTGTGAATTAAATGCGATAGAGTTAATATGGGCCCAAATGAAAGGTTATGTAGCTAGACATAATAAAACATTTAAAATGAAAGATGTTCGTGAACTCATGAAGTACTCATTGACAACAATAACTGAAGAGAACTGGAGAGATGCTGTGAATCATGTAAATAAGGAGGAAGAGAAAATGTGGGTTTTAGATAACCTCATAAGACAAACTATAGAACCGATAGTGATCTCTCTCGACGAGTCTTCGGATGATTCTTGTATGGCCAACGAAGAGGATGATACTATAGATTGAATTTTATATTTCCTATAAATGGTATGTTTACTTTACCTAATATACATTAATTCATTGTCAATAAATTTGAATTATGAGAATTAAACTATATTTTCTTTAATTAATTTATTTAATAAAAATGAAAATGTAACTTGTTAATAGGCCTAAACGAATGAATTTTATTTCAACTGTAATGATGACCGAATCTAATTAAATAAGCAAAATAAACTAATATCGTAATCTCCGCCACTGCCGCACTGTTTATCCTTTTGCTGGCATTGTTCAGTTTTATTACCATATTGTATTTTGAGCTGAAACAGGGATGTACAGATAACCAATACAGACACCTACTTGTTTTGCATTAGAATTTTAGTATTTACTTGTAAAATTCTTAGGATCACTCTGTAAGAGATAATTTTCTATTTGAATATTTAATGAGGCTACTGTGCTGTCAGACATTAAGAAATAGACTATAATATGAGTAGATTCCACGAAGTAAGGGTCGAGACAGTTCATTTCATTAAATATACATACATTGATAAGCAAAAGGGAAATAATTCAAAAATTCCGATTTTTAGCCTTAAAACGTGTATAAAAATTAAATTACTGCAAGATGATCATTCTTATGTATAAATAAAGCAAACTATAAAAACAAAACGCTCCTGTAGTGTACAGGGACACAGAAAACAGTTTTTCGTGTTTTTTGAAAATTGTGCTTTTTTGAGTTAATAGTTCTTTAGATCTAGGTGTGCGATATATACATTATACTGACATATATAAAACTAAACAACTAAACTCGTTACTACGATCTTCATATGTTTGACATACAGCAATTCAGATTATTATATATAGAATATTCTATTGTCAATATTTTCAACATTAACTTATAGCTGACAGACTGACATTTATAGCTGACTTGAACATTTTCTGGGTAATTTTAAAATGTTGAATATGTGAGGGTTACTAACATAAATACATAAGCACTAAAAACCATAATTACAATTTTATTTTTATTAATAGTTTTTTGGATCACTAGTCCAGAAAATGATATTTTGCGAGTGTGAGTTGTATTGCGTAGCCGAGGCAAAGCAACACGAGCACTCGCAAAACATTTTCTGGTCGTGTAATCCACAAAAATTTTCATGCCAACAAATTTGAACCATATTTAATAAGTAAAAAATTTACGAATGATTTCTCTTTTATGTCAAACTTGTTGATATTTAGTAAATTAAGCTGCCGCTCCACTTCTCCACTAGGCCGGGAATTTGATGTTCCCGGCGGATTTTGATTCCTGCAAAACTGTCGATAATGCCTGGCGGTATAAAAAAACAGTTTTACACGTTCATTATAAAACATAGTATGTAAAACTCATATCACAATGACTTTTTGTAGTACTCGTGCTTCGCGGTTCGTTACGCAAACCGCACTCGTACTACAAAATTAGTCAGTGTGATATTTGTTTTACAATACACTCTTCACAGTTCACTGCCAAGTGTCTTTAAAATGTCTACGTTAGTTTGTAGACTTTCTTTGTCTGTTATTCACTTTAGAAAAAGAAAACTATTTCATTATCCATCTTGTTGCATTGTATATTGTATGCAAATAAAAAGAGAGGTTGGGTAACGTATTTATTATTGACAAAGTGGATTTTCCGGAAGTAATCCAGATAATTTAATAGAATTTTATGAGGGAAACGAACAGTAGGGATTAAAATTGAATTTAGAACGACCTTGAACTCTGCTAGTCGGGCAAAAATGATAAATGCGAAAGTAAATTTAATGAAAAATTCATAAAGTTCCAATTTGAATAGTATTGTTTTGATAAATGGCTGGAAACAGGAGTTTTTAGAAGAGATTAAAGTGATTTTGTTTTCCAACATTTTACGTTATATAAATATAAATATTGAAAATAAACTATTTACAACAAAAAAATGTTTATATACTTTGACACCCAATGAATTTTAAAGGTCATCGTCTACACTATAGGCGTAAAAAAATTAAAAGAAATACAAGAAGTATGTACAAAAAATTGCAATCGTGGTTCCTTTTAAGTTGAAGACAAAAGGACACTTCAAAGGATGTGGATGAGAGAAGCCATATGATAACAAATTCATGTACATTAAACAGCCTTTCTAGTTACATCAAGTGTAAATTACGTTATTATAAAGGGTAGCGACACACTTCATAAACTGATCTTCGTGAACCAGTGGTGGAGTTCGGCAAAAATGTATTTCAGGAAAGTTTCCAAACAAAACAATATTTCTATAAAAAAAACTATATACAAAATGATATGTTACGATATATATATGTATATATATATATATATATATATATATATATATATATTCCTCTAGTGTAGTTTAGTGGAACCGGATGATAGTGCTGCCGGCAGCCGGATGATAGTGGTGCCGGTAGGATGAGTAGTGGTGGAGAAGTAGGCGGAGCTATGGCCTTTCCTGTATGGTAATGATTTATGCATCGACTAGTCGTTCCTAGATGGCGACCTAAACCAAGCACTAAAAATATTTTTTATCCAAATAGAAAACTATCGCCAATAGACTAACACTTTTCTGAAAATAAAGTAATATAACTTTTTACTCAAATTTATCGATAATACCTACATATTATAACGACAGTTATTTTGAGAAGAGTATGGAATCTGACAGTAAATACATATTCTGAAAGTCATACACCATAGAAGTATTCAAAATTATTCAAATTCAAATTTTTAGTATTGTTTCAAATTTTATTCGTTTTTAAATTGTTTTTATAATTATAGTAGTTATACTAAAAGAGTTTAATAAGTGAGTATGAATATCGATATTATTTTACTTTTGCTGCTTTAAGAAGGCTCAATTTCACTTAAATTCATTGTAATATTCGTTGTTAAAGTAGTATTGTATGATTTATATGTTCCTTCCTGTGGCATTACTAAAATTAAAAAGAATTTATTGGGAAAACAGAACCAATATTTTAATACAAATCGTTTATTATTTTTGACGTTTCGGTGTTTAACTAAGGTTTAGAAATATCATGTTTTATAGAGTGAAAATTGTAATTGTAAATGATGTCAGGTTAGACACGGAACGTCAAAACTAAAAAACGATTTGTATTAAAACAGTGGTTTATTTTCCCAATGAATGCTTTTTGTTTTAATATTTTTATTCCCAGAAATCGAGTTTTGTCGTTAGAATGAGATGGAATATATTGCTACATGCTGATCAGTTGTAAAGACGTTGTTGGCTATCTCACTCACTTGCCGAACACTGGTTACTGGTTAATATTAGGTCGGAAAACGATTTAAAATTTCATTCGATTGTATCGCAGAACGCACGGGCCATGGCCGACTAATTATATACAGTGTGTCCACGGATGGGGTGCTCAAGAGGAAAACTTTTTTATTTTCAGTTTTAGCGAAAAATATTGTTCTTGATAATAAGTCCTGCTTGTTGAGAAACCCCATAAAATGAAATATACTTCAATTTCTCAAAAACTGCTTTATTTTATTATCAATTATATTGTGAAACTGTATGAATTTATGCAAAATTAGGTATAATAATAATCTGGAGAGTAAGTTATGCGCTGTTCCTAGGTAATTGTCAACATTCATTTTCATCAACGGTAACTATGCAACAAATAATATATCTTGTAAAGTGCTACGGTATTGGAGCTGTATCGTTCAAGTACGCAATTAATTTATCTAATGAAAAATATCGGGATGTACCAGTTACGCGAAATGGATTGAAATTATTAATAAAGAAATTGGATGAGACAGGATCTGTTGAAAACAGAATGAAATCGAAAAATACGTACAATGAGGATGATGATGCAGCTACTGCCCTAGCTATGCATTCAGTATGGGAAAGTCCCAAGTTGGGTTTACGAAAAAAAAGTTTACAGAAAATATTCAAGCTAAACAAAATTAATACATTCAAACCGAACTTTATTCACATTATGATTATGACAAGAAGCTTGACTTTTGTGCTTTAGTTGGTGAAAAGTTTACGAATGACCTCTTCTTTCACTACAATATTTTATTTTCTCATAAATCAACGTTAACGAAAAATGGAACTGTTTCATCCCAAAACTGACGGTATTGGGCTAGTGAAAATCCTCATAACAGAATTCATCGTCATATTCAATTTGCTAAAAAGGTAATTGTTTGGTGTGCTGTTTTACCAGATAGAATAATCGGACCTTATTTTCAGGAAGAGACAATAAATCAAAAAGTATATTTGGTTTTGCAAGACAATTTTTTAATACCTAAATCAGATGACGTCCCTTGGAACAAAGGCGTAAAATGTATTTTCAGTATGATATATGTTCGTCTCATTCGACATTGTTGATAAGAGGATGGCTGGATAAATATTTTCCTGAACGATGGATAGGATGGTATGGACCAATATTTTTTCCGCCTCGATCATCCGATTTAACCATTCTGGATTTTTTTATGAGACTACCTAAAGGAGAAAGTTTATGAAAAAGAATTAAACCCTACTATTGAAGATCTGAAAGACGTAATGAATACCAATGCCGTAAATGGAATCACCTCAGGCATGCTAAGAAACCCTTATAAAGAATTGAAAAATAGTTTGGAGAGATGTTTTGAAGTTGTTGATGGAGGCTATGTGGAGTAGTTGTTTTTTCACTGTTAGTTTTTCCACATTTTTCTGTATTATTATTCGTGTTCTGTTTTCAACAGATTCTGTCTCATCGAATTTATTTATTAATTTCTTAATCCATTCCGAGTCCCTGGTTCATTATTGTATTTTTCATTAAATAAATGAATGGCGTACTTGTTAAAATTGTTGACAAAGAATGAAAATTTGAAAATTATTCACCGAAGTTGACAGTTGCCCAGGGACATCCGCAATAATAATATTATTATTATCCGAAAATAATTCATAGGGTTTTACAGAAAATTGAATATAAAATGAAATACAAAAACTTTTATTATTTCATTTTATGGGGTTATTGAATAAGCAGGAATTTTTATCCAGAACAATATTTTCCGCTAAAACTGAAAATAAAAAAGTTTTACCGTGGACACACTGTATAATTTCGTCAAACGAAATAAGTAATTTTAGCAGAAATGCGACACTCCCTAAGTATTAATAAAATTTGACTAACCAACTACAGGCCGCATATTTTGGAAGTAATAAAGATATTTTAATTCTGTTAAAGTCAATTTTTAGAGCGCCAAGAGAGCTCCAGGTTTGAATATAAATTGACTGTAAATATGTCAATATATAGATGGCGCTGTGCTCAAAACTTTTTTTCGATGACAGGATCTTTCAAATATTTCACACTTACCTTTTTATGCATATTTTGTTCTATGAACTAATTCAGTAAATCTAGCCATTTTCTATATAATAATAATAATTTATTCTCAAAAAAAGTACATAGATACATCACATTAGGATACAATAAAATAAGAATAAATTTATACTCAATAAGTGCCAAGCACTTGTTTTGAGAATTAATTAATAAAATGCAATATATAAAATGGATAAAACAGATAAACAAATAAATAAAATGGATGGAACAGGAACTTTGTTACAAGTCTTTTGAATCTTGGAAGTACTTTAGTGGATCGAATTGTCTCAGGAAGTATATTAAATATTTTTTGGGATAGGTAATAGAACGATCCTTGGCTTAACGTTTTAGTGACTGTCGGGAAAATGTGCAATGATCTATTTCGCGTGTGGTATGTTAATTTATGAGTTTTATTGAAATACTTTACACTCTAGCATAAGAAGTAAAGTTGTCTAACATCCAGAACATTACATTCCCGGTATAATAGATTTGAGCTGTATAATCTGTTTCTTGAATGTATTAGTTTTAGAAATCGCCTTTGAATAACTTCTACCTGGTTAATTCTCATATCAGTAGCAACTACCCCATGCCACTATTCCATATCTTAAATGACTTTCAACTAACGAACGATATAATTGTTTGAGAGTTTGGAACGGCAACTTTTTTTTAAATACCTAAATGTATACAAGATACTCTGAAGTTGTTTAACGACATAGTGTATGTGGCAGTCGCATCTCAAATGGCAATCTATATAAATACCAAGGTATTTAACTTGTTTCATAGAGTGTATAACGTGGTTTGATTCGGACAGATAATTGAATTTATATGGCGGTAGTCCAATCACATTACAACTAAAAGGAAGATAAGACAAGTTTTCTCAAAGTTCAATGTTAGTAGCTTAGAATCTAACAATCTTTTTATATTTGAGAAGTCCTTTTCGGCTAATGTTTTCAGATTGTCCCAATCAGCTCCTTCATTTTGGATATAGGTAGTGTGTTCATGAATGGAGTTCACCACAGGAGAAAAATCGTTATCTTAGATCAGATCATACAAGGTAATAAATTAATAAAACATGAAAAATTTTCAAGAGAGAAGTAGCATTATTTATGATTTGAAGCAAAATTTTTGTAAAAAAAATTGTTTGTAATTCAAAATAAAGCCCGAATACAAATTTTCTAATCAAAATATCAATGATTACACTTATTCTATTTTGTTGTGGGTAACAAAAATCACTATGCTTATTCTACTGACACAAATGTTTTTACTTAATTGCTGCCTTTACAATGATATCTGCCTCGAGTCTTATGACAAACTGTTTTTTTTTAAATTTCAAAGAAAAAAAACACTTTCAATGACTAAACTTGGAAATAGGAAAATAGTATTAGCAATATTTTAAATAAAAATAAAATCGCAGCTGTGAAACAAAAATTGTTGACATTTCTCAATCAATGAAGTCCTGTCAGTATCTCGAAAGTTATAGAAGACTATTATCGATAATAGTTTTCCACACAAATCAAAATTAATTAAATATAATTTTAATTTATGGACAGTGCCGAAAAAATGCTTTAGACGCGATTCGTTTATATGGAGTACGTTTTCCGCACAGACCATTGTTTATATGCCAATTTAGGTAATTACAGAACTTTTAAAAAACCACATTTAACACGACGAAAAAGAGCCACAATGGATGAAAACATTACTGCAGTTACTGGTCTGAAGAGAAATCCTAAGTGGCTGAGACAAACCAGATTCCAGACTAGGTTTGGCGTAAGTGTTTCCTACGGAATTATAACCGGCTTTATTGTAACTTTTTTAAATGAAACTAACTGTGTCCAAATATGACAGAAATTACATTTCAGTTGATGCCTACCTGATATTAATTAATTACTTTTGTTGGTTCACAACTGTGTATCACGAAGATTTACCTGGTGCCAGGATCGTTACAGATTTACCAATCGAGTTGGATACGATGTGATTTCACCAAGATAGTGCAGGTCCACATATTCATAACATCGTCACTCATTATCTAAACCAAACATATTCAGAAAGATGGAATGGCAACATATGGGTACTCAGGTAGTATGGCTTACCAAGAACCATTAGAAGACATGGCCGACCTTTATATAAAAAGTATGCCAGTATTGCAGCTGTTGACCAACGTACTTTATTACAAGTTTGTAGAGGTGAACTGATCAGAAGATTTAACATGTGTATGAACGAAAATGGCAACAATTTTCGAACACCTCATACCATAAACTATTTTCCTATTAGAAGTTCTTTATTTTTAATTATAACAACTTTTTTTTATAAACATTTTGTTTTAAATAATAATAGCTATTTATGTAACAAGTACATAATCTAAGACGTTATTGGACGAGTTGCAGCTTATTGGCAGAGGGCGCTTGCGGGCGAGGCCAATAATAAAGACGAGTTAATTAAGTCTGATTATGTACGAGTAACATACTTAGCTTTATGTTCGATTCAAAAAATGTCTAGGAAAATATATTTTATTTAGTGAAATTTGCAATAGAAAATATATAATGAGCATTCTGCGTTGTTATAGATACGTAGATACGAAATTTGTAAATGTGTCAGAAAGCGTCGATTAAATAATTATTAATTGGTTCTGGTAGGTTAAAAATGGATCTACCAGAAGAAATGAAACTTTCAGACAACATAAGACAAATAACATAAGTTTGGTGTATTTTTGGTTTAAAATAAATCGTTATTGGGAAGTTTTAATTTTCAAATAATTTGACAAATTACTTTATCATTATGGACTAGTCCAATAAAATAACAGATTATGGATTCTAAACAGTGTCATAGATCAGCCTATTATGATCGAGTCGAACATAATAGTATATTAAGTACCAAGTGTCATAAATGTTACTTTAGTCACGAGGTTTACTATGCACGAGTGGAGCGAAGCGGAACGAGTGCCTTGTGAAACGAGTGACTAAAGACGTTTTTAACACGAGGTGCTTACTATACTTTTTCTTCGCCCGCAGGAAAGAAAAAAATTATATTATATTTGCATTATATTCATAACATGACGGACGATGGCTATCGGCTGACTGTCAAATCAAATGACACATAACAACAAAATTATCACGGAACATGAAATTTAACATACAAAAGATACACTTGATTTGACGGTTAAAAAACAAAAGATAAACGAGATGTGACTTTTCGCATTTTAAAAACTAGTGTTTAATGAGTCGTTTTGTACATATCAAACCCGTGTTCAAAATGCGGTTTTAGTAACGGAAGTAGAAACATAATATTACTTCTCTGGTGAAACATTTTCATGTTTTATTAATTTATTAATACCTTGTATGCACATCTAATCTAAGAACGATTTTTCTCCAATGGTGAACTCCATTCGTGGGTAGAACAAAATTTGCTTATATTTTCTACCAGGTGTGCTATATTTGAAAGATCCTGCTATCGAAACAAAATTCTTGAGCAAAGCGCAATCTACATATTGACATATTTAAAGACAATTTATATCCAAACCTGAAGCCCTCTTACAAATTGGCTTTTACAGAATTAAAATATCTCTATTACTTTCCAAAATATCCGGCCTGGGAATTTTATTAGAAACACGTGTGTATTTTTCAAAATAAACATATAGGTATATTTTTTTCGCCAAAAATCGTTATTTTAGAAGTACCTAGGTACTATACCGAGAGCAAATTAATTCTCTTAAGTTGAGAGTCGGATTCTACTGGAATCGACCTGTGATTCCGAGTATGCATTGGGTTTTCTCCAACGTAGTCGAATTTTGTTATAAACAATATATTTTTTACCCGCTAAAAATCGAATCTACATCGAATATATCCAGTTTTCACATATGAACAATAGTTTATCACAATTGAAGTTTTGATATTAATGATACTTATTTTTTTTTCACTGCAATTAGCTCATCAATATCAGTGGGATTTGTATATTTAATGCAGCTTTCTAAAAGCATATAGACGCCTTGCAGTTTGTTATAGTATCTCCATTGTCGTATAAACCTACTTTTCTTTGGTAACAGAAATATCAGTCATAAACGTGGGCGACTTTGGATAAGTTGTAATTTTTCAAGCTCAAGAGTGAACTAATTATTGTAAATGAATTAGGTATTTACTCGTTTTTAATTAATCAAATACTATGATTAAACTACATTGATATAACCAAATATAAAATGAGTCGCTCAATGCTTCTTTGTTCATTACTAAATAGCGGAAGATGGAGTGAAGTCCAATCGATGGGTATTTATCATTTTAAAAGTATTCAAGTAGGATTTTTATATTCTTATCTTTACTTCATTCCCCTGCCGGTTAGAAAAAACCAAAACAAACAGTGACGGAGAATAACAAAAAGAATATGTTCTGTTTGCAGGTGCCGGCGCCGCCGTCTCGAGATAAAAACACAAAAATCTGTATAAAAAAAGGGTCTGCACAACATTTTTTTATAGTTGGTTTTATCTACCAAATTCCTTGTTAATATTTAAGAAACACAAGCATGTTTGGTTATAGTTGTTCACTTTTTAGGTAGATACTATTTAATGTATAAATAATACAGAGAATAGTTGAAAGTTAGTATGAGTGAGAATAGTGTAGGTACAAAGAAATAGTCTGATTATAATAGTACATTGTTTAAATAATCGTGTATACAGGGTGTCCCAGGTAGCCTGTCGCACCCTTATAACTTGGTTATTTCAAATAATTCAAACCGCATTAAATGCCGCTGTCCATCTGCCATAAAAATGTCGTTTGTCAAAATAACGATAGTCAATCGTAGTATTCTCCAACGACAAGAACCCAGACCCAGACCTGATGGTTAATCCGGAGATTTACAACATTGTCAGAAGCTTAATTACAACAAACTTCCGATTTTATTATATGTATCTATGTACAGACAATGTTTTTTTTTATTATAATTCAATAGTTATTACGTGAAAAACTATAAATCTATTGTTTAGTTACATTGTAAAGTGACGATATCCTCTTCTGTAAGCTACACATATGAAAAATGTAGCTATTTAAACAGTTATATTTTGGTGAAATCTGTATATTAGTCTAATATTAAATAGGTACGATCTGATAAACTTACAATGAAACGAACTTTATATCTAAATCAATGGAGAGGAGAGACGGAATTTTATTTTCCTGAAGGAATTTAATGGAATATTATATCTAACGGGGACACTTTAAGGGTATATTGAAAGAATTTTAATAAAAATTTAGGTCAAAAATGAAATGCATGTTTCCCATTGATTACGTAGGGTACCTAAAACAAAGAATTACGAGAAATAGTAGTTTGTACAACAAGTGCGCATATCGTCACTTTTCCCACGAGCGCAGAAGTTTGTACCGCCAATCCAGCGAGCGGAAAAGTGCTTTGCGTACGAGTTGTAGACAATATTTTTCTTAAAACACGTTCATTAATGAGAGAATAAAGTCACTTATATTGTATTTAAACTTTGAACAGAATTTAAAAGCTGAATATTCAATTTAGTTGGACTTAGGTATATTGGTAGTGTAACTTGAACAATCTTGAATTGTTATGCCTGGAGTATCTTTAATGAAAATAAGTTTTCATTAATTGTAAAATTGGTGTCTGTCAACAAAATTCATTATAAAGGTTATGTTAGATTGTCCAAATAATTTAGATATTAACATTTCCGTGAGAAAAAGTGACATTTTCGTGCGGAAAAGTGACATAGCGTGTACCCGTCTAAATTAATAATTTTCCAACGAATACCTATCAAAGCAATTAAATTAGAATTAAAGGCCAGCTTTGCGTATAAAAATTTGTGAAGCAAAGAGTGGTTTGCATAGTGGTTGTAGAAAAATAACTATTTGAATTAAATTTGGCACACTCGTGCACAAGCGTAACCTCAATTGGAGGAAAAAATAAATAGGAAGGTGGGTTTGTGACGCCTTGTTTAAAAGGTATTTGAATTTTGTATCCAACAGTTTATATACTTTTCAGTACTCATAAATATTATTATTTAGCTAAATTTTAAGGTGTCGAATACTAAATCCGATATACAGCGTTAACACTGAAAAGAGATTTTGAATTAAAGTTACATTGAGGTAGTAATGAGGTATCGAAACAGCTGGTCTGTATCTGAACAAAAAATAATGAGGATGATGTTTCTAACACAAAACGTTGAAATTAAATATTAATAAAACGGGTAAACGGGATTTATATCATTATGATTCTTTTTATTTTCTTAATTATTTTTAATAAAATTAAAGCACCACACTATGTAGAAAATATTTTTGAAGTAGTATTACTATACAAGCTATTGTAAATTTCGATCGAGAATGCTCAAGAGGCCTTCGTAAAATAATGAAAAATAAGGTAGGGACTGCAACAGCTTAGCTTTAGAGATATAAAATAGTAAATTTGAAAAACATTTTTTCCACAAATATAATTGTAATGTGAATGAATGGAATACGTGATATTATTTTTAAATTTGGTAATGAATTTTATCAAAACATTATTTTCGGACAATTTGTGCAGTGGCGTGTAGAATTCCCGCCATTTATACATATTCTCCTGTTTATTTCCTCGAAAGAAATTATCGACCTTTAGTTAAAATATACAAGAATAAACTGTTATTGAGTTAATTCGCCATGAATACAAGCTACAGGAAAAGTTGCTCTGAGTTGTCATAATACACCATTACCTAATCATAACAACTGAAGAAACAGTCGAACACACCGATGCGATATTAAAAAAACTAGTGACCTATATTTAAAATCTAATAGGTATATTCAATAATAACAATTACCAAATTTTATACACAAACTTCATTGACTAGTGATCACAAATTTCTATACGTGTGTATTGTACTCGATTTTTCTGTGTCGGCGGTATTTACTTTGTTGATATATTTACAGGGTATTTCGTAAGGAATGGTAAATATTTTAATCATACGTTCTAGGCCTCAAAATATTAATATTTTGCTGAATAACACTATGGCAAATGCTCTACTACTTACTGATATACAGGGAGTTAAAGTTAAAATTTATTATTAGTTTTTTTGAAATATTTGCGTTATTATTTAACGTATTAAATTGAAATTTAGTATTAATATATTTTAAGGCTAGTAAATCACAAATATCTCATCAATTTTGGGATTTGATAAAGAGGGCGTCCTTATAATGCAAAAAACGTATACTTTTGCTTTTAAAATACCTATCCTAGACACAGTTTCTATTTAATTTACTTTACAATATTTTTTCATAGTAGGCATTGCAATCTGTGAAAAAATAATTTACGAATGTAAAATGATGTATCAAAATTGATAACACGTTTTTGATTTACCAAACCAAAATTATAATCATACGAAATTTCAACTCAATACGATAGGTAGGTAAGTGAGAATTGACCACCCCTTTATTTCAATATTGCATACAGATGCAAAAAAAAGTTTTATTTAAAAGTTATAGGAGTATAAATTAATTTCAATAACATATACTTTCACAGTAATATAAGGATGTATTTTTTTAAATAGAACGCCCTGTATATTATGATATATTAGGATAGGGCTTTTTTTCTCATACCAAAAAGTTATACTTTCATAGTTCTATCTTTTATACTTTCCAAACTAATGGACAGTAAATTTCTAAAGAACTCAAGTTAGTATTTAGCTAAAAGAAGTACCTAGTTGACTATACATGTCTTACTGCAATTGTTGATCTTATCACTCAAAATTAAAATCGAAAGTAACAAATACAACTTACTTGTTAAAAATTGTATATTTTTCAAAAATGGATTATAAGGCTTCCGAAAAAGTAGAAATATTTTTTGTATATGTCAAAAATAACAGTAATAGCGTGCTGTAAGTCGAGAATATCTACAGTTGTATCCAAATCGACCATCATATCTATGCCTACCATAACTATTTGAGAAAAAAACGTAGGGCCATAGTAAATGAAGAAGAACAGTTGAATATACTGTTACACTGGTAAAAAAATAATACTTTTATTCAATTAATATTAAATTACATAAAAATTTACTATAGTTACTATAAAGTTCAAAAGCACTAAAAAATAATAACTATCGCCCTTACAAAATTTTATCAGTACAGGCATTAAGTGAGAACGATTGGAATTCTGTCAACAAATGATAAGAAATTGAGACGACAATGAAAATTACTTGGGCAGATGTCATCAGGTCTGTTTAACAGGAAAAATCGATGTTCTTTGGAACGAAAACTTTTTAGGAAATACAAAATTAAACAAATTAAAAAAATGGGTCGGAAATCTATTCATGTCTGGTGTGGAATTCTGCAGAGAGTGAAGTAGTTGGGCCAAATTGTGCCGATTTAACGCCTTTAAATGGCTTTTTATGGAGCTATACAAGAAAAATTTGATTTCTTTATCAATAACAGTAGTGCAATAATTAAAGAAAAAATTAAAGCAGAAATTGAACATCTCCATCATGGAAATAGAAATAGTAAAAATATTTTAAACTGTAAAGAAAGTTTAAGAAGAAGATATGAACTTTGTATTGAAAATAATGGCGGCACTTGCTTTAGTTTGCTTAGAATTTGTGAAATCATCAAATCCGTTTGGAATTCGTAATAAACACTCTATCTCTTTTATGTTGTTTTATATTGTCGCACCCAGTCACCTATTTTTTTTTAGACATTTACAGTCTATTACTTTGGAAAGTATAAACGCTAAACCTATAAAAGCATATATTATTGTTACGAGAAAAAAAGGCCCTATCCGAATGTCATATAATACACTACTATTTAAAAAAATATGTATTCTTATATTTATACCCCGTAATGCAAAAACGCTACTGTGGAGCAAAGTATATTTATATAATAATAATAATAATATATATAATTCATACTCCTACAACTTTTATATAAAACTTTTTTTGTATCTATATGCCTAAGAGAAATAATGGGATGGTCAAATTATAACCAATAACCCTATACATCAGTATTACATAATATTTGACCCAGTATTATTTAGCAAAATACTAATATTTTGTAGTCCTGAATCTGTGGTAAATATATTTACCATTCTTTATTGATTGTAAAAGACTGAAACTCAAATATCAGAATTACGTCACACACGCGGTATAATAAAAGCAAAATTGACTAGATTTGAAAAGTTATTTAAACCTCAGTAAACAGAACTAAAATTTCACAAATTGGAATACGATTAAAAAATATCCGGTTTATACATTTTGATAATTGACAGTCACAACTAAAATTTTTAGATAGCGATGAACACTAGGAAAGAGATAATGTAGAATCGATATTTTCACCCTTATTGCAGAGGCAAAAGAAATTATTCATGCACAAAAGAAAACTAGAAATATTAGACATTAGAGGTATGCTATTGCCTATGCCTGTTTATAACCAAAGCTCGAATTCATAGTTACGAAGGTTGCCAGATATGGGTTTACCATCATTTTGCGGAACGTATGAAACATGGTTAGGATTTTTTGATGTTTTTAATTGTAATGTACACTAACGCAATGATACTTTTGAAATTCAAAAATTTATATATTTAAAAACCTGTTGTAAATACGATGCATTGTGCTTGATCAGCTCGTTAGAAGTAACAAGTGTAAATTGTTCGATTGAACTTGATTTATACTAAAAAAGAGATATGAAAATAAAATAGCAATGAACTAGCAATTAATTATAGGGTGGGTCGCATTTGGGCGAAGTGACATCGGAATCATATGACGGGTTTTTCATATACAAGCCGAATCATTTGTGAGAAAAGCATTTTTCAATAAAATAATGATCAGTTATAATACCGTATACGTCGAAAAAAAACAATGACTCGATTTAACATCTGTCCATCATCTAGAAGGTGATTCAATGGAGAAGTTATTTTTTCATGCATAGTATTTCTCAGAAATCATATTATACTTGTTACATTCGCAGAAGTCTCATTCCTAACTATATTCCTAGCTCATCTCACAATATCTCTAGGACTTACCAAATATATAAGATTCTTTGAATTTCTAATATGAGCTGGAAGTTCCCACTACCATTCCTTATATCTGAGCAAGAATTCTCCTAGTAGACAACAATATCCAAATTAGAATGTTGGTACCAAATTGAACAATGTCAATATATTAATGAGAAAAACTAGCCATATTACCATGGATAAAGAAATAAAACAATGAAAACTCTAGTGGATTTGCTGAATATGTTTCAATCGTGGAGTTTCCTCGTGTGATTCTCACACGTTTTCGATTTGATTTGTCTTTACTATTTTACTCGGATTAGTGGTTATTGTGCGATTCATGATGTTACTCCTGATGAGAACTATACTTTTTATCTGATATTATGACACTTGAAAAGAGGGTTCTTTTAATGTCAGAATTGATGATCAATTCATGAGAAATAGTTAGGCCATTATTCCGAAACCTGGCGAAAAAAATTGACAATTGTTTCGAAACCATAAAATATCCTCGTCCTACATAACATGCATAGATTCCACAAAGTAAGGGTTGAAACAGTAAATATAGCTACACCTGTTATGAATTGTATCAACTATGATGATAGATGAAATGAATGTGAAATAATATGTGTGTTAATTTATTCTTTTTTCGCATTTTCACTCTATAAAACAACAAATTTGTTCAAGTCTCAAAATAGCATTAATTTTAAAAGAAAAGATTTTCAAAATAATTTCATATGAATTTATCACACAAGGATGTGATGATAATACCACATCGGATAAATCAGTATAAAATCATAATTTTTGAGATACGGAGTACTGAAAAGTCAATATCCCTCATATTCAATACCCTGTATCTCGAAAACTAGTCATAAGGTCGTGCTGTGGCCATTAAAACATTTCTACAGAATGATAAATTCCACAAATCAAAAATTCAAGAAATTAGACGGAGCCCCTTTTTCCCACAAAAGGTGTGCGGAGTCCTTTTCACTCTAACGTTATTCAAACAGCGGCTTTTACAAACGTGTTTTTATTACTTATAGCGATAGTATTTATTGAAGACGATTTGGGTAAGGTACGCGAATATGATAATAAAATATGATAACCAATTTTTCTTTGATATATTTTATTTGAATGTCAGAATTAATGGGATAAATCAAGGTATTACTAATATTACCCATAAAACTAATGCAAAATTAGTCTGTTTTAACTCATTTCAAGTCAATCTACCGTTTTTATTTATTCCATTTATAAGTGACAACTTACCATGACTAGAATTTTCCAGGAACATTTTGAAATACCCCCAAAATTACGACTTAGCTGATGAGAGATTTTACGTTCCAATAAATATTCAATTAAATTGACTGTCTTGACTCTTACTTCGTGGAATATGCTCATATTAGGTAAATTTTTTAGAATTTTCAATAACTTGTATTATATTGTGGAATTAACTAGAGACCGTCAGTTTCATTTAAAACACAAATATTCAATTACTCATCGGCACAGGAATAGGTATTTTATGAATTATTGTGGAACAGAAAATAAAATTAGGAAAAAATATGCCACTATTGGTTGAAACAAAACTTAGATGGAGAGGTTCATTAAATATAAATTATGAAAAAACGAATAAGCTCAAAAATCAAATTTGTTGTAATATAAGTCATGAAAATTCTAACGATAATTTAAATCAAACGCTCATGAAATTTTGGATAATCAATGAATTGCCGAAAAATAAATTCCTATCACCGGAAGACAAATATTGTGAACCTTATTTTTTGGAACCTACCACACGTGGCAGGAATAATACTTTTATTGTCAGATTACCGTTTAGGCAAAATAAATTAGATTTACTGGGTGATTCTCAACATCTTTGTTTAAAGCAATTTGTGGGCTCGAATATCGCTTAGCAGAAAATGAACATCTTAAACAACAATACGTATAATTTCTACGCAAATATTAGGTCAATGATTTTTGAGTGTAATCTTAACAATGAACAAAGAATAGGAATAAGAAAGAAAAATTGAAAAGATTGATTCTTGAACCTCATTTTGTTGATAACAAAGTGAAAAATAGCAATTTTTTCATTTTTCCAACGTGAATATCTTCTGAGATCTTTCAAAAATAGCTCTGAAAAAGGCAAAAATCTCAGATTTGTTATATAATAATGATCGCGCTTGTAATATTCATGTTAAGTAGGAGAGAATTGTTAATTGACGAATGCATAATTAATAGAAAAATCGTGATAAAAATTGTTTACCACGGACCATTGTTCATTCATCTATTCAGTAGATGCCTGAATTTTCTCAGTTCTTAATTTTCATATTTAATAAATTTGAGAAAATTATAAAAATTGGTCCTACAGTTCCGGGAGGCAGGACTTTTTTAGGAAAGTACCCCGCACACCTTATATGGGAAAATGGCTCGCCGTCAAATTTCTTGAATTTTTGATATGTTGTAGAATTGATCATCCTGGTGAAATGTTTCAATGGGCGCTACACGATCCTATGACTAGTTTTCGAGATACAGGGTGTTGAATATGAGGAATATTCACTTTTCATCACTCCGTATCTCCCAAGTTATGATTTAGTTCTGATTTATCTTTGGTGGTATTATCATCACATCCTTGTATGACAAATTCATGAGAAAATCATTTCCAAATCTTTTCGTATTACAAGGCAATTTCACTTGATAAAAATGCTATTTTGTGGCTTTCATAATTTTGTTGTTTTATAAAGAGAAAATGCGAAAAAAGGTTGAAATATCACATAATATTATAAATGAATTTCATCTTTTATCACAGTTGATACAATTCATATAAGGTGATTCACGAATATAGAAAAATACCGAATTTTGGTTTTTCGGACACCTTGTAGTAATAAACCCACCGAAAATGACAAAATACTCGTGAAAGATGTTAATTGATGTGTTTCATCGTATAAAGAGACGATTGATGTCAATTGGAGGAATTACGTATACTTTATTTAATAAAAACCTCAAAATACTTGCATTCATATCGTACAAGTACGGAATCCCATGACGTGATTTTCATATACAAGGCGAACACTCTGTGAAAAAAGCTGAGATCTGTACATTTCCCCATTGCTATATTATCACTCCAGTTTTCGGCGGGCTTGTATAGATCCGTAATAATACCGTACCATGGCGTACCGTATCCCTCGAAAAAAAGCCACGACTCGAATTAACATTTGCAGCATCTTCTAGAAGGCGATTCAATAGAGAAGTTATTTTTTCATGCTTAGTGTTTCTTAGAAGTCATATTATACTTGTTACATTCGCAGAAGCTCCTTATTTCGAATTTTCACTGTATAAAATAATAAAATTGTCAAAGTCTCAAAATAGCATTATTATCAGAGGAAATCGCCTTGTAATATAAAAAGATTTGAAAATGAATTTGTCACACAAGAAAAATACCACATAGGATAAATCAGTATAAAATCATAATTTGTACGAATTTCTGTCGGTTTATATAGAGTATATATTATATTAGTTCAAATTCACGGCATATTTCTTCACCAAAGGAACGTTTTATTCTTTAATTATCTTTTTGTATCTTCGAATCGTATAAATGTTTGTATATTCCCACCTTTTCGAGAACGTTTCTCTTTATTTTTCTTGTACTTGAAATGTTATCTGAATCATCTTCGAATACCTACAGAGCACCACTTATTATTATACTTATCACTGTTATCTCGTAGTAGGTATGGAGAACAATTCAAAGAGGGTAAAATCAACAAAATTCTAATGTCAATAGTCGTTTTCTTGTAGATGTCATGAAGCTCATGAACTATTTCTGAATTATTAGACTAATTGATGTTTTGTTTGTACTGTTGAAGTTTATGTGATTTTCAGTGTTTGTTGAACTTTGCTGAACAATATGGCCTTCGCAAATAGAGTGAATTGTTAAGTTTGTGACCGAAATGTTATTCCTAGACTCTCAATGCGTTGGAATAGAGGAGATAATATTGATGTTTTGCATATTGTGACATATCGAAGACAAGCTGCGGGAAATCCACCTATTGATATTCAGGATGATACAAAAATATGTTTCAATTGTAATAACACAGTGATGAATGACGTTATTGCTATGGAAAATAACCCGAATTGCTTTCGTCTCAATGTGTTGTCCCGCGTATTAAGTCGTGCGTGCATTATTTGTAATGCTCGTCAAAAAATTCAAAGATTTTCTTTAGAATGTAGAGTGGATATTTTTGTTGCTTCTGATATATATGACCCAGATTTCTTGAGAAATTGTGGTCACCATCTTGATCGTCAAGGTTCCCTTCCAAATTACTTGCATGGAGGTTTGAATTTTGTGAATAAACGATTCATAATTTCCAATCTTCAACATTTTCTTCAAAGAATCAGGATAATTGCTAATAGAAACAGTCCACTCCGTAACAACAGTTTCACTGAAGATGAATTTAAGGAGCTCACATCAATTTAAAAAAATGATTT